>JAGGAQ010005957.1:0-412286 GCA_017657225.1 Termitomyces sp. T69sscA | reverse complement strand
TTCAATTGTTTTGACTTTCTATCATCCATGTAGGCCAATTTCACCTTGATATCCGTCAGCGTGTTATTATTTGATTCACAAAATGAATGATACCCGTTGAGCCACTGCAGCAGCGACGGCTTTCTGGTCGACTTTTGAACGAGCATCACGTTCGGCTCGCTGAAGCTCTAGGTCAACGAACTCCTTCAAAAGAGCTGTTCCAGTTCGGAGATCATCCATGTATCGAGGGTTGAAAGTGTAATAGGGTTGGAAATCCTTGACCTTCGGGCGTATCAGAGAGTTTCTTGTAATGACCACGCTGTGCAGAGTCTTACCTCCGGTCGGAAGCCGAGCTAGATGTTTTCTTGCTCAGCCAAGGGATATTTATGACAAACTCATGAAACACCACTAACTTCGATGGCATATTCAAGGGTCCCTTTTGGGTCCACTAGATTTCTCTTGATAATAGTATTGGTAGGTTTGAACTGCTGGAATTTGGGATTGTCAGGTTCACGCAGCAAGTTCTCTGCTAGAGTCAAGAGAGTCTGAGAAGGGGAAATTTTCAAGACGCCTTAGCGAACACATAAAACACAAGCTGTACTTTGAGCGAAGCAACAGCCTGCTCCCTCGAATTTGGCCGTACGATGCCAGGATCTATAAGGCGACGAAAGACTTGACGCCGCTCATGTTCAGCAGCCAATTGTGTTGCAGATGGGTGAGTAGGTAACTCTTGGGCTCGGCGTTCAACGGCGGCGGCCAATGCGTCAGAAGATACACCGTCTGATGACATACTCGTCATAAAGGCGGGTGGTTAGGCTATGGGTGAGGATATACGCGTCACGGCGGTAGGAACACATCACGTGTAATATTTAATCTTATCCCATCCCTCGCGTGTGAACATTAATATTGTGAACTCCGGGCTGCATTCAAGTACAGATCATGTGGTATTCAAGGAAGCTCAAGAAACAAGCAATTAAGAGCTCTGTAGACTGTGAATACATGAACTAAATTATATACATTATTGTAGATATCTTAATACAACTTCATTCAGCTCACATACATATTATACATCACCAGATGTAGGATCTGGAGGCCCAAAATCCACGGTCGATGGACATCGCAATTGCCGCCGATCTTCAATAATCAAATCGTCGTCAGATGAGCTGTCACTGCTCCAGTGATCTGCAGTATCAGTTGAATTTTTGCTGCCAGAATTTGAATCCGCAGCAGAAGGAGACGTAAGATTTGGAAATGATTTTGCGCGAAGCCTAGATAGAAAGGTACTTGATATACGCTTAGAATTAGAGATGGGGTAAGGAGGAATGGTCTGGAGAGACGAGCGTGAGCCTTTTTGCATCACTTCCGGGACCTCGACACCTCGTTTCCGGCGAAGCGTAGAAGAACGAGCATCGATTGCAACCCTATCACTGAGGGTTGGTGAACCTGAGGTCGTTTCATAATCTCGTCCTTTTTTGAAGAACCAATGAGACCCGCGGCGAAACGCTGTTTCAGCATCTGTATCGACAGACATAGGAAGGTCTGAGCTAAGCTGCGGGGGATCGATAGATAGTGAAGGTATCCGGAAATTTGATGCTGGTTTTTTGGTATTCACAATCGGCGAGGACTGTTCTGGGATGACCACATGTCCCCGAAGGACTTTACGAACGTATTGACGACCTAAGTATATCTGTTTCTCGAGCTTAGCCCGGTTTTCAATCATGTGAAGCTGTAGCAGGCCTCAGTCATCGGTTTTGGGGAAAGACATGAACAGACCATACTTTAGGCCATGTAACATTTTGACCTACCCGTATCATTCGCGCGAGCTCTGTTGGATCTGGGTCACTAAGGAGACGAAACCAGTCCTGTTGATAAATCTATTATTATGAGAGGATGACAAGTAGGAATAAAAACCTACCAAAAAACGTGTTTTAGGCCATATACTAGATCCGAAAGCTGTCAGAAAAATGATAATGAGACTTGGACACTCACGTTACGGCGCCTTCGAATCTTTGCAAAAACACACTGGACCAATCTTGTCCGAGCAACTGGGGGAGAAGTTCAAGGTCACGAATAACCTTGAAATTCTTCGACAGTTCGTGTTTCAACCACTGCTCAGCTGCTGAGAGCAAAAAATTCCCTCGCCAACCTGTAGATGACCTTGAGTGGCTTTATACAAAGGTCAGTTTACCAAAGAGTACCTTTGCCTTTGCGATGAGCAACAGGCCTGCCAGCCGAACCACGAGGCGCGAAAAAAAAGAGATGAACATGTGGGTTGACTTGCGAAACAACAGGATTTGTAACTAAACAAGACGCGATTAGAAAAACCAGTAACCAAAAATTGACATTACCATTGAAATATAGATTCAAGGCTTGAAGGGGTATATCTACCCTGAAGCAGGGATTTATATGCCGTTCGGAGGCTCATAAAAGCCGTCTCACCTCAAGGATCCATCCTTAAACTTGCTACCCCAGTTCCACGGAACAACCGATCCGTCTTTGAGCTTTTGCAGCAACACGACTGGATTGAGTATACCAGGCACAGCAGCAGATGCAAGCAATGCTGTCCAAATCAGTGTATCGGGAGCAGTCAGGTAATTCAGCAGTTTTGTCGGCCTGTGCAAATTTTTCCTCATTTAATGTCTCATTCCAGCCGATATACGTACGAGTGACGGTCGGCGGGTATTACCGAGATGTTGAGTATTCGCCCAGTCCTGACATATGCTTCTTTGAAAGTCATGGATCCACGTGTGAAGAATGTGCACTGAAAATTCATCAGTATGTCATATATATCAAGGTTAAGAACCAATGATACGAGGAGTTATGCACCTTCCTTGCCCATCTGTCGTTGATTTGAGGCCACACGACTAGAGATCACTAAAATTCACTCACGAGACACTGTCAAAACGGGCTCCAGTCCTCCAAAGCCTCTTCATCCAGACTGTATAGGGCTCTTCACAGGCCGTGATGCGATTGGCTAGTTCAGGAACTAATAAATGTTTGAGCTCTTCGTCGGTCCTCGTGCAGACTAAAGCGGCAATGAGGCCACCCGCACTGGTCCCAGTTACCACGCGGGGTAGTAGATTTGCATCGAGAAAGGCCTTAACAACACCAATGTGGTCTGGTAGACGGAATTAGACGTTCTGACTTGTATCACTGAAGTGAAGCAAGACACGTACAATATCCAAACGATGCTCCACCTGACAAGCATAATGCAGAAATTCCTATGATGTACATGTAAGTAAGTCGCAACTCAGATGTCTTATTAGAGTCAAGGTTACCGAGGTTTGTATTAGCACTCCTAAAAAATCTCTTTTTCTCATAGATCGATAAGTCGGGGGTCTCGCGAACAAATTCTAACGTCGTCTCCAATTCGCTGAAGTATGCTGTATCTTCTATTAGCGATGAGTTTCACCTCATCTGTAAACATACATTCAATCAAATTCTTTGTCCCTAGAAACGTCTAAAACCTCGTGCTCAACAAATACTGTTTAGACCCAGCAAGAAACGTACCTCACTGTATAATCTATTTGAATATGCACTAAGCATTTTTTCGAAGTTGGAAAAGAATGATATAACCTTTGAGACTCCACCCCAGCGAAATTAGATCGTATACAAGTTTCCAATACACCCAAGCAACCTCGCGCATCCTTTTTGACTCGCAGTGATTTCAACGACTTTCGCACCTGAGAGTGGGAGAGTAGTCGAATATCAAGAGTTTACCACGTCACCCCACATACCTTTTTAACCAACTTCCAGTCATAAAAACTGTCCTCGTCGATACTTTTCCATTGGTGGAAGTGGAGGTATTCGTCGAGAATGACTGCTGCCTCTTTCCACTCCTGAAAATCCCAGGTAAATGTGGCATCAAGTATCCAGAAGAGATGCTCCAACCTGGTAATTTTGAGCGGCCCTCAGGTTCCTTCGCAATATACCCTTCATACCTCTCCCTACGACGCACAATCAATCAATATGTCAACAATTTCAAAACATGGTTGAAGAACGTACATGCGGTTATCCATTCTTTCGCATTTACGAGTTGTCTTATCACTACGTAAAAGCTGAATTCTACAGTGATAAACAGCATTATGAAAAACTGAGTAATGGTGAATATTGTCGCTTCTAAAAAAAGCTATGACAGTCACCAATAGTGGCCACCGGAGCAACAAGAAGAGCCAATCACTCCGTTTGTCTTGCAGCTTGTCCTTTTTATTGTGTCTAATACCAGAAGTTGGTTAGTTGACAATGTCATAAGAAGGGTATCCTGTTGTCATGCACCTCTTGACCTTCATATTGACTGGCGCAAAATCCGACAAGGCAGATACTTTGTGGATACGCATCGGCGTTCCCGATGTAGGCAACAGCGGTGTGCCAGGAACAGTTGGGGAATACACATCCTGGTTTTCATAAGAAACCTCATCTGCACCCAGCGCATTTGCAAATGCTTGAATGTGTCTAGCCAAGTTCCGAGCTCAGTCGGACAGATTACCAGAAAGATGTAGACCTACGACTCGTCAATGTAATCCGCAGCAAGTAGGTACTGTCTCGTGCTCGACAGGTTTTCGGCACCATTCTGCGCCTCCGAGGTCGGCATTTCGTGCAATAACCTCAGAAAGACAGGCCGAGGGGGTGACGGTCGGGTCGGACTGTCGGACCGCACGTGAAGCAAGTGACTATCCACGTGGTCGAACGCGTCGGAGAAAAAGACGTCACAATGCTTGCACTTCCTCCAGGAACTATATTTTTGTTCTGTTCTAACTGTGCCTACTTTATCAACAATTGCCTATATCTCAATCCTTCTACTCAATTGTCACACTACGTCTTGCTTCTGGGGGCTAGCACACTCGGAGATGAGTCGCCGATGGATCCGTGCGTCAGGAAAAGCGTCTTTTTCCAAACCCCGCACGGATAAGACGGAATATGAAATCTACAAAGGTGAGGGTGGGTGGGTTCAAAGCAGATTCAGAGGAAGGCCTTCTTATATCTCTCCAATACCTTCCACCAGGTGAAGGTTCACAACAAGAGATGGTAGTCACACCTCTTGTCACACGTCAAAATACGTCTTTCCTTCCTCCCCCCGGAAAGACGCCATTGCCATATCCTTCTACTCTGACGATGTGTGTGGGTGACTGTGGTCCATCAAAAAGGACAGATGGGTGTCGTTGATGAGAATCTTCGACTTCCGGTCTCAGCTCCTCACCTTCTTCTATCAGCGCCCAGTCCAATGCATGTGTTAACGTGTAACTCATGACCTGAACAACGGCTTCTTTCCGGGACTACTGTCTTTAAATTTGGAGCTGTCACGTAGTTTCCATCAGCAAACGCGGGAAAAAGGAATTACATTCAATGTATCTTGCACCAAGTACCCTGTGCCCCATCATAATCCTCGATCGGACAAGTAGATGAGTCAGGTGTTGTTTTGTAGCCCCAAAGTATATAAGGCTGCGGGCGTTCCTTGCCGGCGCATCTTCTTTATCCCACCAACCCGCAATTTGAAAGACTCTCAGCCAGATTAAACATGGGATGGTTCAGTGATGACTCTGAACAGGCTCAGGCCTATGACGAAGTACATACGTGCACGTCCTCGCTTGACCTACTCACTAATTCAAGCATATAGGTGATGGGTGCTCCTCACGAGGCCAAGTTGTCTCATGAATTGATTGCTGCTGCTGCCTCTTACGAAGTACGTCAACTTATTTGTATCCTGATCGCGTCGCTTGATGTTTCACAACTTCCAGGCCGCCAAGGCCTATGAAGACCATGTTGCTAAAAACGGGCAGCCTGATTCTCATGCAAAGGCCAAGGAAATTATGTATGTTCTAAGATGCAGAACTACCAAACCTCATACTGACTGAGAACAGGGCTGGGCTTGCCGGTGCCTTCGTTGATCGTATTGCAGAGACTAAGGGGGTAAGTGGGAATAAAAGACATGCGCTATAAATCTGAATTTTATCCTCTAGCTCGACTTTATCGACAGGGAGAGGGCTAAACACCAAGGTAAGCGAACTCGCTGTAGCCCATCGATGATATGTGATCCTATCTTTACGTTTAGCAAAGGAGCACTACGAGGAACAGCTCCAGTCGGAATACTAGGTTGGAATGACATTGACAGCTATCATGCGTACTTGGATCAAACGTGCTATTTTTACCGCGTACTTGGATTCTATAAATACATTGACATATCAACTGTACCTTTCTTATGACCATGGTGGTGATCTTGTGGTTGCTTCCATTCCCACTTGTGTCGGCGGCTCCAGTCCGTCATCTTTCTGGCGTGTCGGGGTCTCCGGTATGCCTAGCCGTTCTCCTGTCTATTTTGTCTCTTTTGTCCGTCCTTCTTATCTCCAAGCGCATTTATCTCAAAGTCCGTAAATCGAAGTGCCTCCCTGAATTTACTGAAAAAGCGGGACTATCTGTCCGTTCTGCCTCAATCCTTCCTTCGTCTACAGCCAAGTACCAATCCACAAGGGCGGCCTTCCTTGTTGGCTTTTTGGGTTCTCCTGCCTGGGAAACAAGTATTACGAACCTGGTTGACCAGACGAAATCCGTCGATAGTCATTCTTCTTTCAGTTCCTACCAACGTTACAGCTCCCGCCGATCCAAATCTTCGCGCACACCTTATTCTAGCATCAGCAATAGTGGGTCTATAGTCTGTGGTAACCCGCGTTCGCCCTCCATGTCGATTGCCGATGACCTCGATGTCGATGATTCTTGCAAAATATCCCACGATACGACAATTTCAGGGCAAGGGAAGACGTGCTCGTTCAAACTTCCAACTCGCCCCTCTCTGGTTTATGATGCCTCGCTTTCCATGACTACTACGCCACGCCGTTTTTCAATGCCAACCGTAAGTCGGAGGGATGTCAACAGCTTGGGTCGTATCAAAAGAGCTTCGTCTCAGTCCTTGAGCACAACGATTGGACGTGCTGATTTTTCTGTGTCCTCCTTGATTGGCAATCCATCCCTCAGATTGGTCCAAACATTGAGTAACCCTGATCACCCCCTTCCTCTGTCATCAAATCAGCCGAGACAATGCTTCTCTACAAGATACAGCTCATCTATGCCTGCTAGCCCTACTGGCCATGATTGTGTTTTACGACATCTGCCAGCTCTACGTAGTAATAGTGTGAAGGACAAACGTCAAATTTCCCATCCATTTGCTTTGACTCCCAGCTCCACATATATGAACTCAAAATCTTCGTCTAGAACAAATCACAAAAGCTCTATTCGCGTGGAAATGGCAAACGTGCAATCAGACAAAGAACCTACAGCCACACCGCAGCCTCTCTCCCCTGTTTTACTTTCCGTTGACCTCAGTCCACTTTCTGTACCTTGTTCCCCTGAAACCTTACTTCACCGCTCTCAGACATCGGGAACATCTGCTCAGACCTTCCGTGGAAATATAGCCTTTCGCAAGATAAGACAAAAGCAGTCGCGAAAATCATCAATCCGGTCCAGGCGCAGTCCTGCATTAGGGCCCTCTCCGCTACGCGTCATGATTCTTCCAGATCCCTCTGACCCCAAAATCGCCGTCCACGCGAGCCCGTCCCGAGGCGGGTCCCAGATTCTCAACTACAGCCACAACTACTCGAGCCTCGGCCTGGGTTTTCCGAGTTCATCCCTTTCACTGACGCGCGACTCGGAAGTAAAACAAAACAAGCTTGGTCCTAACAAGGAAACGGTCCAAATGGAAAGCGAAGTTCATCGTGCCACAGTAGACAAAGAGGACGCTAACACACTTGTTGGCATGATTCGCGAGCTTGTTGAAGAGACAGATAGATGGGACGCCAGTTTATTTAAAGATAAGCACTTCAAAGCAATGATCAATGACTCAAAGCAGGCGCTGAGGGGTAGCTCACGTCACAGCCCCGTTGGGGATTCATTTTACAATAACTATGGGACTGTACAGGAGGACGAATCATGCGAAGCCGACTTGAGCTTCTCGGGTCTCGAAATAGAGGAGAAGCGTTCACACCTATTGTAGAAGACAAGGGGGTCGGTGACGAGCCACATATGATGGGGTGTGGAAGGAAAGTGTAACTTGTCCGGCGGAACAAGATCGTGATACAAAACAGTGAGTTTTTCTTTTTCAATAGTTTGCTTCGAGAAGTGTATCATCTATCATCGAATCGAACTCCTTACGGAGTTATGTAGTCTCAGGGTCCAGTCAGTTTTGTATGTCAACTCCACAATGTCAGATAGTATTTCTAGAAGGTACACAGTACAAAAACACTCGATAATGCTCGATACAGATAATAATCACACAATTTCCAAGTATAAGCGATAATAGAACGCAATTTCTCAAGCTATTCATTGTGTTGCCTTCGTCAACCACTTCTTGAGATTCACTTGGCCCATCTTTTCTACCGCCTTCTTGACATCCTCCCTCTCTATGACTGATCTGTACTTGACAAATTCCTTGGCAACACTCTGTGCATACGCGACCACAGGAACAAATGCCCTCATCGCGACGAGATTCTCGAAATCCTGTGTAATCGCGTAAGGATTGTTGCTGAGAGGGAGAGACGAGGCTCACAATCATCAGAACCTGGCGACTGCACCGGACCATGCCGATACTTCCACCTCTCAATTGTACAGGCGCAGAAGTCGAAGCACGAACTTGGTCACGGAAAGATTCGTAGAGCATCTCGAATGTGAATGCTTGCTGCCCAGTAGTGTCAGCATGGACACTTGCAATAAGGAGGCAAATCGATGGATACGGCAGAGCTGTTTGTTTGTCAGACTTGAACACAATGACATAGCCAAAGACCAACTGTGTAGGAAGTGAAAATGAGGGCGTGCGCGTTGTACAGCAGCTGCGGAAGTAAAATGTGAGGCAGAAAGAGAGAAAGACGATGGCGAGAGACGGAGGACAACCGAGAGCTAACATGAACGTTAATCGGCGAGTCGGCATGTAGCAAATTGTCTATGGCCTACCAATATGCGCGTTAATATTCTAACGTCCCGTGTGATACCAAAAGTTTCGTTCAAGATATTTTGCACTTCAATATCATGTAGAAATTGCTCAACAACTGCTGTCCATATACCGTGCCATTCCGCCGCAGAATCATCTTCCAGGGTCGGATCTGCCAGGATCTCCTCGGTTTTCCAGGTAAGAATTGCTTTTGTTATTGATTGCCATACTTGAAGTGTGCGTGGTGGCGCAGTTCTAATCATTCTACCGGAAAACCGGCTTTTAACACGTTTCTCAAGATGAACGATGGTGTCGTTGTGACTTGTGACGCCAATGACCGCGAGACCTCTGGTTCCAACTGTGCCCCGACAATTTTGGGCCGTATCAAGCAGACAGTACAGTAGAGCTTGCCGAGGGTGAAGGACGAAAAGGTCAAATCCATCGAGTATGACAACGGTAGGGCGATTGAAAGTTGGAAGAAGCGATATGAGGGAGGGAAGGTGTGCAGCCGTAGTTACGTTGCTCGATGTAAGGCTCTGCGGAGTTACTAGGTCATTATCTTTCATGCCATCGGCTTCAACGTCCTCTAATTTATCGGTCCCTTGTTCCACGAACGACTTGCCTGTCTGTTGGCTCAGCTGGCGAGCGATTTCACGCATTGCCAAACGATCTGAATGTTGTGTCCATCCTGATAGCCTGATGACGAGAGGATTGTATTCAGAAAAGCTTGATATACACTGTTCTACAAGCTGAATGTGGGATGTCATTAGTCGATACCTTTCAAGAATTGACTGACCAAAATGCCTACTCGAGATTTGCCGCTCCCTCTTGGACCCAGTATGAGGCAACTATTTCCTTCACCACGATTGATTGTTCCATTGAGGAGGTCAGTCAACTGTTTGGAAGCCACCTTATTTGTTGATGGATCTTCATTTTCGTCATCACCACTGTTGACTATCTCTGGCGGTTGTTGTATAGCCTGTAGAATTGCTCTCTTTTGGGCAACGAGACATGTGTGAAGATGATTCGGAAGTACACGGGGAGCGTGAGTGGGTAAAGACGGGCTTGGCAATGCTCTTCTCTTGAGTACCGGTGGAAGAGGTGTAGGTGTAGGCTTGGATAGTTCTGGCCCTGCGGCCGAGTTCGTCCGCAAACCAACTGCGTGAGTGAAATCCAAAGGCTGAGTCGTAGGTGACTCGTCAGAGAGTGATTCTGGGGCTGATCCTGTCGATGTGGCTTTGGGCCATAACCTTGATTTGACTGGGGTAGAGACAGAGGGAAGCACTACACCGCTGAAGATCAGGGAATTTCTAGGAGTAGATCGACTGGCATCTGGATCCGGAGAGCGTTCAATCAGAGCTTCAGATAGAATATTAGAAGGGTTCTCAGTCGTATCTCGTAATTTGGATGGTGAAGAGCTGTCGTCTTGAGTCCCGTAAATAGTCTGTTTTTGGGTGCCTCGTGTTTGGGGGTTGGATCCTCGTCTAGATAAAGATCCCCGCATCCTGCTACTCCGAACACTCGTATAGTCGACGTTGCTTCCACTGGTGACTACTAGAGGTTTTTTCCTGGGCGAAGTGCGTCTTGCAGTGGTCACCTGAGATTTCATAGGAGATTTACGTCCCTCCACCTGAGGTGTTATTGCAGTGGGTTTCCTCGATCGCCCATTTGGTCTGGGTAATATGATCTCGTTCTCTGATTGAGATGTTTCAGAGCGAGGCGTTGGTACAGTTCGTCCGCGCTTCGCCGGTCTGTGTACTGGGGTCTCTAGTTGCTTCTTGCTTGTTGTTGATATTGTAAAGGTTGAAGCTTCTGCTAATGAGCCCTGTCGTGGCTGCTTATCGAGGTACTCCGCCAAATTCTTGGAAGGAGATAGCACGTCGAGTTCGTCGTCGCTCATCTCAGGCTGCACCTCGTCCCTGCTGCTAGCTTGTCCCAGCCCTTCATTCTCTTTTGAAGACTCCACGTCTAAAACCAGCCGGCGTGCGGAAGTATTTTTACCATAAGTTTTAGTCGGCTGTGGAGTACGTATCGGAGTTGAGGGAGTATCAATGAGTTTGCCTGAGCTACGTGTAACACGACCGGTTGTTCCGGCAGATTCTGGACACAGTATAGAGCGCGTCAGACGCTTGGTGGGTGTTTGGGTTAGGTCAGAAGACGATGCTTTGCGCTTCGGGGGCATCGAAGCACTCGTCGCCAGGACACAACAACAGAACGAAAAGACCACCTAGCAGTGACTTAAGTCGCGTGACTGTGACCTCACGCGTCCGATTGTCACAGCCCAAAGGGGCTTAACTCAGTTTCTGTACTCACCATGGGTTTCACCGGGTAGAGGAATTCGTCCCCTTGTGCTTGTTATGTCCTGAACTTTGTCAAGGTTGGCTCGATGGATGAATGCCCCAACATCTGGACTTGAACTTGTCGAACGGAATATCATACTTAACCACAGTGTATATCTCTCTCCATATTTAGTTGTCCTGCACTGTTGGCTCATTCTTTTATTTCTAGGGCATAAAGAAGGGTGTATGGAAACTCTCAATCAAATCGTATAGGTCGACTCTTGGTCAGATACCACATCCACACATATCCTCGGAACGCACTATGTGTACTCTTGCTATGGATGACAATGTATTTGTCCTCCTTGATGACCCACTTGCCCCAACAAGAGCCGAAGTGCTTGCAGCTGCTCCTCCAGGCCAAGAAGCCCTATACCTGCGGGAGCCATCCCATTTCCGTACGACCTTCTTGACATTGAGACCACCAGGTGCATTGGAGCAACTTCTTGCTCAGCTCAAAGCCCGGTGGGTCTCCGTGCGTCAATCATCTTCAAGTGTTTCGCAACGAGGGCAATCGAGTGGGCAGCAGCTGATGA
Organism: Termitomyces sp. T69sscA; assembly: GCA_017657225.1. NCBI lineage: Eukaryota > Fungi > Basidiomycota > Agaricomycetes > Agaricales > Lyophyllaceae > Termitomyces > Termitomyces sp. T69sscA. The sequence goes on along the minus strand of JAGGAQ010005957.1, from coordinate 400,524 downwards.
TTGATGGTCACCAGTATGCAATTGGAAATGACTGGCTGGTGCGGGTAGGCAATGTTTGTCTGGCTGGTGGCGGTATTAAAGGCATGGTCTTAGAGGTACTTCTTTCCGTGCTTTATAAACGTATTTATCTACTGATCCGTGAAACAAAGGCGGAGTATCTCCCTCTTCCAGTACTCCATTCGCCTGTCGCAGATGGAACCTCAGAGCTTCTTTCAAATCTTTTGACATCCATCTTGCCTAACGTCAAGGATGCAAAAACAGTGGCTGTCACCATAAGCGACTCTCAATGGGAAGATGTCCTATGGGATCGAGAGCAAGGAGAGACAGTTGAAACCCCGACGAAGGAAAAGACGGAGATGTCTTCAGTAAGCTTACAAGACGACATCTATGTGTATGGAGACGATGACATCCCCGAGAAAAAGCCGAAGGATTGGATAGGAATAGATAGAGACCGTCGATCGGCCTACCTGATTATGGGTGCATTGAGATCGGAAGGCATCCTTTGAAAGAGATCTATATTTGTTACCAGCTGGATTCCAAGCCAGTCGTTCTGTCAACAATTCGTATTATCGTGTCAAGTCACGTGCCAAGACAGTTTTGAGTCGTCACGGCTGTTGGACTGAGTTTCTTCCTTAAGTCCTCTGGAGTCTTCTAGTCGTACTAATGCCATTATAACGTCGCACACAGCAAACGAACACCTGATTGCTTGGGTTCTATATTGTTCATCTATCAATACAATGTCCACCTTAACTATAGCACCCAAACATCTGGGACTGAACGCTGTTTATCTTCTTGGTGCTCGGAGTGAATCTACGGCTCTACATTTCTATCAGAATAGGCAACTGGAGCTTTATGCATCCAAACCAGCTCATCGGCTGACTTTGAGGCAACTCGTGCGTTAGTAACGCCTCACTGGTTCCTTGTGATTAAGGCTTTCCAGATTTTCTTTGGTCGTGCAATGAATGAAGACCGTCTCATTAAGGCGAGTATGTTCCGATTCAATCACAATTCACGATTACATCCCCTCATTAGAGTGCTAATTACGTCCGTACCGAGCTGCCTGTCCGGATTGCGCATCGTATACGTGATTTACAAGCCCTCCCGTATGTTGTCGTCACCCAAGAAGGCGTTGCGAAGACTTACGAGGTACTTGCATTTTCACTCATAAAGACACTGAATTTTTCGTCCCCCTAGTTGTATTGGTCCGCCTTTGAACAGTCAGTATGGTCTTTTTAGTTCGAAACTTGACCTTGATCTCGTTCAGACTTCGACGTTATCCTCCTGTGACCACACTTGAAGAGAATCAAGAATTTTGTCATTTCTTGACCAAAATCCTGGCGGAACAGTTAGGATATTGATTGTTGTTGACCCAGTATCTCACGAGCTTCTAGTGCCACTGTGATACCAAGTCTTTCTCTAGGACTCTCACTTTCTTCCCACTTCCTACCTCCAGATCAACTAGATTCTTTCATGCGACGGATGCTGGTTTCGCGAATTTCACGACGAGTACTTGCGGAACACCACATTGCTTTATCTGAAATACATGCCGGAACATACTCTGAGTCTTCGGGAGAGCCTCATGTGGGGATCATATTCACTGGACTGGACGTACGAAGGAGTGTCGAGCGATGTGTGAAACTTCTCAAGGCACGACCAGCTGGAATCGGGGAAAAATTGGGAGTTGGCACGCCAACAACAAACTGGCCAGAAGTCGTCATCGATGGCCACCTCAATACAAAGTTTGCCTACATTCGAGAGCATCTCGAGCAAGTGATCTATTTTGCTTCTGTGCAGAGCTAACTCCAACTTGATAGATATATCGTATTCGAGCTGTTGAAGAATGTTGGTATTACTCGGAACACATTACGTGTGACTAACAGACCTTCTAGTCCATTCATGCGACGGTCGTAAAGCATCACGAATCCAGAAATCCCCCAGCCATACGAGCTACTATTGTAGCTAGTGAAAATGACGTTGGAATCCGGATATCAGATGAAGGTACATCCCTTCTATGATCACTACCATATCTCGATTTCACGACTTTTGCAGGTGGCGGACTCTTCACGCCCCAGAATCAGATTAAATCCCCATCAGATCTTTTCTCATTCTCCCATGTTCGAAACGCTACCCGTTTGGAGGACTCCAGGATTGGTGCATTGAGAACGTTTAGCTCGAGTCCACAGGGAATCCGAGCAACCGTTGGCGAACAAGTTAACAGGTGGCAAACGGTCATTTTTTCCGAAGTTGAGAATGAAATTGAAAGTACGTCAAACAATCCTGAGAAAGAGGCGGGAGTGGGACCACATCCTCGCATTGGTATTGGTTTACCGATGAGCAATATCTTTGCAACGTGCGGCCCAAGTTAATGGATTTCCATATCACAACCTGACATACAGTCCAGATATTTCGGAGGATCTCTCGAGCTCGTTTCAATGGACGGTTGGGGTATGTGCTTTGTCTTTCATCCGTTATCAAACACCGAACTATGTTGTCATAGGGACGGATGTATATTTACGGCTTCCGAAGCTGGTAGATGTCATTTGAAGATACACAGTATACCATTGGGAGCTTACTCATTTCACAGGGGACGAATTTAGAAGAGATCGAAGTCTGAGGCCGTTGGTCAAAAAAACGTCCTGATTCAGTGACCTTAATAACGGCAGTTAGAATCCAGTAACGGAGGTGTACTTATACCATTTTTATACGTCTACTTTGGGGGCATGGCGTTGTATTTCATCAGGTGGAGATGTTCAGATCGACTAGATAGACTATTAACCCTTTGGATGTCTTTAACGACTGCACACATGAATAGATCATCTACACAGCTTCAAGTTGATTGATGCTATCCTGAGCTATTGCTGGAATATGTCCAGTTATCAAATTCTTCGGTTGTTACCCATTCTCTCGTCCCAACTGTTGCCGACTGTTGCAGTACTGTTCCAACTTCTTCATATGTTTCTATTCCCTATTGCATCAAGAGAGAGGAGGACGCTGCTACAGGGTACTGTTCATAGCAGATGTGAAATGTGACTCACAAGGCGCTCGCTAAATTTGGGTGGGCTGTGTGTGCTTGAGTGTTCACGCGCTCACTGGACATGGGACCCTTGTCTCCATGATACGTTGACCTCTCTCATCAACTTCATGTCGGACAACGATTTTCCTCCTCCCTATGCAGAACGAGAACTGGATCAAAAGATTGCCCAAGCCTTGGTAATCTCCGTGCAACAACCTCAGCAGGATCTCACTGATGATGGTGAATGGGAACAATGGGACGAAGCTGTATTTGCCGCTGCAGAAGCTCGTCGTAACAGAAGTATCAACTCGGGCCATATTGAATCATCCGGTTCCCAGTCGTACGAGAGGCATGAATCCTACAACGCCTCATCTTTACCAGTTCCCGGCGCTATACAGCCTCTGAGAATTCATAAAAGAAGTGGTTCCAACGTAAGTGGTGACTCTGGAAGTTGGGTAGGCGGTGTGATCGGTGAGGGTTATGGGTCCAGTTCCTCGCGGCATGCCCTTCGGAATGGGCATTGGGTACCTGATGGCGTCGACGACCATTCTATTCCTCCTCCTCCATTCTCCTCGTCGGACGCACGAGTGGATGGAATTGTCAGGCTGGAATATCATGCTGAATCCACACCTCCTTCACCTTTGAACTCTCCGGAACCTGATCATTCGCCTCTACATCCTGACCCTCACCCGACGTTGATTGGCCAAAATCAATTTTCTGTCGGTTCACGTCAACACTCCATCCCCTTTTCGCCTTCGACTCGACAGTCACTGCCGAAGCCATCCAAATCTCCCAATTATCATCTCCAACAGCGACCTGCCTCAGCTGTCCATGGGCATCCAATTTCTGCATCTCCGCACCCAGCCTTAAATCATCCGACACATCGCCCCCAAACCTCTGGTCATTTTGGGCAGTATATGAAGTCGACGCACCCTAACCAGGCTCAATCCCCTCATGGTGTTCATCTTTCTCCTGCGCACAAGAAAACAGTTACAACGTTGCCTTCCCAGAGTCAGTCGTTCGAGGCCAGTGCATTATACAAGTAACTGTTTTGACCTACATGGCATGGCGGTTTCTGATTGTTTTTCTTTCAGTCCCTCAGTTTCTGGCCATCTGTCCTCGCCGATGTCGATGCAGCCTCGCATATCACATTCGTCAGTAATTTCCTTTATCCCGGATCAAGCCGCAATCTCAACTTGTCCCTCCTTTTTAAGGTCGCGACAACATCGATCTCAAACCGCCCAACCTCAGTCCCACAAGCATACACCAAGTATGATCGATCAGGTGTCGATTTCTACTGTCCCTCAAAGTGTTGTTTCTATCGACTACCTGGCCAGTCATTCAATGCCTCTTGTTCATGCCCAAGGATCGTCTCCCTCTCAGCACCCAACAAATGCCACTTATTTTCCTCAATACCCAAGTTTACCCAGTCAGCATGGTGATCCTACTATTCCGAGATGGGCAACCTCAGAACAACAATTAAATCAGCATTTTAGTTCGTGAAAAAAGGAGGATCATACACAATCTACGAAAGTGAATTGTATGGAACAGCGAATCTGAAACCTGTATTAAATATGTCATTCTGTATTCTATCACCCGGTGTCCGTTATTCGTACATATCTATATGATATTATGCATCTTATATCTTTTGACTGTCACTTCAATGCCACAGCGCAGAACACGGAAACTCTCATGGCCTAAATATTCAAATGACGATTTACGACTACATATTTCAACCAATTTGTAAACTACATTTTACCGCGTATACGGTACAGCACCTGATCTGCAAACGACCTGAACAAGTTCATCATTTTTCATCACGTACCTCCCCATCAAACCTCCATGGCTAGTTCAAGTTCAGCGCGAAATCATATCTCACCAACGTCCTCTTCACGTCCCCCACATACCCCACCAGACTCTGTTCAATCCAAACCGGCTAACTGTTGGTTCATATACAACATCAGATGTCAATTGATCAATTCATTTTCGAAATAGATGTCTATTTCAACAGAAGTACTGCAGAGTTTTCCGATGAAGCCGTTCCCCGTGCCAAAAGCGCTCAACTAAAGCTTGAGCATTATTATAAGGTGGCTGTTGATTCTGCCATAGAGCGTAATGCGAGGTTCGATAAATTTCGGTTTTAATCTATCGCGCTAATTCCAATTATACGAAAGGCGCGTAGAACTTGAAAGAAAGCTTCAGAACGATGTGATGATGTCGGAGGAACGAAAACACCGGCAATTGCAACAACTCGGAAAGAAAGAATCGACATACCTTCGTTTACGGCGAACGAAGTTGGGATTGAATGATTTCCGCACCGTCAAAGTCATCGGCAAGGGTGCGTTTGGAGAAGTTGGTTCAAGCGTTTTTGTTTCCATCTGGTCATGTCTTGACGCATTGTACAGGTTAGGCTTGTCCAAAAAGTTGATACGGGCAAAATATACGCGATGAAGTCTCTAAAGAAGGAAGAAATGTTAAAGAAGGAACAGGTATGTCGCTTGCGAGTTTCCTTCGAGCTTATTCGGGTGATCCTCATGAAGTACAGCTAGCTCATGTTCGAGCAGAACGCGACGTATTGGCCGAGTCTGATTCTCCTTGGGTCGTCCAACTGTACTATTCCTTCCAGGACACTTCTTGCCTTTACCTCATCATGGAATTCCTTCCAGGAGGCGATTTGATGACCATGCTGATTAAATATGACACTTTTTCTGAGGATGTTACAAGGTTCTATATCGCAGAATGTGTTCTCGCCATAGAAGCTGTTCATAGATTGGGCTTCATCCACCGGTAGGCAGTGACAACCACTTTCCAACCGTGTCAGACTCAAAGGTTGATCCAGTGATATCAAACCAGACAACATCTTGATGTAAGCACCTTCCCCTGGGTGTCGTTGGTGTTTGACACACCTCCTGCAGTGATAAAGACGGTCATATAAAGCTTAGTGACTTTGGCCTTTCCACTGGTTTCCAGAAGAAACACGACTCAAGCTATTACCAGCGGCTCCTTGACCCTGCTAACACTGCGCAATCTCCAACGGCCAAGGCACAAACACAGAGAAATAGTGTCATGGTCAATTCTATCAACCTGACCATGTCGAACAAAGATCAAATAGCTACCTGGAAAGCCAACCGTCGGAAGATCGTAAGCTTCTCCAATCTCTCCAACTTGCAGTCTACTTAGCAGACTTTAGGCCTATTCCACTGTCGGTACGCCGGACTACATCGCTCCCGAGATATTCTTTCAACAAGGTTACGGTAAGGAGTGCGATTGGTGGTCTTTGGGCGCAATAATGTTTGAGTGTTTGGTTGGCTATCCCCCTTTCTGTTCCGATTCTACCCATGAGACATACCAGAAAATTATGCAATGGGATCGTTTTCTAGTCTTCCCTGATGATATTCACCTGAGTCGAGAGTCCGAAGATATGATCAGACGGTATGCTTCGCACCTGGCTATTCATAATTCCTTTGTTAAGACTAGTTTTACCAGATTAATTACGTCCGCAGATCGCCGTCTCACTGTCGAACAAATCAAGAACCATCCTTTCTTCTATGGCGTCGACTGGAGCACAGTACGGCAAATTGATGCCCCCTTTGTCCCACACCTTCGGTCCATCACAGATACCTCTTATTTCCCTACTGGCGACATCGATCAAACGGACGAAGCAAGACCGGTGGATGCTAGCGAGGCTAGTAAGGATCTAGCATTCCTCGGGTTCGTATGATTTTCTCTGGTGACACCAACAGTTGATAACGCATCCTTGCAGGTATACCTTCAAACGCTTTACTTTGTCGTGATTTCAAGCCTCCTTGGTCAAGTTCCCTTCTTTCGAACACAAAGCTTCTTACCCTCCATGGATATGTAAGCAATTGGACAGTGTAGTAGTTATATCGCAAGTCCAACTCGCAATCTCTGCTATTACGAAGATTAGATTAGATCTACACGTGAGATCAATCAAATGCATCATGAAAAGTTGCCACTTTGAATGGCTATGACTTCGTCAACCGCCTTCGCTGGCTGTTGGACGTCTCTTCCTGAGTCTCTTACTCCATGGATGTATGTGAAAACGTGTTCTAATTTGAATTAAAACTCATCGTATTATCAGTCTCGATGTCATTCAATCCATGGGTCATACTCATATGACCCCCGTGCAGGCATCTTGTATTCCGTTGTTCATGAAGCACAAAGATGTCGTTGTTGAAGCTGTGACTGGCTCCGGAAAAACATTGGCATTTGTAATACCCATATTAGAGAGACTCCTGCGGAGGGAGTCCAGGCACCGAGCAAACGAGATAGGTGCTTTAGTCATTAGTCCCACACGGTATACCTTGACTCTTTGTGTGTTCTCGTATAGCAGCTGATCCACTACAACAGAGAGTTAGCAACACAAATATACTCTATTTTCTGTCTTTTTTTATCAGCGCAGCCAGGCGAAAATGACGGGTCCTCACCTGCACCTCCACTTCCCCAGCCACTGTTACTCATCTCCTCGACTGAGTCATCTCCGGCGCAGGATATCAAGCGATTCAATGATACTGGAGCAGACATAATAATAGGCACACCAGGTCGCGTTGAGGAGTTCCTGTTGGGAAGGGGTAAAGGAGTAGTTAGTGTTCGAGAACTCGAAGTCCTTGTGCTAGACGAGGCAGACCGGTATGCATACAATAGTTTCAAATGCCTTGTTCTCATACTGTGACAGCTTGCTAGATCTGGGGTTCCAGCAAACTTTAACTCGCATCCTGACTCACCTGCCAAAACAACGTCGGACAGGACTTTTCAGTGCAACTATGACTGACGCAGACGCTCTTTCAGAGCTTGTCCGTGTTGGCCTCCGAAATCCGGCGCGAATTGTGGTCAAAGTTCAATCTAAAAAAAGGATCAAACAGGAAAAGGGGAAGAGAAAAGCCGAGGAAGTTGTAGAGGAGCGAAGGATACCCCCCAGGTAAGTTGCGTAAAAGGAGTCTACTCTCCTGGAAAAACTCATTTTCTATTGTAGCCTTGACAATTATTACCTTACATGTCGCGCATCAGAGAAAATCGTTCAACTATGCCGCATCATCGCTCATGAGATCCGCGAACATCAATCTTCGCAATTTATTGTCTACTTCTCTACTTGTGCATGTGTAGACTATTTCTACAAAGTAAATCGCATTTGTGTTCTATTGACAAGACGTTCTTATTTTTCTGCGTTAGGTCCTTCCATGCCTGTTTCCCTCTTCTGTCACTCTGCATTCGCTCCATGGGAATTTGCCTCCAGCAGCTCGAACCCGTACTCTGTCGTCCTTTTCTTCCGCTCTATCCACACCTACTGCACCATCAATCCTTCTTGCAACAGACGTCGCTGCCCGCGGCCTTGACCTTCCTCATGTCGATGTTGTCATTCAGTTCGATCCTCCATCAGATCCCAAAGCCTTTTCACATCGATGTGGTCGGACAGCGAGGGCAGGAAGGAGTGGACGCGCGTGGGTTCTACTGGTCGGGAGAGAAGCAGAATATGTCGGTGAGTGAAGTGCTCATGCTCTTGCAATACGATATCGAGGGAATTGAAGATTTCATGTCCATCCGAAAAATACCCTTCCTGCGCCGGGAATATCTAATGGAGGAAAATCTATCGTTCATGATCAATGATGGGGATCGTTCGGAAGATCCTCAAGTTGCGAAACATCTCAAAGAATTACGGGAAAAGCTTCTTACGGACCGTGGCTTACATGATCGGGTAAGTCGACTTGACCCTTGTCTCAAGTAATTCTCAATGGTGTTGCAATGTCTAGGCTGCTAAAGCTTTCGTGTCCTTTGTTCGTGCTTACTCCAAGCACGAGGCGTCATATATTTTCCGTATAAAAGATCTCGACCTTGTTGGTGTTGCAAAGAGCTTTGGGCTTCTGCGCTTGCCACGGATGCCGGAGCTAAAGGATCTGAATCTAGAAAGTTGGGAAGACGCCCGGGTCGACGTCAGTCTCTTTCCGTCTTCTAAGTCTTCTCCAGTTTCTGAGGTTCTGGTCCAGTGGGACACGTATTCTTATGCAGACAAAGTGCAAGAAGCGAGAAGAGTGGCTCAAAGCACAGCAGAAAAGTCCCGAAGTGAAGAACAATCAAGGAGAAAAACAAAAGCAGAAAAAAAGAAGGCGAATAGTGCGTGGAGCGCGCAGATACAAAAGAAAGAAGCCAAAGAGCTTCGTCAAGAGAAACGCCTTAGGAAAAAAAAGTGGTTGCAGTCTCAAGCTCAGTCCCAAGCCACATCTGGGCTTCCAGGCGGAAATTCGTTGAAGAGGGGTAGAGAAGGCAAAGAAACAACCAGTTCTGATGATGATGATGATGATGCGGATGCTTGGGATGAACTGGCACGGGAAGAGAGGATGGCAAAAAAGGTCAAGAAAGGTGTCATAAATCAGAAGGTCTTTGACGCAGAATTTGGCATTGAATTGACGTAGATCGATCTCTCTCTGAGTAACTTCGGATATTGTATCATACAAATATCTATTGATTACATGTCACCTACTCTAGCATCCTGGATTCATACGCAATATATAGATAGATTTGTACAACTGAGCTATAAGAAATCGTCACTTCTTTGTAAAGATCTACATCGTTTCCGCCAGTCACGATCATGTCATTGACGTGGTCGTAGGATGGGCCGCATCTGAAATTTTAAGCACATTGAGCGCTAGATTCTTGGAAGAGCCAAAACGTTACCATCTCTACAAACACTGGCAGTAATTTTGGAATGTGCTCGAGTTCAGGCGGTTTTGGAGCCAGCATCCCTTTCTTCTTTCTAGAGGTTTGTGACGCCGACTTCTGGCTAATTTTGGACGAGGAATCGGATTTCTGCTTTGACGACTGATCAGAATGGAAAGTTGACTGCTGCCGAAGACTCAAGTGTGATCTTGAAGGCGTTATGGGAGTTTGTGGATACTCGTGAGAACGTACAGGTGGACGGGAGGAATATGATTTAAGAAACCTATCGGTTGTGGCGCTCTTGGGCAATGAGGGAAGATTTGGCATCGGTGGTAAATCCTGGCTTCGCGGTGGCAGGGACTTGGAATTAAGGGAGATCGATCTTTTCCGAGGTGTTTCATCTCGAGTGACGGGGGTTGGTCGTGATTGTGCTGTTTTTGGTTTGGCCACGAGCGTGTGCGATTGTTTCGGCGAGGCAGTTGCGTGATTGTGACTTTCACGGTAAAGTGGAGGTAAACTGCGTTCCTCATCACTATTATCCTCCAAATCACTTTCACCAGAAGACGATTCGTCTGTCGATTCGAATTCGCTGGACCCATCGTCGTCGTCGTCATACTCATCACTGAATTCTTCATCGGTTTCCTCCGCCGCAAGATCGTCTGCATCGCCATGAATAAGCTCGCCAAAATCAATTTCGCCAATGACACCATTGACTAGATTTTGAGTCACTTCATCTTCAACGTCCGCATCTCCGTCTCGTTCTTGAATACGCCCGAAGCGGCGACGAAGTTTTCCCTCGTATGCAACCTTGAGTTTATAATGGTATCGCGTTACCTCATCAATTTCGTTCAGGACATCATCACGGTCTTTGCCGGTATGAGGCAGGAGAAATTCGAGGCTCAACGGTGGACCCAGCCCTTCACGCACAACTGTCAGGAATAGTTCGATCCAGTGCATAAGACCACCAAATAGGTTTTCACCCTTAGAGTGTACTTTGTGGACGAAATGATAGAATGACTGTTCGTGACGTTGAATCAGATTAATGAACGCCTGAACTGTTCTAGATGGCTCCTCTTGATTCACTTTATCAGGTATGTTAGGCTGACAACCAATGCGATGCAGGACATAAGAACTCAGCGTACGTTCTACTTGTTCAACTGTCTTGATTAAATCATTGATGAAGCTCTGTAAGTCACCGAGAGAATCAGCAATACTGGCAGCGCGATAAACCTGGGCCAGAGGTGTATAGAAAATCGTGATGATATCCTTCAAGAGTTCGGCAGTAAACCCCTGGAAAGAATAAATAACGAGTAGCAATGACTGATGACGAACCATACCTCGAAGATCAGTGCGATCAACTGTTCCCGATCCCGTAACCTTGAATATAGATGGGTCAGAACTTTCAAATCTTCCATGAGCCATGCGTCTTCGTTCTGTGGCCCATCGTCGTCGTCAGAGTCTGTTAAGGTTGCTCTGTATTTTAAGTAGAGCTCGTGTGCTCGATGAGCCTTAGCAAGACGATGAATCTGTGCTCTAGACATTACAGGTTCGACGCCAGCACGTAGGACAAACGTCAGGAGGTTCATTCCTTCAGCAGCTTTATATCATTGAACGGATAATGATAAATAGTCAGTTACTAGCAGCTTGAGCAAGGCCAAGACGGACCAGCATCAGCCTTGTATACATCTTGGATCTCTCGAGGGGCATAGACGAATTGGCGAATCTTAGCAGACATGATAGGGTCATCGATCTTGTCTTTGACAGCTTCAATATCCCCTTCCAAAGCCTTCACTTCCTCGGTCAGCGAACTGGTAAACATTCTGACGAAAACTCAGACCATGTCTGACAGAACATCAAGTGATGAGTACCTTTGAAGAAGGCTGCGACCACCAAAAGGTTGTGCAAGAAAGAGATCGAGCACTCCTTGAAATAGATAGTATCAGAATAACCGTGAGGCATTATCAACCAGATGTTGAACGAAATGATGACTTTGCGTACCTCGAATCATGGCGATAGGATTGCTAATCTTCAGCACTCCCTTCAACATGAAGTATGGCATTAATCCGTGAATTCTTTTGAGACTTGCAAAAGTCTCTGAAGAATTATCAGATGCAACGAACTGATGGAAGACAGTGGAAGCCATGCTATATTTCTAGTGTAAGAGTTAAAACCTCTGGAAAGGGACGATCATACGATATTCTAGCCCATTCAAGGACTGCCTGATAGTTTTCTGGCAGATCACGGACGTCCGGAGTAACTTTAATAGTTGCGAAGATGTGTGTCAAACCATCTTGAAATAGCTTGAGCAGACAAAGGTGTGACGAAGACAGATGCTTACCTTTCCCCATCACATCACCCTTCACACTCTTGATAGCCTCCCTCAATCCATCCACACGACTTGCAATCTCTTTTGCGAACCTCTTCCTTCCATCCTCCCGAATATTGTCTGCTTCTTCTCTCCGTTGTGCATCTTCTAACTCAGCCCGCGTCAGCTTCACCGGGCCCGAGAGAAGGAATGACATTATAACCGGAGACGAAGCGATTTTGGAGGTTGCTAGGAGCGTGTGGAGGTAAGATCTAAGTGTAAGCCTATTTTTTTCTCGAGCAAGGCGTGATGTCGACAGACCCGCCTGAGATGGTGACTGAGGTATGCTTGTGGGGGAATACAGAGCTGGATCGCATGCATCAGGCGGTGTGGAACCTATTGGAGTACTCATAACTGCTGTTCTATCTTTCGGTGGTGGCAGGCGGATCTGTTCATTTGGATGGGCTTTTTGCAACTACATTAGAGTCAGCAAGTGGGTGAGATCTAGGATAGATAGCTATACTTCAGCAGCCAATGTCCTGAAATCGCCGTATCTTCGAGCCACAAACACATCGGCAAAACCAGTACGTCGCGTGCGGATAATAAATTCCTGTTCAACATTACGTGGCGTTGCAAAGACGAAACGAAGTGACGCACCTCATGAGCGCGACTGCGCACCCGACCCTTGTCTACAACGGTTTTCACGCCAATAACATTGACCTCGAAAACAACCCTTGTCTTAGGCGCCTTTGCCATTCGTTTCCGCGCAAGATTCTCGAGACGGTCTAGGTCTGATTGATTCAAGCGAACGACCTGCTCCTGTTCGACAAGCTTGATGGCAGATCCCACAAACATAGCTAGATTTCGTTCGACTCTCGCAAGAAGTTTCTTACGAGAAGCCTGGTCGGCGTTGTCGTCGGCGTTGTCATCATCCAATATAGACGTAGAAGAGAGGTTTCTGGATAGAGCGGAGGCAACAAAGGGTTGGAGCTTTTCTGAATAAAAATCCTTGGGCGCAGCAACCATGAACGGGAAAGTGAGTACAAACTGGCGAAAAATGTATAGAAGGAATGGGAGATCGACGAAGGGGGCGTCTTTAGGGGGTGGAGAGAACGGTGGCCCAAGGAAGGAGAGCGTATCTGCGTTATTCGGGGTATATGTTGTGATGGCATCGATCTCTCTTCTGAACTGGAGCTGAACTAGGGATTTTTTGAGGTAGTGAGCGCGTACTGGAGTCAAATCTGTGGGTTGGGGGAGGGCGGGAACAGGAGGCTGATTATTTTGAGCTTCTATTGCCAGCTCTCCGTCAGGGGGACTGTCGTTGCTTACTGCCACGAGAGATTCGTTGTTGACCGTGGCTACCGGAGGCAATGGTGGGATTTGGCGTGTAGGGCGCCGGGGTCGTGGTGGAGGGATCGGCGGTGTAGGCGGGTCATTCTGTGCGTAATTCATATAAGACTGTGGAGGCTGATGGAGGTCGTCGTCGTTTGTGGCAATGTCCATGATAGCAACACTGCCGCAACGCACTTTGAGACTTCGAGTCCACTACGTCAGGCTGATTAATTGATGAGATATCATTTCAATCTTATCTCGCTTCCTTTTTAACACAAGAGAGACTTTACAGTAAGTAGCGTACAAAAATTACATCCACCGAGTGCTCCTAGATATCAATAAAGACGCAATACATGATAACAATACAATCCGCGAAGCTTGGGTATATAAGCATCTGAGTAGAAAACCTCCATGAAAAAGGGGAAGAACAGGAGAAAAAGGCAGACCGCACTTGAAATGCATCCTTCATCATAACGATAGACACAGCTCCCAGACATCTGGGCCTTGTGGTGTACTCCGCAAACCTAAAAACATCTTCTTCTGTCCCAGCATGTCGACCAGCTTTAGTCCTTTCGACTTTTCGATTGCGTAGGCTTTCTCTTCTGTATTCCTCTTATACCGATGCTGGAATGCAGCGGAAGCCCTGCGTTGGGCATCTGGCGACAGTTGCGCAAAGTCTGCTTCAGACGCAGGCGTACGCAGGTGCCTGTATATGGCGCACAAGACATCCATAACGGTTACTCCGTCTCGGCGTTGTGATGCCGCAACGGAGATAGGATGATGCGGTAATGCCTCGCATACAATCGTCATAGAGGGTAAGGCAGGGTCCGTCGCTGGGTCGTTCAAGTACCGATCAAGATGTTTAGGGTGGACGAGTGCATTTTCTGGCGGGAATGTAAGGTCATAATGAATGAGACGTTCGCATGTGCTGAGTTTGGGATTAATGCGGGTTTTGAGTAAAGGTAGAGGTATATTTTTGTTTTGAGAGCCGGATGGAGGTGAAATCGACGGTGAGTCACGGAAGCGAACGCACTTTCCTGGCATAGTAGGAATAATGTGAGCAAGCGATATGCGAAGCGCGTATGTGTAGGTGTGCACGGACGAGGCACTATGAGGATTTGCATTTAAATCATGCACTATATATAATCACAGGCAATAGGCTCAGAAGCACTTCCATACAAAGAGATACGCTGTAGTTTCCGCAGTCACCGCCTCCGTTGACGGTTTTTGACTCATTTTGCACTGGATTAGTAGTGTCCTCCTGACGTCGACTTCGATCGCAGTTCCCAATTTGGCTTTCCCCGACAAGCACAGATAAGATGCAATACATGCTCCGAAAGTTGTGTTCATTGCCGCGATTGTCCAGTTGTAAACCTGGAGCGAACACCGGAAGGTAACGCATGGGCATCATAGCCTCCCACCTGAGTGGGCAATCGTGAGACCTCTCACAATTTCCGTGGCACTACAAAGATGTCTCCTGGAAACGCATGGAAGGTTCCGCAGACGTATGGGCAATTCTGCCCAGATCCCCGATTCAGGAAAAAGACCGCCGTGGGAGACCCTGGCGGATACCTATCAGGGACGTCGTGCAAGGTCACAGTTTCCATGTGACATCCTGACTACTTTTACAGCACTTTCACATTTTTTTCAATGTTATGATAGATATCAGCTATTTTAGTTTAGAACACACCGCTGTACAGCCTTTTATAGCGCTTTTCATAACGATAGGCCCCTTTGAGTTCCTCTTGTTCTGTTGTTTGGTCTGATTTCCGCGATGTCAAGCTTGCCGAAGAGTGATTTGTGAGAACCCGGAGTGCTCATGCAGTTAGTGACCGAGTGCTGTCGTATTAGATTGGATCAGACTGAACAAGACGAACTCAAAGGGAGAATCATACGATTCCCTGTTTGGCGCATTACTGGCGCCTGGTACCTGCTCAGCCACAACTTACATCTGCTCAAAGGCCACAGCTTTAGCACCTGTACACCGATAATTACGGCTCTTTCAACATTGGAATCGGTCAGAGGCTAGATACTTCCATCATTCACAGGATGGGATGGAACATCAAACATCTGTCGATGCCGCCAGTTTAATCATGAAGCAAATCGCTGATTTTGATGTACTTACAACGCCTACGAATTCCGCCTTTGTTTGGAAGACACTGTTAAGAAGACATATACAACAAGTCAACCTGGCCCAAGCCGTCGGTAATATATCGGGCCGCCGTAACACGTAACGTACGCGCGAAACGGTTGAAATACATTTGGATCTGTATAAACCAAATCCACGGAGTGAATTTTTTTTTTGCAACGTCTGCGGAGTACCGAGTAAATATAATATAGGGGTAGAGCGTAGTTTAGTGCCGCTATCAAAAAATAACTTTGCATCAACCAGCGATACTAATGACAGTAAAGAGGGGGAGTGCTCTGCGGGGAAGTCGCTGATGAAATGGACTCAACACCTGAAGAGGTCTAGCTGAGAAACGGTTTACTTGGGTCCATGGTCGTAAATGGCTTTATCTTCTTAGGGATAATCTCAACATGTCCACACTATCAAAATGAGCCGACCGATAGATAAGAAGCACAAGCATAGATTAAATAGTACCAACACAGCACACGACGAATACCCGGTAAACATGGAGAGAAAATGTTAGATGGCAAGAGCAAAAGTTGGGAACTCAACCCACAACGAAAATCCGATAGAAGTTGAGATCGCAAAAACAAATATAGTTGGGAATATATAAAAATAAGACCGCCACAAGCAAACAGGACACAAGGAATGGTGAGAGGATCAAGAGCGACGATACATGAATGTACCTGTACCCAAACATCTGTTATACAAAACCCGCGAGAAAAATCCGGCCCTTGCAGAGTACCTTCAGTGAATCGGCGGCTGAACGTAGTGGGCATAGAATTAGTTTTTGTGAGTGGAAGCGGAAGGCATAGGCACTTGGACACTGTCACGATCAAAACCCAACGGGTATGATGACAAGTCACTCGTAAGTGCAAGAGTGTCCAGGCTGGCTCTTTGACGATGATTGAAAGTCGGAGGTGCTGAGCTTTCTCCAGTTTCAATTTGGAAGGGGAATCGCCCAAGACCCGACGATGACGTTGAGAGCTGGGAGCCTGTTGACATTCCAAGAGTTTGCCTACTTGGAGGTGGCGGAAGAGACTCTCCTTCAACAGCATTTACCTGTGCAGTGACTGGTGGCTTCTTGTCGGAAAATGCCTCTTGCGCAAGGGGGGAAGGCGGAGCAACTTTAATCACGTGCTGGCTCTTCGAAGATGTCGATGAAGACAGTGTCGTAGTGTTGAACGATTGTTGCGTCAGCGGAGAGACTGGAGGGGATCTCACAGGTCGATCAGATATAGGCGATGGGGGTACGAAAGGAAAAGATTCTAAAATCGAATCGGCACGCGTCGAAGTGGCAGACAATGCAGATCCATTTGAAACCCTACGATTGCCATCTGAGCCCTGTGCTTGAGATTGTGTAGGCACCTGTGTTCGCTGTGCTTGATCTTGCATGGTCACCGAGTTTGGCGTAGAGGGGCTGATCAACTTGCCCATGGTAGTCCTGTAAGTCGGACGACTATTTCCATTGGAGCTCAACCCAACATGGACTCGTGTTGCGCTTCCAATATCAACGACAGAGCCGGATTGAGTACTGATGCTAGAAGGACGGCTATCGTCTCGGGATCGCGTCCAAGGTGTGTTTGGAGCACCTGGGACCCAATCGGATTGTTGGGATTCGCGAGCAGTAGCAGGTATTCTCGCGAAAGTCGACGTCGTCAGTGCTGGTGACACGCCATATTCAGCGTTGATCGAAGCATCGTCACGGAAGGGATCATTAGGTTGATCATGGTCCTTGTTTATATCCGCTGGTACAATTGATGTAGAAGCCAATGGGGATTTGTTCATGGGTCGAGTGTTTGTAGGGGTCTTTGAAGGGTCAGAAACAGACGAAAGCGATCCAGGTGCGTTGATGACTTCAGCTTTGACGACGCCCAAGACCTGTCGGACTGCGCCTTTGCTTGAAGTCATGATCATTGGTGCTTCGTTGAGTAACTCGCTTGAAAAACTAGCATTTGATCCAAACGAATTCCTGTTTGTGAAACCCGAGATGCCAGAGCGGGTGGAAAGAGCAGTCTTGACTGGCGGATGCAGAGAGTCGCTTGACACATTGATGTGGTCCAGATACGAGTCTGGAGAGCGAGCAGGGCGTATGGGCGATGACCCTGCTGTTGGCGGCTGAGTGTGACCCGCAGACGAAGGCGAGAGGGACCGTTGTGTGCCAGCAGGTACAAGGGCAATGGGAATGACATTCGTTCCCTCTGTGCCGGCAGTTTGGATGGATGATGTAGCATCACCAAAGGGATCATTGTTTGATCGTCGTGAGGTATCGTAACGAGGGGAAGAGGGCTGTGTATTGGGATCGAGGTCGATTGTGGTGTTGGAATTGGGATAGACACGGACGGTGTTGGCTTCTGTCGGCGGACCAACATACTTTTCTGTAGGGTCGGGCCTGTTGAGCACTGTTTCGGCTGCAGCTGGGATATCTTTTGGAGGCTCGCGAGCAGCAGCTATCCGTTGGCGAATCCGCGACTTGCGTCTGTACCACAAAAAGAAGGTTATCACGATGCCGAGGAAGACCAATACTCCCACGATGGCGCCTGCGGTAGCGCCCGGACTAGCACCGCCACTGCCAGAGCTGCCAGAGCTGGCCTTGGGCATGCAAGTTGTTCTGGCGCATGTGTTACAGTCTCTGGAGGGACTGATGAGAGAGGAGTCAAGTGTGAAGAGTTGGTGAGACGGACCTGTTGATCTGGACGCAATCTTGGTCGGAAGGGCAGCTGCAGGGAGAAGGATCGGGGCAGGTGGTGATGCAAGAGGGAGACTGACGGGGAAGAAGGACCTCGGTGTGCATGTGCAGAGAGAACGAACGAACGTGGAGTTGGCAAAAGAGAGCGATGTGGGAAGGAACAGATTCTAGTAACGCTTATCTAATGCAATCACTGATGCACCGCCCAAGCCCACATCAAGCCGACCACAGCCATGCATCCCGCCATCTCTGTTTCACACCTCACCTATCGCCACCAGCCCGGCACTGATCTCTCACTCCACGATGTTGCTTTGAGCCTGCCTCGTGGCTCCCGCACTATCATCGTCGGTGCCAATGGAGGTATGCTCGGCCATTTTGCCCGGCCTTTCCCTCAACCCCGTTTTTCAGCGGGTAAATCCACCCTCTTGCAAATTCTGGCTGGGAAGAGGCTTGTCAGTACCCAGGGTGCTCACATCTTTATTCAGGGCCATGATGTTTTCCGTGATTCACCGCTCGGCGTCAGTTTTCTTGGAACGGAGTGGTCCGTGATATAGACTCACCAGCTGCTTCAAGTCATGATTTGATTAGGGCGATGAATCCAGTGGTCCGCGGAGACATCATCGTATCGGCATTCCTGGACTCTGTCGGCGGTTATCGCCACAAAGAGAGACGAGACAGGCTCCTTGATATCCTTGACGTTGACCTCGACTGGCACATGCATCAGATTTCCGACGGTGAAAGACGCCGTGTCCAGCTTTGCTTTGGCCTGATGGTACCGTGGGACGTCTTGCTCCTTGACGAGGTCTGATCTCCCAGTTAGCTTTCGTTATACTGGCTAACCTTTACCTAGGTCACTGTCGACCTCGATGTACTTGTCCGGGATGACTTACTTAATTTTCTCAAGGCTGATAGTGAACAGCGTGGCGCAACAATTCTCTGTAAGTAGCTTTCGCTTTCCCTTACATCTGGTATTCAAGCACGGTATAGATGCAACACATATCTTCGATGGATTGAACAATTTCCCCACTCACATCATGCATATGCGTTTAGGATCTGTCATACAACCTCCCGCTGCCTGGCCTATATCCTCGGCTTCTTCATTGACGTCACAGTTTGACTCTTCGACGCCCTTATATACTGTCGCTCTGCAATGGCTTAAGGAAGACAGAGACAACCGTCAAGAATTAGAGCGCAACGGCAGGAAAAAACGAGGTGCCCGTCGTGATGAGGTATTCATTCTGCACCCATGGTTCCACTGCTATCTTACCGTTTCGAAGATCCTTCCAACAGACTCAGAGACATTTTACAAGAAGTAGGTAGATCACTTGATGTTCTTTTCTACTTTCTCACGACGCCTTTAGGTACGACTATACCCACTGATGTCCTGATGTTGTACTAGGGAACCTAACCTCCCATGTCGTGTTTTTCCCATGTTTCTGTTTCTCGAAAACTATCCGCAATTGTGCTGAGCTTTGTATACTTTATGTAAATGGCTCAAGTACATACGAATCACGCATAAGTTTGTGTTTCGGAGTTTGAAAAAGTAGACGCACTTCAGTTCGACTCGAGTGATGACTCTCGCTATCCTCAATATGAACCGACCTCATACAATGCAACCAGAGATCATAGACCTGACAGGACCAGAGTATGAGGTGTCTTCTGAAACGATCAACCCGATAACGGTGGAAAAGGAGAAGAAGCCACGGTGGAGGAAGAGAAAGAGGACGGAGGGAGACAGCACGCCCGGTCTTGTGCCGACCAGGGATGCCTCTCTCGTAGACGGAAAGATTGAATTGAAGACAATAGACGCCGCTCATGACGATCCTGATGTTCCACACAATGCAACCGGCCATCGCAAAGAACGGCGTTTAAACAAAAAGCGCGAACGACAGATTGCAGCCTCTTCATCCACATCCTCATGGTCGAAGGATCCAAAGCAAGAAGATCTATTCTTCATCGACCTTGAACCTGTTCCGTTCCCTGCAGCCTCCCAATTTCCCCCGACTTTAAACGTTGCATCAGAGAAAAAAACAGAGTTATTACTACCTGCCCATGTATCAGTATTTGGAGAAGAACCCGCAGAACTCCTGGCTCCAGAAAACGGGATTTCCTCCGAAGAATTCATCGAGTACCTAGATTTTGATGACAATAGTAAAGTACGCGTCTCGTCTGTCGTTCATCTTAGACCTCACGCAACTCTCATAGAATATTGTTCGCTATTTTGAAGAACCTATACTAGAATCTCCAAAACCAAAAAGAGCAGTGTGCAAAAATTGCGGAGCAGAGGGCGAGCACACAACGGCAACATGCCCAGTCCTAATTGTATGTCATCCTGTTTTCTCGAGGACTCTTCTCTATTCAGCTGTTGAATGAAGTGTCTCACGTGTGGCGCGCACGACGAGCACAGTACACGATCATGTCCAATCAGTAAAACATGCTTTAGCTGTGGGATGAAGGGCCATATCAGTGCTGTGCGTTTACTAATTCACTGTAATAATTAGCCATTTTGATATGGAGTTACAGACGTGTCCTAATCGAAGAGCTGCTCCACGCGGGGACTTGGATGATTGCGATCGCTGTGGTTCAGAATGTCACAGGACAGATGTAAGCTCACAATGTATTTCAACAAGCATCCACACTTCACACCGTACAGGAATGCCCTACATTGTGGCGTCTTTATGAGTACCTTACTGAAGAAGCAAAATGTCTTGTACTCCGAACGCGAAAAGCGAAACAAAACCTTGCCTTTGGAGAAGGAGGAGAAGGATATATCGCCGACGACAAGTGGTGTTATAACTGTGGAACTTTTGGACACTGGGGTGACGTGAGTCCTTACATAGAATGTTCAAGAAAACGGATTTCACTCATCGACTCAGGACTGTGAGGATGTGCCACACCGTGAAGACGTGCCTAATGAGTATTCTGCTTTTAGTGAGCATAATACTTCGTCAGGGCCGTTCTTTGATTCTGTCACAGAAACTTCTGCCTCGCAATCACGTCGACGTGAACGCCGTAACCGAGATCCTTACTACGACTTGCCACCTTCGTGGGGTCATGTTCCTGAAAATGTTGGCAGAAAGGGAAGACGCGAAAATACGGCTCAAATGGAACGGAGAGCTCAAGAGCAGGCAGCAGAGGATGATCCAGACGACTGGTTCGGGAATCCACAGAATGCGCGTAGCCGTGGGGTTGCTCCGAACAACAGCGGGAGGAAGTCTAATCCACCAAAAAAGCTGGTTTTTGGGAAGTCTCTCGAAGAAAGCGCCAAACACTTTCGTCCTCCCTCCCCACCCAGACTTTTGGACCGTATCGGCGGTGTATATTACGCTGATCAATCTCGGCCAGAGAAGAATTTGCGCGACGCAGGACTTCCACGCAAACCAAGACGAAAACCTAAGCGTGATGAAAGGAGTGAGCGCGATCGTAGGAGGGATGATGTAGGTCCCCGATATAGGGGAGGTTATTCCAGATGAGTTTTGAGGATGAACTATGTACAGTGTCGTAACTTTCGTTGGGACTTGAAACAAATGATGAATATGCGGATCTCAAAAGTCAGCTGTACAAGTGGTATTCGGGCTATTTGCGTGACAATGAGGACGAAGGGTGTTAATTGTGAACTTAGTGTCACGGTCTCTGGACTTGATTACTCCATTTGAATATCTAGCATTCGCTTCCACTTACGTGCGTCCACCGTGACAATGCTGATAAACAAAGGTTCATTCGGTGCTGAGTCGTTGAACCCCTCAACACCAACTCGCACGACGTCTGACCGCCCATCTGCGTCAGAAAAGATCAGCGTAGTCACACGTACAGCGGTTTCACTTGAATATGCATCTATTCGAAACCGTGGACATTGCCCTCTTGGAATGTATATCATGCCTTCAGTTGAGAATCTTCTGGTATGGGACGCTGTCTTCTTTGTGCATCAAGGTGTGTATTCTCAAGATAAGCATACTCATAGAACACTAAACTTGCTATAGGATACTATGCAGACGCCATTCTAAAGTTTCGCATCCGCTTTCCTTCAACATATTCGGATAGACAGCCCTCAGTGCAATTTGTAACGGACGTGTTCCATCCGCTTATTGACAACCAAACGGGTACTTTCAACATGGAACCGAGATTCAGGCCTTGGAGGTGAGAAAAGACTGTACGATCTAGTCCGTTCTCATGAATAGGTTTAGACCCAAAGAACATCATGTTTTTGATATCCTTCACTATATAAAAGCAGCATTCAAGAGGAAAGCGCTCGATGAACTTGAAGAGTCGGATTGCCTGAACAAAGAGGCGTTTCGGTATTACGTCTCCTGTATCTACTAGAGTTTCACGCTGATGTCGGACAGATTGTCAGTAACGATTATAGTACATCTTCCAATTGCTAATGTGAAGACAGGTATCGCAACGCGACGTCCTCATTTGCGGTTTTGGCAACACAATCATCCAACCTATCTCAGTCTCCGTCGGCATTATTCATCAGCGACCACCCATCCATGACAGGGAAAGTATCAGACGGTATCAAGTTCAGAGAATTGACAAAGAGCGAATTGCAAACGGGTCGAGCAGCTCTTGGATTGAGTGAATGGGCGGCAGAGGATAGTTGAATCGATCGTTTAAGTGAGTCGCAAGTCTATATTTCTCGATAAACATTCCAACGCAGTCTTCGGAAGTGAAAGGACTCCATACCCTTTGAGCAGAAGAGAACTGTATACTCTGGATATGGAGCTGGAACCATCGTTTGTCCAACTTCGGCCACGAAAGTCTTCCATGCTTACTGTAGGACCCTTTCAAGAGGTATGTCTACCAGATCAAGGTGGAGCATGATGGATGAATGATATACATAGCTGTGAGTCTGACAGAATGAGGAGCTTACTGTATCTGGTGCGGTATCCTTATTAGAGAATCCACAGCCTATGCTATGAACAAAGAGTGAATCAGATAAGTTGGAAACAATTGCCAGATATCACACTGGAGCAGACATGAAAGTTGATATAGAAAAATATATGTTTAAAACTGGTAGTGTAGACAAAGTGACTTGATTGTAAGGAGAGAAACAGTTTGAGGCATATGACTTTGATTGCATACTCAAGAGAGACCAAAGTACAGCGTACAAAAGGTTCGAAGGAACGGCAGCAAAAAGGTAGCAAATGATATCATGGTCATCGAGCCAGTGGTGGTAAAGCACATCCGTGACAGGTTTTAAGCTCCGCTCAAGGTTAAGATTCTCAATTAATATCTGGCCACGTGTGGTCACTTATCCGGCTTGCGACTTTAAACATACTAGAAATACTTCAATGTATCATAGAGACCGGCACTCGCGTTACCTGTACTCTCCGGAAAAGCCTTCCACAAGATCCAGTTCTACTTTCACGCGTTCTTCATCACCTTCTTCGGTTGGATCTTATTCCGAAATATCATCAACAGCTTTTGATCTAGTAGCAACAAAGTAAGCTGATCACTACTCATCTTTGTCGAGAATTTTATTGACTCTTCGAAAATCACAGGAATGGCCTCTCGCAGAAGTCCATACTTCTTGGTGTTTGTGCGATGGACATCAAGGCTAGAAGCAAAGCCATGAGGGAAATTTTGACGCGGTTAGTAGAAAGAGCTCGGGGTTCCATCGAAGTAAAAGTATTCGGAGACAAAGTCATCTTGGACGAAGGTGAGGATGAAAGAAAAACCTAAAATGGTATTGGAGGATCATATATCAACGGCCTTTATTTCATTCAGATGTAGAAAATTGGCCTCGTTGCGACATCCTCATTTCTTTCTTCTCGACTGATTTCCCGCTTGACAAAGCCATATCCTATGTGAAACTTCGGAAGCCTTTCTGTATCAACGACCTCACACCTCAAGCACTTCTTTGGGATCGTCGACTTGTTGGCGCAGTTCTAGACCATCTCAACATACCAACACCGAAGCGGATAGAGGTTTCGAGAGACGGTGGCCCGAAACTTGATACCGAACTTGTCGAACTTATGAAGCAGAGATTAGGCATAGTTCTCGGCGGAGTTTGTGTGACACCAGAAGTGTCTCTCCGGCAAGATGGTAATGCCATCATAATTGACGGCAAGGTTATCGAAAAGCCTTTTGTTGAAAAACCTGTGAGCGGCGAGGATCACAATGTCTATATCTACTTCCATGGAGGCGGGGGTCGTCGACTCTTCCGCAAGGTGTGCCTGCATCACTGCGCAATACCTTCTCTGACTCCCACCAGGTAGGGAATAAATCAAGTGAACTAGATCCTACTTTGAACGAACCAAGGACGGATGGTTCTTACATTTACGAGGAATTCATAGATGTTGATAACTCGGAAGATATTAAAGTCTATACCGTGGGTAAAGAATACACTCACGCAGAGACACGTAAATCTCCAGTCGTAGACGGCCTTGTTAGAAGAAACACGGACGGAAAAGAAATTCGGTCTGTTCACTAATGTGTTTCAACTTGTCCGTCAGACTCAACTTCTCCAGTTTTATTACAAGGTTGACCGAAGAAGAGAAGGGTTGGGCGGACAAAATCTGCGCAGGCTTTGGACAACGCGTCTGTGGTTTCGATATGTTGCGTTGCGATAATGGTCAACGTAGTCATGTTATCGACGTAAATGGATGGAGTTTCGTAAAAGGGAATGATTCATACTATGGTACGCTAATAAAATACGCCGCAAAATCCTTATCTCATGACGTATCTCTATCCTTTAGACAGGGCAGCTGACATTCTTGTTGCTTTGTGCATGAGACATGCAACATCTGTTGAACGGCCCCTTCCAACTGCAGATACACCATCACATGAGTCTTCAACATGGCTTCTGAAAGCCAATGTAACTGTTTTCCGTCACGCAGACCGCACTCCGAAGGTAATATGAACTTTTCATTCATCAGCACACCTCTCAACACCATTCTAGCAAAAACTGAAGTTCAATTTTCCTGTTGGCGAACATTGGACTGAGCCTTTCGTCGCGCTTCTGAACGGTGAAACCGAAGAAATCATCCTCCGCGATAAGGAGCAATTGACTCTCATAGCTGCTGCCGTCGCCAAGGCCAAGGATCTCGGGGCAGATGGGGAGGAACTTGCCAAACTGACGCAATTGAACAGTGCTCTCTTCAGCAAAATTGATTTTCCTGGAACTAAGGCACAGCTGAAACCAGTATACTCAAAACGTCAAGCTGGGCAGCCTAGAAAACTCATCAAGCTTACCCTTGTGTTCAAGTGGGGAGGTGAAGTTAATATCTTTTTTCTTTGCATTATCATTTCTTTCATTGACCGTTTTTCTAAGTTTACTCATTCCGCGAGATATCAATCACGAGATTTAGGAGAAAACCTCAAGAAGGACATCACAATCATGAGTAAGTTTTTTTTTTTTTTTTTTTCGGATTGATACAGGAAGTCAGACTGACATGCTGCGACGACAAGATCGGGAGGTCCTTCAGAATGTCAAGGTAAGTTCTTGAATATGCATGGTTCGCAAGCATTCCATAACGCATCCAGATATTCACGTCCTCCGAGCGTCGCGTTATTGCGTCTGCGGAAGTATTTGCTGCAGCACTACTTGGCTCGCAACATCCGAGCTATCCGTCGCCGTCTTCGACAACGGTCACAAAATCCGCGATAGACGGGGACAATACTTCTATGAACAAGAACCTTCCAACCCAACAACATATCTTGAATTGTTCTCCTCCTAGACTTATAGTTAGAAAGGACCTCCTTGATGATTCCAATGCTGCCAAAGACCTCATGGACGATGTGAAAAAACGTCTCAAGATCCTCTTGAGACCTGGCGAGCCGGAAAAACGGCCAGAGCTGACATGGCCCAAAAGTATGAAAAAGGAGCCAGTTGAGGTTGTCAAGGTGCGTAGATCTACAGACGATGTGAATGGTTGTTCAAGTACTTCAATGTAGGAAGTTATTGAGTTGCTAAGCTCGTTTCGAGATATCATGCGCCGCAATTTTGAAAATCTGGATGTAGAAAAAATACAAGAGCGATGGTAATATGTTATATTTTCAGCCCGTCCGTTGATTCATCTTGTCGTAGGTGTTGTGGCGACGAGCCTTGGCTATTTCGTGAAAGGTGGGAAAAGCTTTTTGAGGATTTTTGTGACGTCGAACAGAAGAAATTCGACCCTTCTCGTGTAAGCAAGGTTTCATCTTTTCCTGGCCAAACCCAGATAACGATAGCCTATCAGGTTTCAGAACTATACGATACGATTAAGTATTGCGCTCTTCATCACCGGACGTTTTTATTCGCCATCTTTGATGAACACACCCGGAACCATTCAGTCCATCCTCCTCATGACCGAAAACTCCACGAACTTTACGCACGTGCCAAGGCATTATTCGACCTTGTAGCTCCCCAAGAATACGGCATCGACCCCGATGAGAAGTGAGTTAAGATGAAATCGATCATAGTCACTAATCATGCTATTTATTCCCTTAGGGAAGAGATCGGTGTTTTGACGTCGCTACCTCTCTTGCGTAATGTGGTACAAGACTTGGAAGCTGCTCGCAATAATGGCGAAAGCTCTCTTACCTTATATTTTACCAAAGAGAGTCATATCCACACTCTGGTGAATCTTGTATTGTTGTCTGGCCTTCCGATTGCCAATCGTCGCATTCCCGAACTTGACTACTGTGTCAGTAAATTATTTCGTATTTCTTTTCCTTGATACATTATCTGATGCTCTTGACTACAACAGTCACACATCACTTTCGAGCTTTACGAACGAAATCACGGAAGAGGTAAATCTGACAAGGAATATTCCATCAGACTCTCTCTCAGCGAAGGAGCACATTCATCCAATGTTCTCGACTCAACCCTAGACGCTCGTCATTCTCTGAATGTGCAACCTCGAAGGTAGATAGAAGTGGAAGCCTTGTTCCATTGCTGATAAGCAATCTTCCTTAGGAAACTTACACAGCACCTGCCTTACAGTCTGGTCATTGAAAAGTTGTCGAAGCACTTTGACCGACGTAATGATGTGAGCGTAGTTGATTAATACCTTATTTCCGAATCTAAAATGTTCGATTTCTTGTTCAACAGGATGAAGAAACGGACACGCCGTTCGAGACGATTGAAGCGAGAGCTGCACCAAATGACACCAGTGGCAGTGAAGACCAAGGATAACAAATCAATCTATTACATAATCGTGATGATGATAATACACTCCATTTCATTTCACTTCAGAAATCGGTTTTGGAGAGTGTGAACCCATTATTCCAATAGTCACGTCTACCTAGACCGTCGACCGATCCCTCAGCTCTAACGGAGACGAGCAGTAATCGATGCTCGTTCATTATCAAGAGTAGCTGTGAGTCTAACCTCTTTTTAATACACATTCTTCTAGATGGGTAAGAGCAAACGCGTCCTCAAACGCGAACATTAGAGGACGTTGCACCAATGTATATCGAGTTCCTTCAGGCCGTCTTTTCTAGTTTGAATAGTCATTATTATTCGGTGGGACTGACTTCCTAGCTCATAGACGAACGCAGATACGATCTCCAGTGCCTCCCAAGGCGTCTGGTGGCCAACCAAGAACCTTCGAGACCTCGAGAGAGACACCAGAGATCAACAGGGCTGTTGTTCCGCCAATTCTGAAGTAGCCTATTCTGAAGTCCACTAACTTTCGCAAACAAACTATTCTTAAAAATCAGGTTGATCGTGGCCATCAGTTCTCTACCGGTTTGGCCAGCCGAACCACCCCTCCCCCCCAGCATCACGGTAACACGCTGGATTGCCCTGCGGTTTGACTCCATTGACGCGAGAGTGCTTCTCTTATATGGGATTCATGTATGTCTTGTCGTTGGATTACGATGGCCATCTCCCATTCACCCCACCGCGTTTTGTGCGAGGAAGATCGAGTTTTGGAGTAGATATTCCTCGAAACGCCAAAAGTATCAAGTCGAAATCTTTAACCTTGGGGGAACGAGTTTGCCAGTCGAATTTGATTCCAGAACGCCGTAGGCCCATGCGCACGCGTCAATAGATTTTCTTTATTTGATGAATGTTTTGGATCACCAGATCCAAGGACTGCTGGATGCAGTCCAACATGGGTAACGATATAGGTGGGAGTGGGTGGCTGCGCGCTTGTCACGCGTAGCGCGTATCTCAACGAAACAGTTGTTTGCAATTGTGCATAGATCTGAATTCAGAGATCTATTGCTCGCGACACCCCAGCTTTGGAGACCGTCATCTAAGCTGCGTGCGTGGAAACGAATTAGCAGCAGCTGATCGTAATGTATATGGCAAGAGGTAGCATCGAGAGGCCGTGTGTTGAGTTGTTTGTCAGGTTTGCGAGAGGGTCATTTGACAGTGCGTTCTGAGGGCTCTTCAGACTCCAGGTTGACACCTGCATGTTGTAATCCTGCGTTATTCCATAGGACCGATGAGATAGCCACCTATGGATCGCTCTGATTCTACTTCCTCAAATACTCCGACAAGTTCCAGGAATTCTTCTTCTGGTCCATTTGCATATCAAACTCGTCTCTTAGAACGTACGTCGTCCAAAGGCGGAGGAAGCTCTCTATTACGGAGCAACTCACAAACTGGCATTGGTATTCTCGCAACTCCAACGGTGTCAAGCACGCCAACGAACACGCGAAGATGGACGCATCGGGTCGTCAACAGTTTCGATACAACCCGGGATGTATGGGAGGAACGTGCTAGAGAGGCTATTTTTGAAGCCAACTTGACTCCACAAACTAGTCCAACGAGGGATGAGGAGTTAAGTAGGACGTCAGCTTTTACGGCCTTGCGCAAGGACTTGTCACTCACATCTGAGCATGAGCCAATGACTTCCCCTACCAATCCTACAACACATACCGAACATCAGCCAACTCCGCCTTACCTCAAGCGCCATACGATGCCAGCCTTGATAACTGCTTCACCTTTGTCGCCTAATACATCTGGTGTCACCGTTGAAAATGAATTTTCATTTTTGGGGAATTCATCTTCATCGAAACGCGTATGTGTGCCATCGGCGGTGGTATCTCACTCCAGCATACCTGCTGTTGATGTTACGCCGTCATCAGGATCAGTTAAAGCACTGGATAACTGCCTCAAACGTTCAAAAACACTCGAAACCCTCTCATCCCAGTCACAATCTACGAAACGCCCTTTCTCACCACCAGCACTACAATTCTCGTCCAAATCATCCTTGATCAATTCGTCTGCGTCAATTCCTGCATCACCACAAAGACCTCAAAGAACTTTTTCAAGCTCTTCCATCACACGTTCCGCAGAAAAGGAAATTAATCATATTCACCCAGCCCAGCCCGTGCCATCGTCAACGAACCCTGCGATCAATGCACCTGTGTATCGAAGCTCTTACATGGCCAACAAGAAGTCTACTTATGGTGATGCTCTCGGTTCTGGTCGAAGGCTTGGAAGGCACCTTCCCCGTATTGCCAGTGGCGATGCAGAGGAGCCAATGGAACTCCAGAAGGAAGTCCAAGAATCTCCTTTGGATTGGCAGCAACGGAACCCGTCCAAACGTGCACCTGGGCAATCCTCATCTGAGAAAATCCGGAAACAGGAACGAGTTGTGCCTTTAGTTCCTGTACCTAATGCAGATGATGTCGCTGGACTTCCGGGACGAATACAACTAAAGGCACCTAGTGCATCTTCCTCTCCATTACCGTCTGCTCGTCTCATGGGAAGCTCCTGGGCAGATACTCAAAGACACTTGATCCATGCATACGAGTATCTTTGTCACGTTGGAGAAGCACAACAATGGATTGAAGGATGTCTAGAAGAAGAGCTTGAATTCGGAGTGGTCGAGTTGGAAGATGGCTTACGAAATGGCGTAGTCTTGGCAAAACTTGTCCGTGCCTTCCAAGGAGAAAGTGCTGTACGGAAAATCTATGATGTAAGGTTTATCATTCAGTAATACTTATCCTTCCACTTAACGCAATACGCAGGCCCCGAAACTGGATTTTCGACACTCGGACAATATCAATCATTTCTTTTCCTTTGTCCGGCAGATCGGTCTACCTGAAGTGAGTGCTCTTTAATTTTTCCCTCCAACCCTTTGATTATCTACATAATCTGGATAATGTAGGGGTTCATATTTGAACTCACCGACTTGTACGAGAAGAAGAACATGCCCAAGGTAATATATTGTATCCACGCCCTAAGGTCTGATCACATGTGCCCAGTATTTTGAAGTACGACTGACACTTGACAGTCATCTCCTGGCTCGCAGAGGTATGGCCCAACGAATTGGTAATTTGCTTGGGCGGCTTCAATTCTCCGATGACCAGCTCCAAAAAACGCAGAAAGGGTTGAAGGATGCAGGTGTGGCAATGCCAAACTTTGGCAATGTCGGTCGCGAACTTGCAAAGGAGATCAATGAAGAACCCGAGGTCGAAGTAGAATCGGAAGGAGAACGTAAGTAGATGTGACCTTCTATTTATGTGGCTTGGCTTTCTAAATTTCTTTAGGTCGGGACCGATTGCTTATGGAGAATGAGGATTCAATCATGTCTTTTCAAGCTCGAGCTAGGGGGTTTTTGACTCGCAAGTTTCAATCCACATTGCACGGCCGCATGCATCTGGCTGAACGTCACATTCCAAAACTACAGGCTCATCTCCGTGGTAACCTGGTTCGCAGAAGGCTGAATGAGCAGCGTCGCTCAATAGCCGATCTCAGGCCGTGGATAGTATCATTGCAAGCGCGTGCCCGAGGTCTTGTTCTCCGGGGGCGTTGGCGAAGGCATCTCCGTGCAATAAGAGTTTCAGTGTCAAGTGTTATCAAACTGCAGGCTCATCTTCGGGGAGTCTTACAGCGTCGTCGTTCGTCCCAATTATTAGCTGCCCTTCGAAGCAGCTCTCTTTCTATTACGAAGCTTCAGGCTGCAGCACGCGCTCGTGTTGTTCGGAACGCTCACAAAGAGCTTTCCAAATCCTTCTCACGATCAATCGTCAACTTCTCAATCGTGAAGTTGCAGGCCCATGCGCGGGGTCTTCTTATCAGGAGACTGACTGCAAGGGTCAGTGCGATTTTAAAGCGCCATGAGACTCGGTTTGTGGCTTTGCAAGCCCATTGCAGAGGTCTTATTATGCGACGCCGGCTGCGGACACAGTTGGCCAGACTGGAAGATGTCTCACACGTTGTCGTGTGCATACAGGCTGCTGTACGCACCTACCTTGCTCGAAAACGGTTACTCCTGCTCATTCGAGGACTCCGGAAAACAACTCCATTTGTGATCGGTTTCCAAGCACGTGCTCGCGCTAGTTTGACCCGTCAAAAGCACGAGAGCCTCCAGAAAGCCTTATCCGAAGTGAAAACTGTAGTGTCTGTCGGGGGTTTTCAGGCATTAGCTCGTGCTAGATTATCGCGCAACAAACATCAAGAGCTGACTAAAGTCTTGAAATTCGCTGCGCCAGATGTTACTCGTTTCCAAGCCGTTGCTCGAGGCGCCTTGCTACGTTCGGATTATATTGCTTGGCGGGATCATTTGCATCAAAGTCATCTCGTTATCTGCCTGCTACAAGCAATGCTTCGAGGCACTCTCTTCCGCAGATCTTTCCGTGCCAAGATGCAGTACTACCGGGACAATCTGAGCAAGGTTGTGAAAATACAGTCATTATTCCGTGCAAAGGAGACACGAGAACAATATCGCCAACTGACTCTGGGCAAGAATGTTTCAGTTGGAACGATCAAGAATTTTGTGCATCTCCTTGACGATTCAGAAGCCGACTTCCAGGAGGAGATCAAGGTTGAACGCCTTCGAAAGAAGGTTGTAGAAAGTATTCGAGAAAATCAGGCGCTTGAAAACGACCTTAGTAATCTAGATGTCAAGATAGGGCTCGTCGTTCAGAACGTAATCAAGGCCAGACGAGCTGACAGTACTGCGTCGCACGCTGAAAGAATAACCTTGCTTGCTGCACATGGCGATCCGTTCTCTGGTCCGAATTCTATCGACCAAGCAGCGAGAAGAAAGCTGGAGCTTTATCAACAACTTTTTTATCTTCTGCAATCGAAGGGCGAATATCTTAGCAGACTTTTCATTCGTCTGTCCTCAGAGAGTACTCCAGAGGCCACGCGAAGATTTTTGGAGAGAGTAGTTCTGACGCTTTTCGGGTACGGTCAAGATCGTAGGGAGGATTATCTCCTTTTAAAGCTTTTCCAGGTAAAACAACCATTCTCTTTTCGAATTTCGCCAATCTTACTTTTTTTGAGCTTGCTATTCGTGAAGAAGTTGCTTCTTCGCCTTCAATCGACGATGTTATTCATGGCCACCCAATGTACATCAACATTGCAGTGCAGTATGTTCGCCCTAAACAGTTGACATATGCACGAGAAGCATTTCAAGATATCATCCGTGAAATCGTGTCTTCTGAAGACCTTGACTTAGAGGCAGACCCTTCAGCTGTGTGTTCAATCAAAAAGACATCCTTTTTACTACATCTGACGAGTTTTATGAAAGATCCACAAGGCTAGAATTGAGCTGGAGGAAGTAAAGTCAGGGATTCCAAGTAAGAGAGTCAAGGACGTTAGCTTCCGTGAAGCTCTCGAGGACCCCGACACACGACCAATATATATCCGTCGTGAGTTAATACCCACCTCACTTAATAAATGTGATTCATCCCTCTTGCAGATCTGCAAATTTTGCAGTGGTGGACAGAAGCCTTTATCAATGTTATCAAACAGTCAATGAAAAAGATGCCGTACAATGTGAGATACTTAGCTCGTGAAACTCTCGTACATTTGAGGGTCAGTATTACATGTTGCGGTTTTGTTGCCAATTTGTGACACTCGACAATTAGGAGCGCTTCCCTGATGCGCCAGAAGAAGCATATGCGGCTTGTATTGGCAGATTGGTGTATTACCGATACCTCAATCCTGCTATTGTGTAAGTTTACTATTGTCGTTTTTGAAGGCAACCCTTACACAGTTGGCAGTGCGCCAGAGACATTTGACATAGTTTCAAAGACTATAAGTACTGCGGCACGGATGAATCTTGCTCATATCTCCAGGGTCCTCACTCAGATAACCAGTGGCAGACAATTTGACGACGACAATCCTATGTATGTTCCAATCAACGATTACGTTTCCAAGGCCGTCGCAGAGATGTCTGCATGGTTACTTCATGGTAAGCCTTTTTTTCCAGACCTTTGAGAACGTCGACGATACCCAGCAGTTGCGGACGTCCCGGATGCCGAAACCGAATTTCATGCTCACGAGTTCCTTGACGTGACTGTGCAGCCCAAGCCAATCTACATATCGCCGAATGAGATATACACCTTACATGGCTTACTTGCTCAACACCTAGATCATGTTGTACGAACCTCTGTTAAATCAGCTTTCGCCACCCTGATGCCCTATTTCAGGCTCCGAATCAGGGCGACACCTTACGAGTCATACTCACCGAGCTGGATGGGGTGCCCCACTTAGGAAGCGAAGAGTTGAATAAAGCTCGAGACACGTCTATTACCCTAGAACTTACTAATCGTTTTGCCCACGTACGAGGTAAGCCAGCTTCTTCCGTCAAATAGAAGCCTTGATTCTGAATGAGTGGATATAGATCCTCATGCTGAAGAGAAGACACTGTGGGTGCAAGCGAAACGTGGTGTGCTGGCGATATTACGAGTACAACCCGCCCAAGATTTGTGGGAGTCTTTGATGCGGCCTGTTACCGAAAAAGACGAAATAATGTGGGAGGAGATTTTGGATGCTGAAGTAGAAAGTGAACGAATGAGGGATCCTCGACGTCAGCCCTCCACTTTCGCACCAGATGCTGTATATCGTCTCGAGGACATTCGCTCGTGAGTTCATACGGTCCTTCAGTCTGACTGCTCGTCATAACCTTACTTCAGTCTGAAATTTACTGCTGTGAAAGCTTTGGCTATTTCTAATCTTCTAGATCTGGAAAAGCAAGGGCTAATTTCTCGTGAAGATGGCTTCCAAGGCATCCTTAATGCCATCGCCGGAGATGTCCGTAGTAAACACCGGAAGCGTCTTCAACGTCAGCAGGAAATGCAGAGCATGAACGAGGCACTTCGACATTTGGCCGAACGGAAGAAATATTTTGAGGAGCAGATTGACAGTTATCACAACTATGTTGAGACCGCCATGAGTACAATGCAACGTGGTAAAGGGTATGTCCTTCAATTATGCCTTGCCTCCAAGTAGAAACTCAATTCTTAACCAGGAAAAAACGTTTTGTGTTGCCTTTTACGAAGCAGTTTTATCACCTTCGAGAGCTTCAAAAGACCGGAGAAAATGTCCCATTTGGGTCTTTCATCTATTCTGCAAAACACCTATACGAAAAGGGCATTCTATTGTCAATTGATCAATATTCTCCTCGACAATTCGACAAAATACAGCTCACTATGTCATCTAAAGTTGTTGGAATGCTCACCCTGCGGCTCGAGTCTACTTTGCTTGGTGTTACCACTCGAATCGCTTCCGAGGACATTAAAATGGAGGATCTGCTACAAGCCAAGTACGAGAAGCGTTCGTCCTTTGTGTTGTTCAACGGCAAGGTCAATGTCAACTTCGAACTCTTTCTCGATCACATCAACAAGAAGTAAGCTCCGTTTATTGACTTTTGACCTTTATTAGCCTCATGCTTTTTTCAGATTCTATGTTTAACTGTATCGGGATATCCCATGTGTTTCTGACTGTCATGTAGAATTGGACATTGTATGACCTCATCGATGGGTGTAGCTGTTGCTTTCTGAAAACTAATGTATCCCTAATCAATCTTAATTGTATACACGAACTCAGTTATACCCGATACTACTGAGATATCATACTAATCAAGATGATGAACGATAATGACAATTCAATATCCAGAGATGTCCTTATTAAGGATATACAGGTCTTATCCCATCAAAACAGGTATGCCATCAGAGGGTGAAATAAAATCCAGGATGACGGTCTCCGATTGGCGCTCGTGTTTTTCGTTCGTTCCATAATTTTTGGTACTTCTCAAGATTGATATCGCGACGGCCTTCCCTTCGTGCTTTGTTTTCCCACAAGCAATAACTCCTGCGATCGTTTAGTTGCTTGGTTGCTACCAGTGAATAAAACTTACACGTTGGCCGCTGTTGTTAACCAGCTGAGAATGACAAATCCAAGTACGACGCTGTGCCCACGAACGTATTTTGGAGCTTGATCTGCACCATAAGGTTTGTGACTGCCAATTACGATAGTTGGTAGTGATGTAGAACGACCTACCCTGAGTGTACACGAATGTCGCAACAAAACCACTTAATCATCAGTGTCAATACGCAGTCCCTTCTCTCTCATGACATGAAGCGTCCTTACCCAGCATTACCAATAGCAAGTTGAAGAGCCGTTGTAGTTGCCTTTTTATAGTATCCACTGCTATTATTAGGAAGAATAGACCTGTTGGTTGTCATCGGATGATTTCAAAGTGGATAACCATGTGGTACTCATACAAGATACAAGGCGCTGACGGGTAACTGAAGAATTATAAGCACCTGCCAATCAGGCGTCAGTAATATATGCTTACATTCCCGCAGCCATGAAGAAGACCGCCAGATATCTAATACCATTGGTCTCAGCTGTGATGGCGAGGATATAACCTGAAAGCTAGCAAGTCAGATTTCTGGACTTGACACTGCTTTAGTACTCGCCAATAATAGTGATCGGGAGACAAATGAGAATGAACGGCCCGCGCCAACTCCATTGATCGCTGAGAAAAGCTACGATGACTGAAGTCGTGTGTGATTCCGGTAGTTAATAATAATATATCTAGGAAGTCTACCTGTGAGGACCACGGCTGGAGCATATGGGGGAACTGGACATGAATCAGCGGGTTTTGTCAAGCCTACTAACTGCTATTGATCATTACCTGTATGCAGTTGCGCAGCCCCACCAGAATATCCTAATCCGCTGACAATCGTCGGCCTTCATTGTTTCGTGTCAGAAGGTACTTAACTGGCAACGGCTGCACATACAAGAAAAGAGAATATGAATACAAGCTGACGAGTAGGCCAAGGTAGGCGACTCCTGTTAACCAGGTCTGTATATCTGTCAAACCTATAATGTTGTCATAGTCGATAAAAATGACAGAAATGCCAAGTTCCAGGGAGACCATACCTCTGACAACTTCTATGGTCTCAAGAGGTTCTACATCTTTCTTGCCGTAGTAGCCGTTGGTAATCGCGGGTGAATTTGATATAATGTCCATGCTTCCATTGTCCATTGAGGTAGATTGGGACTGTAACTGCTGAACAGATGGCCCAGTGAAAATAGTAACGTCGCTCTCAAGTAGCCGTTTCACTACATATGACGAATTGGGTAGGTCATGCTCTGGAAAACGATCTTTTACAACGCACAAGCAAAGTCTCGCTCTTCCTCAGTAAGGAACTTTGCAGAACTTATATCCGGAGGTAAAATAGAGGAAGAAATCAGGCTAGCGATGATGGTCGCCAACCCTTCAAGAATCTGAGAAAGACTCGTCAGACCGCGCAAAAACATTATCACAAATATTCACATATATCCATTTCCAACCCGCCAATCCTCCGACACCCTCCATCTTGATGATTGCAGTCGCAAGTAATCCTGTAACTAGCTCCAGCCCAATTACAATAAACGATTACCTGGGGCTGTACCTCCAAATGCTCCAGAAAGTGATGCTACTGAGTGGTTCAGCAAATCAGGTGTGACGATAGAGGTAAGGAAAGACATACCAGAAGCGTAGAAAATCCCAACACTTGAAGGGTCAAGACTAAATAAATTACGGAGAAAAAAAGATTACCGTAATTGCAATTCTTGTCTTTTATACATGGTGCTGAGGTACAAGACCTTTTTAAATATCATTAGAAATTGGCCAAAGGGAGTGGTGGATGAACTTACCATTCCTGGGAGGAGTCCCCCTTCACAAAGTCCAAGACAGATCCTGATTGCTAGTAACCCTCCAAATGATTGTACCTAGGACTGATATTAGTGAAAAGCGGAGGACAGAGGAACGAGGAAATTGTTCACAAGTGAAGTCAAGGTGGTTACAATGCCCCAGAGGAAGACCAAAAGAGGAATCCATCGCTGATGACCGGATTAGAAGAGATGCAAACAGTCAATGAATGTGTTACTACATTTGCCTTCATCTTTTTAAGTACAATGTTCGAAGGAATTTCAATGAGGATATAGCTGTAAGCAAAGGATTAGAGGGGCAAGTTAAATCAAGATTCTTATCAAGTACGTTACGTAGAACACTGAGTTGAGTGGCAATGAGCTTGTATACAATAATCAAGGCCGGCAGGCTTGCGCGAACTTACCAGCGAGAGTGATATTGAATTGGTCTCCTCTAAGATGGGCGTCACGTTCGAGGCCGGCAATCCTACATCATTTTACATCACGACGAAAGGACGGGCATAAAATTGTACACAGACCTGGCATTTCCAATGTTGCTTCGATCAATAAAGTTCGCTAACCAGAGCTAAGGCACTCAGGACGATTCCAAAGTGAGGAAACAACCCGATCTCACCAGTGCTAGAGGAGGAAGAATGTGGCAATCCAGTTTCCATAGAATCCTATGAGTAAGTGCAGATCCATGTTTTTTCTGAACAACTGAGGTCATCCCAGCGGTCGGAAATAGGAGGGGAAAATTGCGGGAGAACAGACTGCGAACACAAAAGCATCTTCAAGTAATATAGTGCTCCACTTGGACGGAATTAGATGTAACATTTTTTGGACGCTTTCACCAGCTGACGTTTCGAACCATGCGATGTTTGTACAAGAATGTATATGCCGGTGGAGGCGATGTGATACAGTCGGCAGAAGAACGCCTATAAGGAATCAGATGAACTCAAACTAGAGGCAACCATTGTGAAACTGCA
Source organism: Termitomyces sp. T69sscA (assembly GCA_017657225.1). Lineage (NCBI taxonomy): Eukaryota > Fungi > Basidiomycota > Agaricomycetes > Agaricales > Lyophyllaceae > Termitomyces > Termitomyces sp. T69sscA. Next base: position 362,582 of record JAGGAQ010005957.1, on the reverse strand, counting down.
TACGTATGCAATCTCAGGCCCAAGGCCGAGTGGGAACGGAAACTGGGTGAATCTGAAATCTGGATACTTGACCGGGGTGTTCTGGATTTTGGTGTAAATCATTCTGGTCTTGACGATCTTGGCTAATTCTCTGCTCTTAGGCGCCGCCCTCGAACTTGCGTCGTGCGCCGAAGCGGGGAGTCAACTAACAATGTGACACACCACGGCTCATTTTGTGCAATTCTCTGTTTGTAACCTGGTACAGCAGCCCCCGACACAGGTCGAAAAGGTCGCGCGAATCGATCGAATCTCCCGAGAATCGTCGCATCAATGTGGCGCGGAGTTTGAAGAACGGCATCGTCGGAGTAGCGTTGGTTCCTGAAGACTCCAAGCTTCGACTCCGCCGACATGTCTGCGCCATCGTTTGCCTTGCAAGCTCCTCCGCTTCCATCTGGTTGGACTGAGCACCTCGGTAATTTATACTCCGGGGTTATCTTTCTTCTTTGACACCATTTTAGCACCAGGCGGCCAGTTCTATTATTACAATTCTCAAACCAAAGAATCCACGTATGTTCGGCCGATACCCGCCTTTCCAATCTTGCCTACCATGCAATCAGAACGTCCAAAGAAGGAGAAGCCTTTGGTTAAAACACCGATACCGGGAACTGAGTGGCTCCGTGTGCGAACAACCGAAGGGAACGTGTTTTATGCCCACAAAGTGAGGAGAGAGAGTGTATGGATAATCCCGGAAGAGATCAAGGAAGCTGTTGAGGCTCTACAAAAGAAGGAACAATCTCAACCCGGCGGAGATCAGGAGGTGCTCGAGCAAGCGGCGGAGATTCACAGAGTTAAGGAAGAAGTTCAATCCATAGTCAAGAGGAAAGCTGAAGAAAGCATCCCAGTTGATGAAGTTGTCGTCATGAAAAAGGCTAAAACAGAAGATACAGAGGAGGAGGATGAAGATGAAGGAGATGAGAGCGAGGAGGAAGATTGGCAACGTGAAGCGGCGGCACAGCTGGCGGCCGAGGCCGAAGAGGAGAAGATTAGGCAGGAGCAAGAAAAAGAGCGACTTGAGAAAGAAACGGAAGCGCTACGACAAGCTCAATTAAACATACCTGATCGCGTGGACCTCTCTATCGAAGAAGCAAAGGCTCTGTTCAAGGCAAGCATGGGTATTTCCCTCGCTTGGCGGCTAATTTTTGCCTTATAGAGTCTCTTGAGAGAAAAGGACATCAATCCACTACACCCATGGGATACGTCATTGCCGAAATTTGTTTCTGACCCCAGATATGTTCTTCTGCCATCGGTATCGGCTCGGCGGGAAGCTTTCGATGAATACTGTCGGGAACGTGCGCGTGAGCTACGGCAATCTACGGTAAAGAAGGAAAAAGAGACGAACCCGAAGGAAGATTTTGAGGAACTACTCATCAAGCAAGTTCAGAGTACCCGAACAAGCTGGACTGAATTCCGCCGAACATGGAAAAAAGACAGAGCCTTCTACGGTTGGGGAAGAGACGATAGAGAAAGAGAAAAGAGGTTCAGAGATTATCTCAAGGAGCTTGGCGAAAGTGAGTTTTTCATCCAGTTCTCGTTTACGGGTCCTTACATCGATCGCGAATAGAAAAGCGCTCAATGGCCCAAAAGGCCGAGTCGGACTTCTTCTCTTTACTGCGGGAAAAAGGAAACATCAAAGATGGATCAACCTGGAAGGATGTGAGATGAAAGTGCTCTTGAGTGTTGTTCATCGACCTTATGCATCTTCAGGTCAAACGCAAACTGTACGATGATCCTCGTTATGACGCTGTGGGCTCATCTTCTCTTCGCGAAGAACTTTACACTACCTACATCAAAAGCCACCGTGGCGAAGAAGATGAACAGACTATTTCAGGCCCTATCCACTCAAACGACGACGCCAAGCAGGACTTGCCGGAAACAAACGAAAGACAGAGGTTGCGCGAGGAGAAAAAGGAGAGAGCTGTTAGAGAGAGAGAGCAGAAAGTCAGACTTGAAAGGGAACGCCTCGAGGCTGATATTGATAGATCAAGGAACGATGTGAACAGAGAGGAAGGGGAACGAGTTTACAAGTGCGTTGATGTTTTTTTGTCAACTTATATGTCACATTCTGCAGCACTAACGAGTTCGATGTTTTTCTAGGACGATGTTGGTAGACGCGATCAGAGATCCTCAGGTACATGATTCTTTTATCTCATAATCCCTTCACAAAGACCTTGTAACCACGCAGATGACTTGGGACGCAGCTTTACCACAACTCAAGACCGATACTCGTTTTCGAAATTCACCACTTCCACCGGATCAACAACTGCACCTCTTCTACAGCCACATGGATTATCTTCGCTCAAAGCATATCAAAAGTTTGCATGCTCTATTTGAAGCACATGCACCCACGTTGGCTACATGTTTCAATGAATTACCGCTGACGTCTTTGTTGTCCGCTCCTCCCGTCGTCAAACTTGGGTATGACACTCGTGCTACTCAACAAGACTTTGAGAAATGGCAACGCGAACGCTATTCGGAATCAAGGAAAGCGTTCGACGAAATGTTGGGTGAGAATTCGTTCATAGAGTTCTGGGGCCGGCTTGGGAAGATAGGTGGTGAAGGCGTTGATGGAGGTGTAAAGATGGACGATGCTGATGGAGACGATGGAGAAGGCAATGGTGGCAAGGTTGATATGAAGGCCCTTGCAAAGAACGTTGATGTTGGAGAAGTCGAAAAAGTCTTGAAGGTGTGCGTTCAATGATGAATCACGACAAGTTGATCTAACGGTTAGCAGAATGACAAGCGATACATCATGTTTGACCATATGCCAGACCAAAGAGAAAGCTGGATCAGAGTAAGTAAGTTCATTGGTCTGCGTTGTTATGGGTCCCAAATGCTCGACAGGATTACTTGTCGAACCTGACCGCTCCTAAGCTCTCTGTACATATGCCTCAAGAGTACACATGAAGCAAAAATAAAGAGCTCGAGCATTTTTCTGTTCATTAGATTTAGTACAACTCAAATCATCTTTTGTATGTGTATGCACATGATCGCGTCGTCAGGTCACGGGATATTGGTTTCCTTGTGAGAAACTGACACGAAGTTGACACGTCAGTTCTTTGGCCTTTAAGAAGCATAACAAGACTGTTTTGTGTTCGGTTTGCGTTCTGCAATACCTTAGAGATGTGGCTCTTTAGTCCACTCCTTTATCTGTCACTAACTTTGCTTGCGTCTTGTGCTGCGGATGATGCAGATTTTGCCAACGTACCCAAAGTAAAGCATGACTATCAGGTTGGTACAATGTTATGTGAACTCTTAAGTGGTACCGAGTATGGTCTGTTTTACAGAGTGATGTTGCACGTCTCCGCAAGATCGTGATCGACAGGCAAGTCAAGTCTATGTTTCATTGGAAGGATTTCCTGTTGACCATCAGCCTAGTCTCTACTCACACAAGTAAGATGCCTTCATCATTACTGAAGCTGTTGTTCCCAACCCTACTTTTAGCGATATCTTTCTTCGAGAATTGGTCTCAAATGCCAATGATGCTGTGGAAAAGCTTCGACTGACTGCATTGACGGATGAGGATATGTGGAATGGTGATCCTCTCAACATTACCATCAAAGCTGTGAAGAACGAGGATGGAAAAGGAGGGCATATTATAATCAGCGGTAAGGTTGATGTTGTCTGTGGATATGGATTTCAACTATTTACGACTTGTACAGACACTGGTATTGGTATGTCTCCGGAGGAATTGACAACTAACTTGGTTAGGCCCCTTACGTGCTGCATTTTACGTGTCCTCATTGCATTCTACAGGGAACGTTGGCGAAGTCTGGAACATCTGAATTTCTCGCGAAAGCTGAAGGTCAAACTTCGGATGGAGCAGCTAGTGGCAACCTCATTGGCGCATTTGGTCTAGGATTCTACAGCAGCTTTCTTGTTGCTGATCGTGTTACCGTCGCATCTATTCCTTCCAAGTCTGCCAATGTCCCTGAGCCCATGCAATATGTCTTTAGCTCTTCTGCAGATGACGCTTCTTTTGAAATATACCCCGATCCTCGTGGAAACACTCTTGGTCGTGGAACGGAAGTTACGCTCTATTTGAAGCCCGAAGCCGTTGAATATCTTGAGGAAGAGAAGATTATAGAGCTTGTGTACGTCTATAAACTTGAAAAAGCAGAGGGCATCCTGACCATTGTCTAGAAACAAGCACTCATCTTTTTCCTCTACCTTTCCTATATACCTCTTCACGACGAGGACCGAAGAGGTACCAGATGAGGAAGCAGTTGAAAAAGAAGACTCTTCTGAGAAAACTTCCACCACGACTGACACGACAGAAAGTCCCCTCGACGAGGATGAAGCAATTGTTGAGGAAGTCACTGAAGAAAGTGAGACCAAGGAGTCAAAACCACCTAAGATGAAGTCAATTGTTGTAGAAGAATGGACTCAGTTAAATGTCCAACCGCCTATTTGGGCTCGGTATGCACCCCAGTATCGTTCATTAATTCTATGCTTAGTCGGATCTCAAGTGACCCCAAGAACGTGTCTGATTGCAAGTCTCCTGTTTTTACCGATTTATTGTCCATGGTCATTGATCTCGTACATGACAGCGGAATACACCATGTTTTTCACGACTTTCTTTAAAGATTTCACCAAACCTTTGGCTTGGCAGCATTTCTCGGGTGACTCGGGCTCTGGAGTCTCTTTCAAAGCTATTGTCTACCTTCCGGGCAAGATGTGAGTTCTGCTTAGTTTTGCTTCATCGTTTCCTAAAATACTTAACTTTCTGAAGTCCAGAAGAGTACTGGCAACAACCCTTAGCTTCCAAATCGAAGGATGTTAAGTTGATGGTCAAACGTACGTTCATCACTTCTGACCTCGGTGATCATGGCCTGCCCAAATGGGCTAGTTGGGTGAAGGTAGTCATTGACGGTATGGTTTGATATCTTTCTTCAAAATCATTCCTTATATTTATCCAGCCGATGACCTTCCATTAAATGTTTCAAGAGAAACACTTCAGTCTAATCGCTTCCTCAAGCAACTCAAGGGTATCATCATTAAACGCTTGATACAACTTTTCACAAAGATTTTTGAGGAGGACCCTGAGAAGTTTAGGGAGATTGAAGGTGTTTACGGCTCCATATTCAAGCTTGGAGCAGTTGAAGACATAAAAAATCGCGACAAGTTGGCTTCCCTTACCCGCTTCACCACTACTCATAGGAATGAGACGACCTTGGACCAAGTAAATTTCTGTGGTATCTCTTCTTGACTGCATTTAACCAGGGACTTTGATACAGTATCTTGAAAACAAGAAGAAAGGGCAGAAACAGGTGAGAATGTTCCCCAATTCGTTGCTGTTCATGTTTAATGTCTGGTGGGATCATAGATTTTCTATCTTGCAGAAATGGGCAAAAAACCAGAGGACCTTGCCCAGAGTGTTTTCGTCGAGAAACTTCATGCTCGAGGATATGAAGTCCTTCTTCTAACTGAACCCCTTGACGAGATCCTATTCGGAAATCTTCGTCAGTGGAAGTAAGTTGACTGATCTTACTTTGCTAACTCCGATATTAATGACGAAAAGGAATGTCCCGTTCCAAGACGTTGCAAAGGCTGGCTTGAAGTTCGGAGATGAGAGTCAGTCATTTTGAAATTTGATGAAACTGGCATTTAACGGACATTTAGATGAAAATGCAGAAGATGAAAAAGAAGAACAAAAGCGTTTGGCAGAGAAATTCAAGCCACTCCTGGAGTGGTTAAAGGCTGAAGCCAAAGACCTTGTTCGTGATGGTACGTTGAATATTCGGCCCAACTCACGAAATATCAACCTCATTTTCTTGTTCCCAGTTGTTATCTCGAACAGGCTTGTGAGGAGTCCATGTGCAATCGTTGCAGAAACCGGCGGATACACCGCCAACGTCCAAAAAATGATGGGTTTGTGTGATTCTCGTCTAAAAGTGTCGACTCAGTCTCATTATTTACTCTAGCTGCGTCAAACGCAAAAGGTAACAAAGGGGGCATCCTCCATGAATTTGCAATGAAAGCGAAAGTCTTGGAGATCAACCCTCGTTCACCCTTAATTGAGGGTTTACTCCGGCGTGTAGAAGATTTGCCCACGGACGAGGATGAGAAGGATGAAGAATCTGAGGAGGAGCTTCATGAAGTTGCTTCTATCTTGATTGATGGTGCACTCGTACGATCTGGTTTCGAAGTACCCGATAGTAATCGGTATGCTGCTTCGTTTCTTTTTGAGACAGAGAATCTAAAAACATCTTGCAGTTTCTTTACTCGTGTTGACAGAGTTCTCAGGCGATCCCTTGGTGTGTCGGAAACCGCGCCAACCGACGAAACCGTCAAACCTGCTCCTCCCGTTGACCCGGAATTGCCCTCGGAAGAAGAACAGATGCCTATCTTGCCCCCGCTTGACGAAGAGGATGACGGAAAAGCGAAGGTCATATTATCTGAAGAGATGAAGAAGCATGTAAGTCAAACTGTTGCCAAAAAAAGAGAATCCATACTCAAAAGGCTTCGTAGATTTCTATTGAGATGGAAGAGATTGGCGATGACGAGTATCCACCTGTGAAGCACGATGAGCTGTGAAGCTCGTGAAAGAGTCTTGTAGTAGACATCAACGAATTTTGAATACTACATACTTATCGAATAATGCAATTGTGTCACACAACCACGTGCTAGAATACAATATACAGTACTTCTTGGTAGTCATTTGGTCATTTGGAATCGTCAAGTATCGTTCTCCCACCACCATGTCAGCTTTCTCTAGGCTACAGCTAGTTGCTGCGTTGCTAGGTATGTTGCTTCGTGGTTCTTTGTTGTCGTGAGACGAAATTGTCTTGCAGAGTATGACAACGACCTTGAAGATCCTGATGCACCAGGTCGCTCTGCGCAAGAGAGTGCCATTTTTTTGCCATTCCGTCATTATGCTACTGATAGAGCTCGGAAGACCGACTTTCTTGGAGTACCCCTCGCCAGCGACGCAGTCACCACTGCAAAATCTCCGAGGTCCAGTTCCGCGTTAGGTCACCAGTCAAAGGCCTCAATAAGCACGCTTCACAACCCGTTCGGTCGGGATGATCATCTGGAAGAGGAGGATAATCAGGAAGAAGACCTCGAAGTAGATTTATCATCATGGGGGCTCGACGCATTCATCCCGAAGGACAAGGCCTCCAAAGGCAAGGGCAAGGCAAAGTCAACAGATCCTCCTCATCATGTGTCGTCAGTCGCGACACATCAGCCTTTCACTAGTCATGACAGTACTGTTGCAGGGCCAAGACGTGCGTTGGGAGCATCAAGATCGATGAGCGTGGGTGGCAATTTAGAATATTTTTCTTCCGAAGGAGAGAAACTATCATTCAATAAGATAGATGACGGCAGACGTCGTTCATTTGCTTCCCCATTGGATGTTGCTGGAATGGATCCACCAAATATGATGCAACGACGTCGCGCGTCATCCTATTCTCAATTTGCAACCCCAGCACAAATTGCGTCGGTTACTTCTCAATTACAAGCTGTTCCATTCCCGACGACTTCAGTTCACTCTGGGCCTCTAGACCTGAACGAGGATGGTGGGTTTCGTTCGTCCTCTGTGGGGTCCCGGTTGGGACCCAACTCCCTTCTTGAAAGAACCCGCTCTACGACTAGTGCAGATTCTCGACACATTTTCAAGGATGTCACGGAAGATCCGGACGGTAGGCAGCGTACCATGTCAAATGACACTATGGCTACAATACTACGTGCGGAGGATAATCCTTTCGCTATTCGTCCTCCGTCTCGAGCTTCTCGTTTCGATCCCAAGGCTGCAGCTCATGCGCGAACAATGTCGAATGCGTCCATGACATCCCGGATGATGTTGGATCATGATGGAATTTCCTTCCATACTACAGTCCCAGACAGCAGGGATCGCCGCTATTCGACAACACTAGATCTACTTAGACCCAAGGTCCTAGTGATGCCGAGTCCGTTGCAACCTACTGCAGTCGCTCCTGTCTCGCCGAATGATAAGGTCAGAGAAGGTTTCGAGCTTTCCACTGACGGACCTCCCTTGCCTCCCGGCGCTCGTTCCTCTCGCAGGGCCTCTGCTGCCTTTTCGGTATTAGAAGCTCCGCATGTCGCATCGAATTCTTTTACTCCAAACCCATTATCATCCTTGTCTTTATCACAAATGACCTTCCGCAATACTCTGAAAATTGACGGCCAACTGGACTCCTACGTCGATAGAGACCTGCCACGAGCGACGATCGATGGCGAGCAAGCTCAGTTCGAGACGGAACTTGATGATTTACCGATTGTTGCGACGCCCGAAGCAGATGAACCATTTAAAACCAGTCGTCCTGCGGGCAAACTATTTGGCAAGAGTTTAATAGACGACCTCGAAAATCGCAAGGCACAGATGCGTAACAAGCAACGGTGAGTATGTTGATTGCCTTTAGTCAGTAATGAGATTTGATACTATGCCGACAATCATTTCAGAGTCTTCACTGGTGACGAGAGACCTTCTATGATGGCAAGAGCAACTAATCAGCGTAGCAGTACATTGATCGACCCAGCTACCCTACAGTCACGACCTGCCTCCCAGCATCTGAAGTCAGTGGTACCCTCTGCTTCCCAGCAACCACCAGGGCGTCGAAACTCCGTCAGCATCAAGCCTTTGCTCAACTTTGACGATGAAGACAAAGGTGCCAATACCACGGCTTCTCGATTGCCACATGGGCGGTCGGTGTTTGGTGTTGACACACTATGGGAAAGAGAGATGGTTAAATTGAAGGAGATCGAAGCCCAGGAGAAGCAAGAAGAAGAGGAATGGAAGCTTAGAGAAGCTGCAGAAGGGAACAAGAAAAGGAAAAAGAAATCCAAACGAAAAGATCGATCGAAATCATCCTTCGTGTCGGAACCGGCAAGCCCTTCGCCAAATACCCCTTCCAAACCAAGAGTCTCCATTGAACCTCCGGTCCTTCCAGATATACCTAAAACCATTAAAAATCCTCCACCACAAATATCTGACGATGCATCAGACAGCGATAATAGTGACGTCGACGTAAATGCTGCTCGGAATGATCTAGAATGGTACGCGGCGTCTTCAGATGAAGAAGTTGAAGGTCCCCGCCGGACAACGGGGACAGGACCTCGCTTTCCCAGCAAACACCATCGCCACCGAGCTGGCGGCGATGAAGGTGACGATGACGATGTACCTCTCTCACGTGTTCAGCCGAACAACTTTTTGTCTCCGGATTCAGACGATGAACGTCCCCTTTCTTGTCTCGTTCAAAAGAAACAGTCTAGCCTTTTGAACATCAATTTTGACAGCCTTAATAAAGGAGGCGAAGACGACGATAACCAACCATTAGGCCTTCGCGTTTCCAGGCTTGCTCCATCTTTGCACCCCAACAGCCGGGCCGAGGACGATGACGACAAACCTTTAGCGTTTCATCCTGAGCAACAGCGACGATCACAACTCCAGATGATGGCTGCTCAGCAGCAGCAATTTGTGATGCAGGCTCAGTTACAAAATAGTATGTACTTCCCGACTCCTGCCATGATGGGCTCGCCGTTTTTTGGCTCCACGATGATGCCGCCAATGATGATGCAAGCCCCTGTGTCTATCCCTTCACCACCGCCTATGCACGATCAGGCCAAATATAATCGAGTGGATAGCTGGAGGCACGACGTTGCAGTGGAGGGTAATTCTAATTAATGTATTACGAGTTTAGGACTGGCACTTTTTCTTTCATAAGTAATTCCTCGAATCCGCCACTGTCTGTCTTTGTACAGGAAGAAAGCAATACGGATACGTAATGACTAATAATACTATGAGTGAAGAACAGTGCACTGGTATGGAAGATCATGATGGAGTTCTACACGCCAAAATCAAGGATTGACTATCCACAACTTGCGCCTCGGTATGGTGATGATGGAGACATCGCGTCTCCCTATTTCTTCCTCGATTATTCTCTGCCTCGTATCATCATCAAGATCGTCCTCGTGCCCCTCTGTCTCAGTACTCCGAGGCGCGTCTTGACATGAAGAGATCTCGTCTGCCGCAGTAGCCAGGCGATAAAGTGGCTGATGGGCGTATGGTCCTGGATTTACTTCAGTGAGGGATGACGGAGGATTGGGATCGGCTGGCGTGTTTCGGACTGGCGAGTTGTGCAGACTGCACAAGACATATGAAAAGGAACACTCTGTTCGCTGACGCAGAGCGAAATAGATCATGATCGCATAGAACGTGAGGGTCCAGACGAGAAAGATGACAAAGCCATACTTTGGCGCTCGTAGCCACAAATAAATTAACGTAAGGATCGACAAGCCTAAGAGAAGTGCTTGAATGATGGCATGAATAACCATCTCTGATACGGTCGGTCGAGGTTGAGAGGAAAAGGGAGGAGCTGCGATCATTAGGCCGTCTGTTGTGGCTGGCGTTGACAACTGTTCTCTTCGAACCTGAGTCAAGGCATAGTCAAGTTCGCCCTGTATCAAAACCTCAGCCGACAGAACAATTTTATAGTTCCATTGAATTCACGCACCACAGTATTCAAACTTCTTCGACGCTGGAGCCAGTTCATTTCTCGTAGACGTTCCTGAGCACCGTCTACAGTTGGAACGCCCAACAGGCTGGCCTTGCGTGTTCGTAGAGGTCGGTTCACAACCTCAAACCCTCTCTTCGGACTTGGTGAACGATTCGAGTCACTATCGCTCGAAACTCTACTTTCTCGGCTGTGATGCATCATGCTCGATGGCCCCCAAGAGTTAGTTCGATGTCGAGGAGAAGAGGGAGAAGAGGGGGCAAGACGTAGACTTTGCGGCGCACTCCTTGACGACGGCCAGTCGTAATTCTGCAGAAGCTCCGGAGAAACATTTCGTGGCGGCTTTTCCTTTTCGCATTCTGAATCGTGTGCTGATTCACGAACACGGGCTTGGATCGAATACACATACAGAAACAACAGTCCCGGAAGGACTACGTAAAGCAGCGCAAAAAAGATGATGCCGGAGATACCGTGTCCTGTGCGCAGATGCAAACTTCCCTGACGAGAAGGATCTTGAGAAGAGATGGAGATAAAAGCTAACGCTAATCCTGCAATCCCCGAACCATAAGCTAGAATCAAAGGTACACCGAGACTATAGATGGCTTGGACTCTGGGAACACCCCTGTAGTAAGGAGGAAAGAAGAACCGAAACATAAGAAAAGTCGCTTGGAGGATTGCCAAGGAAACGGGAGATAACGCTTTATGGATGACTGATGTGTTAAACCCAGACGAAGAGGGGCCAGACGAAGAGGAGCCAGCTGATATAGTTGAGGGTGGAAGATTTGAGGAAGTCACAGAAGCTGTAGAATGTGAGGTAGTGGTGGGAATCTGCGGTATCTCTGAGGCACACTGGGTCATATATTTCACACTAACCCCAGCACCGTTAGCATTGATACCCGTTTGGAGATGGCCATCCCCAAAAGAGTTCTGAGATTGACTGAGCAACCCATTATAGGCACGAAGTAACCATATTTCTGACAGAAAGTTCCCAGACGAGTCCTGACCACCAAATATCTACGCGGAAGAGAATATGTCAGTGGATGAATTGGTGCAAAAAAAGAAGTACACACAAGAGTGTCGGATGATATGGTGCGAGACGAGCCTACCAGCGCCTGGGGATAAGAAAAGGCGGCAGAGCCCTTCCTGGGGCTTGGAAATGTAACCTGGCCTGATGATCCTGGATCACCAGATGGTAGTATCCTGCTCCAAGTACCGGTCTGTATGTCGAGGATGGCCTAAACTCGTCAGGACGAGGATAACTCTCGAAAGCAGCGCTACTCACAACTTCCCCGTTTTTCAGACCGTCGTCGTCGTTCCACCTTGTTTCGTTCAGAGTGCCCAATAGAAGATAGACTTGGGATGCAAAAGTGGATGTGAACCCATTGGAGTTCCGAACAAGAACAGGACCTGCCCTTGGAGCCGGACAGACGCTCAATTGCGTCGCGGTCTGCCGTTGAGTATCAATTACGTAGGAGTCCTGTTCTTCTGCGCATGCGCCCTTCTGAGAGAGTGAAGAGCAGCCGCCTGTCAACACCACCTGATGTCCGACAACTGTACCAGACACATTGAATTTAGATGGAAGGTTGCCGACGGTCTGATGATCCCAACTCCCATCGGTATCGCTAGGGAGGTTTGAAGACAGTGTTCCAGAGATACTCAATTTCCAAACATCGGAGAGTGAGCTGGGGTGAATGCCATCGTAACCGCCGACAAGGTAAAAGGTATGATTCGGACCAGGTACTGAGGGATCTTGGACGGGAGGTGTTGCCAAGTCGATACCACCAACCGCTCCCCATCGAGGCAAGGGTCCTGATAGTACATTGACCTCCGACCAGAATTGGTTGATGAAATCATATTCCTAGAACATAAGCTAAGCCCCGACGATGTGAAATAATGACCTGAACAAGAACTCACCCAGACGTCCGTCAGACTATTTCCGTCAGGCCCTTTACCCCCGGCGACAATAAAACCCTGCCGACTACATATAGAAAGTCATTGAGAAAAATTGATGAGGGGAAGGGAAAAGGACACGCACTTGCTCGCCGCAAGATCTGTGCCATAAATTGCAGCGCTTCTTGCAGCTGGTATCCTCTGAAGATTGTTAGGTGGGTTGGGTACAGACCAGGTCAAAGTTTCGAGGTTTAACCTGGCAGAACCAGTCGAGAGTCGATTAGATGGATGACCAAAAACACGCACAAAAATGTTTGAGATTGTACAAGACCGCTTGCGGATTCACCTCCAAAGATAATCAACGACCGACTGACATGTTCGTGTATCAGCCAAACTGGGTGGCCCCTGAGAGACAACACACCTCGTCTCGTCGTATCCGATGGCAGCATTCTTCAGGGGAGGTGGGCTTGAAGAGCCTTGAAGCAGGTTGGAGAGATTTAACCATTGTAAAGGCGGTACAGAAGTGTCGGTGGAGATCGTTTGTGAGTTGGCAACGAGAGCCGAAAAGAGTGACCAAGTCGTGAAAAGAAGGAGAGGGAACGACTGCCAGGCCATTCGCGTCGCGGGGAAAGGGCCCGCCGGCCAGGGAGCTGACAGCTGGGGAGGGAAAGGGCAAGTTCCCAGCAGGCCGCAGGACTCTTTCTTGAGAAAGCCATCATATCGCTGCCGAACACGGAACAACTTGTCCGTGTCAACCAAATTGCCTCACTTTTTGGTCCTCATCCAGGATAAATCCCTCTTTGCCATTATAGCCGGTATCACTGCTGCCAAATTCCCCAAACCTGTCGCTGTACAAATTATCCAACGCTCACTGTAAATTCCAAAGTTCGTCAACAACCGTCAAGTTAGGTTTCGTAAGGCAAATAAAGTATCCAAATACGGCATATCTCCACAACGCCAAGCACGTTCGCTGTCAGATCCCTGCATTTATCCCTTCTCAACATCCGGCATGGCCTTCAAACGCGTTCAGACCGATGAGCTCCATGACTCCCTGGCTGCTTCAAGTGCCCCAAAGCACAGGTGAGTCCGATATCAGGGCCGTTGACCACTTTCGCGCTGCTCATTGTGACATAGTATGCTCGATGATGACATTGCTACTCGCCTTCGGTCAATTGGATCACGCGTCAGAAAGAGTGAGAGCCGATTCTGACGCGTACTTCGGTCGATGACACACCTTGACATGACCATTAGATGTTACGGAGGGATACATCTCTGCGCCGCCCTCATTCTTGAAATCCAATTCTACCGGGACCATCTTCCAATCAGCTCGTGACAGTTTACGAGTGGCTCAAAGCCTTCAGCCCCCCGTTGCGCATGTTTCTACCAACAAAAGATCGCAACCACCGGGTGAATCAGGGTATGACTCGGACGGAGCCGTCGATGAAGATCGGGACGCCGAGATGGATTCGGTAAATTCTGAGGGCGGTCGTCCCACAAACGAAGTCTCAAGCCGTCCTATGAAAGCACTACGAAGGCCAAGAAAGGCTATGTTACAAACGCGCTCTTTACCTAGCCATTCCTTTGCTCTGGGAGGCCCCAAACTGGCGAATGATGTAATCATGAATAAGGTCGAAGAAGAAGAGGACTGGAGTATAGGGGACTTTGCTCAAGGTTCAAATTCTACATTTTCAAAACCAGAGTGTTAATGATACCCAGTAACCGGCTATCGACCCTTTTCCCAATTAAGCGTTCTACTCCGGATTTAGTACTATGTAGCAATCTCGTGAGCAGAATTTCCTCCATTGTCTTCAGTGTTTGGTTGATATTCGATAAAGAATAGGAACTATCATCTCCGAATGAGTTTATCAAGAGTCGAACTAAGCAAATATCGATTGTGATTTCTACGTACCCTGAAGATCATTCTGGGCCTTTGATATACTTCGAATGCTAACAGCCGTACGACTTGAATATCATGCGAGGCAACCTCTTTTTATTCCTTTTCAGCGTGGCAACCTGAAAATGGTTATCGAAGGGACAGTAACCTCGCTTAAATCTCGCGTCACTCGTTTGTAAATCAGGCACATCATCAGAAGACAGAACGACGTGTTCCTCACGCTTAGTGCTTCTCTATGACTGAGCAAAGTCAAAGTATACTCAATCCATTTATTCAACCCGGATTTTGGTTGGATATCTTCATGCGTGAACCATGGTGCTAATCAGGTTAGTGAAGCAGTTTTGTCGGGACACACGCACAAAGGTTGCCGGAGATTGCCCGATCTCCAATTTCAACTGACGCCCACAAGCACCCATATGTTTAAACAGACCTACAAGGCTTTTTCTCTGATGGGTCGTCTCCTCTCTTCTGGGATAAACACTTGCGACGTCCGCTCTACCTACAATGTACGTGCCTTTTAAAACCCCGTGTGTTTTCCTTTGTTCTACCTACCTCGGGTGGCAGCACGCAGGTTATAATTGCTTGTTGGTTTTCTGCCACATTGTAGATTGACATTGTGTCCTTGCTCGCACGAACCGTGCTTGGATTCGACTTCTCTGTTTCGTAGTATCATCTGTCACGGTTTCTGATGCCACGCCACACTGTTCCAGCCCCATCCTCGCTCAGGAATGTCATGTACTGGCAGGACTTTGCAGAAAGCGGAAGGCACGCGCCCGAAAACGAGGGGCCCCCTTCGCCACGCGATAATGAACGACGAGTTGGTGCTTCACACTCCAAGTTTCCTTCGAGGCACAAAACACCCTCGCCCAGGAACGTATATACTCAAATGAAGTAGAGACCACAATCTTAAACTCCTTTTGTTTACAGATTATCAAAGGCTAGGTTGGTCGATTATCATCGCACATTTTTCCTGGCATCTTTTTCATTCATCGTAGATGTGGTAACTGGACGAGCAATCTACAAACACCGAACGACGATATAGTTTGTTTCAAAACTCCACAGTCCGTATATACCTGGCCAAGACTTCGGCCTGCTTCACAGATGGGCGAAGGTCCTATGATCATAACCCGATATGATCTGTCAACATATTCCACCCACCTATTCTCCGAGCAATCATTCGAAGCGAGATCATGGGAGAAGAAGCCGCGCATAGAAGCACACGTTCCTGAAACGACAATCTCCACCTCAATTCATGAGTCTTCTCTGTATGGATTTTCTTGTCAATCAATCCATATCATCATATTTACTGGCTTGACCATTACTCAAGGCACTTTTCAAAGCTCCCTAGGTCCTTACATTCCCCGATCTTTGTCCCCCCTCAAGTCGATTACCACACTTCAGGGATCTCATCACCGACAACTACTGATCCTAGTTCCAATGGGCCTGAAATTGATGTAGAACCACCTATATCACACACAGCAACCTCGAGCCGGAGCACTAGCCTTACGCTCAAGGGGAACGATAGCCAAAGGAAAGCGGTCGACTCATGTGTCGATAATGGCCCCGACAGCATAGCCTGGGAATTACACATGAAATCGACCACTTCAATAACTGGCGAAGTACTGTATGTCTGTGAATACGGTGGCAAGTGTGGTTACTCGTCAACAAAGCAATCTGTGAAGCGACATATATTGGGCACTCATCTCAAGTTCAAGTAGGTCGTCTGATTTCCACAGCGCTCTTTCTTAACGTCTGAATGGCAGGCCTCATGAATGTCCGTATTGCAATAAACATTTTCCTGCAGTAAGTTCGGATGCATTCACAACTCCTTCCATCATTGAATTGTACTTGTCAGAGGGCAGCTCTCTCTTCACATATTGCGACGCAGTACGTTTTGACTATCTCAAGTATCCTTGCTCCTGCGCTTAGCCTGATATTCTGCAGCACTGGCGAATTGCCACTTGCATGCAAATACAGAGGCTGCGATAAGCGGTATTCAGATCCCGCGAGGCGACACAGGCACCATATTAATGCTCATGGCTACGAACCTAAGAAGTACAAGAAGAAATTTCGAGTGAGTGAGAAACATTGTTACTGGTGGCAATGATCCTGAGACACGAGCAGCCGCCCACTGAGGTAGACTTGAAAGGGTGATAGAAAGAAACTGACTCAAAGATGGATGATTTTTGTACTTCATTTTATGAATATATATATATAGGGTTAGTATATATGACTCCATATTCCACGAGAGGCGAGTCAGTGACAATGACTAGTCACTTTATCTGACCAATATATGCGGCTGAATGTGAGGAACTTGCTTCCTACTGTAATGACATCAAGTTTTGAATTTGTTTTTGTTCGCCATTACATAATACACGCATTAGACAAATCCGTCATAACTAAACGGTAATTCAAAACTATCGTCGCCTAATGCCAACAAAACAACCTCAACTCGGAAGTCTGGCAATACAGTCTCCTCAGTCTCCTCAAGTTGTACATGTTGAACCATCGACATGTCATGACCTTTCAGTGTTCAAAGGTCAACTTTTCCTCTTTTTCTCGACTTGGAAATGCTAATTATCATGACGTTAGAAATTCTTAGAGAATATCGACGCTTGGATGACACAATCACAATGAGGCTAAACAGAGCTAATGCGGCCATGCGTGATCAAAATCGTTTGGGGGATTCTGCTAGGAACATACAGAATGGAGCGTGTTTAAATGTATGGCGTGAACTCGTAGGTTGATACTTTCCTTTTCATTGGAATAGCAAAACATTTGTTCACAGAACCCTCTCAGGAAACTGGAAACGCCGGACAGAATTGGTGGAGTACTGTGTACGCGTCGTTGATCAATCCCTGAACGAGAAACGGAGCATGGTCGAGGACGAAACTCAAGACAATGTTACTAAGCGAAAGTTACAGGGACGCATAATCGAAGAACAGGTCAAGGTACGACCATTTTGGTTTTCTGAACACATACGCATGGTCTGAGGTCGAGAAACAGCGCGCACAGGTTCATAATGAGCTCAAGGTTGAGGCTATTATCCGGAATCGGGCTTTTGATGGTACGTTTCCGATTTTCAAATAAGTACAGCACGTCTCAGTGCTTCTATAGCTTTCAAAGCACAATGTCAGTTCTTTGTGCCGCCGTCGGAACTCGAAGGTCGTGAACATTGGGATACGACACAATAACCAGGCGGGATCATACCGACAATAAGCAGGTACACATGGTTACAAATGTATGACGCCATCATATCTGTGATAGGCTCTTATCTAGTTACAAATGTCGTATTGCTGTCAGCAGCCTTCGCTCAATCGTTGTGCTCTTCTCTTCCATCTCCTTCTATATGCAGCTTCTGTCACTTCTCGCTGCTGCGCCAATTACAGCCAGCGCACATCGTCTTACTCCAATCTTTTCACAGGATCGACCAGCCTACAATTTCGAGGATGTCAAAGTCCCAGTCCAGCTGGGCGTTATGAGTCGCTGTCCTGACGCCCTCTTATGCGAAAATGTATTCGATGATGTCCTGCAGGATGTGTCGAACAAGATCAATATCTCTCTGGTGTACGTTGCAAAGTATGTTTCATGAACCCATCACAGGCGCTCTCCATCTCTAAGAATATGTATCCAAAACTTCGCAGACTTGATTCGCACGATGATGTCTTTGGTGTCAGATGCATGCACGGTCCTGAGGAATGTGCAGGAAACATTCAACAGTTGTGTGTCGCCAAATACGAGCCTGCAGACTGGTGGCAGTTTGTCCAATGTCAAAACTACGAGGGCAAAGACGAGGTCGGGAATCCCGACCTTGCATTACGGTGTGCGGACACGGTTGGAATTGATTGGAAGAACAGTCAGGCAGGTGCATGCGCTGGCTTGGATGGAAGTGGAACAGAACCAGAAGGTGTGGCTTTATTGAAAGAGAGCGTTGAACTAAGCCGAAAACTTGGTATTGAGTACGTGACATGGGAATTTGCTCTTTTCCCTCCCCTGACACACTTATAGGAAAAGCTGTACAATACTCATCAATGGTAGCAAAGTTTGCATTCATGATGGCACATGGAAAAGTTGTGAAGTTGGTCTTGTTTCCTCGTGCCTAACACGATTGCTCATTAAGCCTCAGAACGGGCACAGTCCCAGTGATTTTGTCAGGCAGATAAACGAGGCGTACGATAAACTGAATGCTGCGTAGTTCAGTAAGCTCAGAAGGTCCGCGAGTCCTATTTATGCCTCTGCGCAGTTAATGAAAGTACTGTGCACTATTGTTCTTCCGTTGTTACAAGGTGGATTATCGCAAGTTTTGACAGGACAGTAGAGTATCAAAGTAACTTAAATGACAGGGAAAGGCCTCAGCCAAGGAGGAGCTCGTAAATAATGACAAGGACATTGATGCCGATGAGGGGTACTAGCAGGACGTCGATTGGATCAGCATTGAGATATATAAAAGAAGGAAATGGGACACACTTCGCATGAGTGTCCGAACCGCACTAATGAGGTCGATTAGTCTTGCTTTCAACCCAGCTTCCTGCTGTGCAACACCATAGCCGTTCTGATCATATCCCTGATGAAAGCCAGCGTTGGCTGCTTGCTGTTGTCCAGACACCCAGCCAACTTGGAAGGCACATTGGTGAAAATTCAGAGGTGCAGAACCAAGACTCACGCCGTGCAAGAAAGCGGTCCTCGCTCAGGACCGCAATGGCGTTGATAAGTAAGAGTGAGACTTTCAATATCGTGCCCAGCATTATTATCATAGTCGGGCACACGCGCAGCGGCGGTCGCGAGCCACGTTGAGGGGTGCAAAGTCACGATTCCTCGTGACGCTTGTGACGACTTCGCAGAACGTTTCTTCCGATCCGCCGTAACCACTATGCAAAGTGGTTTGCGCCATGGTGCGTCGCGGCATTTTGGAGCCTACTACTTTGCTCACGACTCTACGTTTTAGTTGCACGAAATGTGCGACCCACAGTCTCACGTGCGAGCTCTTCGCGCATTCCACTGGAAACTCGACGCTAGTAGGTCGGTAAACAATCACCTCTGGCCTGTATTGACCCACTGCACAGCGCGAGCTTCCTCAATCCTTTGGACTGGGTTAAGGAGAAACTGACTCCTGGCTTCAAGGAGAAACCGACGAAAGAGGAACTCGATGCTGGTAAAAAGCAGGCTGCAGAAGAGGGTAATCGAAATATTTTCGAGGCGGCGGAAGCTACAAAACCTCGCCCGGTAGAGGCGGGGCCTGGAGAGACTCCTTCTAAAAAGGTTGGAATGCTTGTGCCCAAGAAGCCGTCTAAACCGAAGCCGACTTCAGTGAGCTCTTTCGCCATATCGTCTTTAATCCCTAATCTAAACGCCTTCAAACTCAGCACAAATACTCTACCGCCAATTTCAAGATTTCTCATCGAAAACTGAACATGCTTGGGAGGCAGATTTCCGGGAAACCTATTGACTATGCGATAATTCAGATGCAATTTAGTGAGAAACGAGCCAGCACCCGCATCATGAACATGCTTGCCACCGCAAGGGATCACGCTGTTCGGTACAAGAAACTTAAAGAGTCAAAACTCGTCGTTGGTACGCAAGCTGCTTGTTGCATTGATTTCCTGCTCACTCGAATGCAGCGGAAGCTTGGGTGTCGAAGGGCCCGAAGGGCGCGAGGAGACTGGAGCCAAGAGGACGTGGACACACGGGAATTCAAACCCATCCTAATTCGAAACTCACGGTCGTTCTGAAGGAAGGAAAGACAGTAGAGGAGAAAAAACTTGAGGATCGCGAGAGACGGCTACGAAAAATTGTTAGTGCAGCGGCCACACGAGAAGATAGGCCGATACGGAACCCTTCGCCCACCTGGGGGTGGTAAACACTACGTTAGAGCATTATAATACGCAAATGAATCGCTTCAGCCTTCTGAGCAAATTATTGGTACTCACGTTTTTGGCCCTGAGGTCCTGTTTTGGTATTGCTAAATTTAGATCGGTACACGTTCACCGTGGTGTCCTATCTATACATTTCTCATTCCGCCACTATGTTTGGGCGTACACTCCCTGTACTCCTACTAGGCGTACTAGTCCCGTCTTTCGCGTCTCCCAGTCAATCCTTCGAAAACACAGCTATCGTGCGCGCGGTTGAACTTGGGGGCGCCGTCGTCCACGTCACGACCACGTATGCGATCAAGGCCACTCGGCCTGGCGCAAAGATCTATACTATTGCTCTTGGGCTGGAAGAAAAGGAGAAAACAAGTTGGATAGATGTGCGCCTCAAGGGACAACAGTCTTCTCTCTCTCAGTCTCACCACCCTCTCGACCCAAATCGGTACGGACGCTGTCACACTTCGTGCTTGGACTTCTTCTGACAAAAAGACAATTAGAAACTACTATCTAATCGATGTCACGCTAGACAAACCTCTAGCATTAAATTCCACATTGAATCTTGTTGTCGAGTCCCACCAAACCCATGCAACTTTCCCTTGGCCAGCCGAGGCTTCGCAGAAAGACGAGCAGGCCTTGAAATACGAGACTGACCTATTTATTCTCAGCCCATATCATACTGCCGTTCAGCGTACAAAGATCAAGTGAGCCTTCTTTCGAATTGTCTCCATCCCCTTCGGCTACACTCTGACATACCACAGGGCTCTGGTACCCCGTATCATCTCATATACCACTCCCCAGGGCCTGGACGAATTCACCCTTGATACTACAGCTTCCAAACAGGGAGCAACTGTCACCTTTGGACCATACAACAATATCTTTCCCTCAGCGAATCAAGAGTTCATTGAAAAGTACCAACAGCCTATCTCGGTACACTATTACCATGAACAACCCGTCCTGGAGGTCAGCAAACTTGTCCGTTCGGCCGAAATCAGCCACTGGGGCAACAATCTGAACATTCAAGATGACATTGTCCTCCACAACGCGGGGCCCGTGTAAGATTCCATGTTTCCCAGGCTGAGGTTATATGGCTTAGTGCTTTTATATCAAGGCTGAAAGGGCACTTCTCGCGACTGGAGCACCAAAGTCAAACCTTCTACAAAAGATCCGCCCCCCACGTCCTTCCCGCTCTCACTCTTCACCTTCCTCCTGGTATCAGCAACACCTACTATTACGATCTCGTGGGCAACGTCTCTACATCGCGCCTGAGGGTCTCTCCTCCCGTACCGAAGGGCTCGCGGAATAGCCGGTTCAGTGTCCTTGAGCTTCGTCCACGCTATCCCATTTTTGGTGGATGGAATTATTCGTTCACGCTAGGATGGGATGCTCCGTTGTCCGACTCGGCAGTTTATGACAAATCTACTGGTAAATACATCGTCGAGATTCCGGTCATGACTGCGATCCCTGGGTCTGTTGTTAACAATGCTGAAGTTTCCATCATCTTGCCCGAGGGCGCCACGTAAGTTGTCATTTGAGGGCACAGACTAGCTTTTTTGACCTTTGCTTAGCGACGTTGAGTTCACAACTCCATTCCCAGCGATCTCAAACATCTTGAGCAAACATATCACTTACCTTGATTCCATCGGTCGTCCGAAATTGACCTTTAAATACCAGAATCTAACCGTAACCCATGCTCAGAACATCTATGTATGTGCTTGTTTTCCGTCCCGAGTACTTCATCCTCAAAGCTTTCAGGTTTCGTACTCTGTTCCTTTAGCTGTCCACCTGAGAAAACCATTTGTCGTCGGAACGGCGTTCTTCGGTGTATTTGCATTGGCAATCGTTGGACGACGGATCAATCTAACGATTAACAAGCAGAAAACTTTGTAAATTTGTTAGACTAATGTACAACATGATCTAGGTGTTGTGGCGCTCGAAGATCATTAGTATCACGAGTTACACTGTTCGCAAATGCAAAGTTATTCCCTGAACCGATTTTTTTCAGTGGTCCACACATGACCGAGGGGGAAGGTACGTCAAAAATACAGCCGTAGTACCATTATTGTTGTAAAATAGTGGTCTACCCGCAGCGTAGCCCTATCGGTTCGACATTAGCGTAGGTAGATGTCATGAATAAGTAAGAAATGCCCAATCACTCCGAACTTTTCGATCTCCTTGTCAGTCGTGATCTTGACCTTCTGAAGAGGAACGAATCTCTTTTCAGCCTGGGCAATATCCGGACACCATAGCACAAGTATCTCACGAAACGTTAGGTAGAAAAGACCGTACCATATCTACTATCGCAATCGCGGGATAAAACATGTGCTTCCTTGTCACCTCTATGCTTAAATCCTTTCTTTCGCCTTCTTGTTGGCTTCAGTAGCTGCGATAGCAACATGTGCTTTCCTTTGGGAAAGCTTTATTCCAATAGTGAGAATCGTCCCCTTAGAACATAGCATATTCACGGTCTGCGCCACCGAACCGAGCATTGTTTTATGCCCAACGGCCATAGTTACTCATACGATAATCCAACTACTGGAGATAACTCATTAGCGTGTCATGATTAGTACAATGGAGGCGAGAGCCTGAAGGAGATTCGTGGCGAGAGATTCGACAATGGATAAACACACAGAGAGTAGGTACTTGACATCAAGCAGTATGTACTAGTCACGCCCCGTCTGTTCGCACGAGGACCGCGCCGGTGATCACAACCAACCACCAACCAATGCAGCAAAATATATGATAATATATATAGAAGGAACGATACGAGACTTCGTGTTCTGTAATCGCCGATACTTATATATAGCAGTTTGGTGTTTACCCTTGGGAATATCCCTCGGCACGGCAATCAAACTCAACCAACTGATACTGCTGATACATCGAGATAGAGACAGGAGATCGTGGATGAGGTACTTCGGTTTCGACGAATAGTTGAGTCTTATGCCAAAGTCTGTTTGGGAATACGTTTCGCGATGTGCAGATGTACCTGAATCACCAGATATCATATATACAATTAAGATTTGTAGGGATTTATATGCGAGCGACTCCAAGTGTGCATGGTAAATGCCTGACAGTTCTGAGGCGTACGTGATCTTGAGAAACAATGAGGGATAGCATCAAGGAATTCATGGTAACTTACGGCCGAAGGAACATGAAAAGACCATATGTCCCGTCTGCCAAACGGCAATGGTAATAAAGGCCCGAGTTTCCTAGAGAACCTTGATCGTAATAGAGCATGGTTCCCCGCCAACGCCAAGAGCCGTCTTTAGATCCGGCAGCCCTGCTACCAGCTATTAATTGTATAGGGTATCCAGTGGCCTCTGTTGAGTTAATTGAATTGACACGTAAAATGGAGGTCTCGTTATTAAACTGCCACAACTGGTTATGATAAACATAGAAGAGGGGCAGAGATTGCATATCGGACACGATAGTGAGATTTCCGGGTTGGCCTGGAGAGGAGATCAACAGATGGAAGAGCTGATAGAAAGATGGCACACCTAGAGGATCGAGGCCGAGATGATGAACGCGGCGTTCTGTGCCAGTATCCTTGGGAGCAAGTGGGAGAGCCTCGATGTAGGCAGCAGTGGGGCCAACGAGCGAGCTGATTGTGGACTGGCGGACTGTGCCGTCGAAGCTAGGAATGGCGACTGCGAGGGCAAACAAGAGGAAGAGAACGTGAAGGGAGAACATGGAGGGAGTGTTCATGTGAGCCGGAATGGAGACTTGTGTATATGATGCGGAAAAGCATCGCACAGTGAGTTTGTCCGAGCAAGATCCACAATCGTCTCGGCGCTAAAGCAAGCGCCCAATGACGCTTCCGAGGTCACACCGAATCCCCGTGACCGAAAAAAGTTTCCCCGTCCACTCATGCTTCGCGCCAGCAACAAACTCAAAAGTCTTCACTGCCCTGCTCTGCGTCCCTATGCTACCCTATCTGCCTCTGAATACCCACCAGTCCCTCGCTACCTTCGTCGCCAGGCAAAATTCAAACAAGAGCCCGCAGCCAAGGTCTATCGTTCACGCCACTATGACCCTAAAACCGAGCAGAACAAGGACAAGTCAACGCTCAAAATGCTAGATCCCTTCACTCTTTCGTCCAGGCTAAAAAAGCTCTGTGACGCCAACCAAATTGACTCTGCCGTGCAGATGCTGAAGAACTCCCCAGGAGGTGCACAGAACACGCAAGTCTGGAATACCCTGATATGGGAAAGTTTGAAAGCCAAGCGCTTTTCCTTGAGTTATCAGCTGTATACAGACGTACGTCATACCGCTTTATCCTTACGATAAAACACTCACACTCTTCAAGATGAAGCGTAGAGGGTTTAGTCCAAGCGTTCGTACTTTTCAGACCATGTTTACTGGCCTCTCAAAAATCGAGAATTGGTCAGCACACACTAAACAGCTTGCAAATGCCCGTTCACTCTATGACTCTTTTCAACGTCACATGAATTCTGTCAAGAAGCACGACCCGACAGAGCTTAGCGCAAGACCCCTGGTAGGCTATATAAAAATTCTTGGTGACAACAAGCTCTACCAGGAGATCTTTGACGTCTACCATGCTTTGCCGTCTGAGGGTCCGGGCAGTGCAGAGGAGCTTGTATACACCGCGATGTTCCACGCATTAGCATCGACGCCTACTGGCATATCTGCTACCCATATACACCACCAAAATGCCGCCGATGCCAAATCATTATGGAACATGATGAAGAAAGCTTTGAAGCAATCGTCTTCGTTTACAGTCGATGCGCATCTCGTTGCAGCTGCTGTCGCGGCCCTTTCTCGGGGTAAAGCTCCAGAAGTTAATCTCGCTTTCGCCATCGTCAGCGAGTACTTTGGCCTCTCAGCCCAGGGCGATTCTACTTTCCAGGGAATCCTTCCTCTCTCCGCACAAGCGCTTGGTGCCATATTCAAGTTATGTAATGCAAGTGGAAAACATGCCCTATGTTTAACATTCTTCCAGCAAGTTAGGCGTCAATCAGCAGAACAAGGAGGAGAGGAGATCCTTGACCATGGACACCTAAACGAGGTCCTCAAAGCGATCCTAGCTCTTCCTGGCCCTGACACCGCATTGAATTGTCTTGCGACCATCGAGTGGATGCTGAAGAACGAAATATTGGGCAAAAATGGCTTCAAGCTCAGGCCAAACCTTGTATCGTATAATTTGGCCATGTCAGCCTGTTGGAGAGATGCTGACTGGCGCCGCGCAACGCGGGTATTTGATTTGATGACGGGATACCACTCGCATGACTTCATGGATGGTTCTGTGTCCTCTGAACCGCGACGCGATGCACGGAGCCGGGGGAGAAATTTGGACCCCCCTGCAGAGACTCTGTATTCCCTAGTACAAACCGCGGTGGCGAGCCGCAGCCGTGCAAATGTACGACAGAGTCTTCGGATTATTGACTATCTCAAAGTCAAGGGGCTTTTCCTTGTTAATGATGCGGAAGTCGGCAAGGGAAAGGTGAACTTCTATTTCACTAACAAATTGGCTTCAGCAATCGTAGACGCGGTCAAGTATGCATCTGAAACTGAAAGCAAGACTCCTTCTGCGCATCAGGAAATGATCAGATGGAAGCAGATGGCAGATGCTGCAGCAAAGTACGAGAAGAGAATGGCATCCGAAGAATCAGACTTTATACCCACGGTTACGAAGCATCAGCCGCAGAGGGAAGAGACTAATTAAACAAAATACAAGAAACCACTATAATGACTAGAGATTTCTATACATTCTAATTAATGCTCATTCCCCACCGTCAGAAAGTCCATGCTAGCGTACAACGCTAGAAAAGTTAGTCGTCCATAAAGAATGGAGAATCCAGCGGGCTTATTTGAAAGGACAGGAGAATCAGTGGATAACACCAGTACGTAGACGTATATATACTACAGGGATCAGGAAAAAGGACGTTCAAAGATGGATCATGAGATTAAGCGATGGATTTGGGCCTATCGCCTGGTACCACCTTTGATCCTTCAGCGCTGAGGAACGGAGGTGAGGGCGGGACGAACGTGTCCTCCGTCAAAGCCATCGATACTGGTTCATACACGTGTGGACGTGTTGGAGAAGGAAGATCAGACATATAACTATGCCGTCCACGGTTGAGTCTCGCAGTAGAGAAGGGCATATCCTGTGGCACAGCTGTTGCATCGGGCGGCGCAACATTTGGTTGCATTGGTGAAGGGAGACCGCTGGCTCCAGTCATGTAGCTATCTCTGAAGTTTGGCGAGGCAAAGACGTCCCTAGAGGCCGATATACCCCCCTGATGATTCCTTGGTGTCCCGACAGGAGCATCGTCTCCAGCTGTCGAAATTGGCTCGTAAATGTGTGATGCATCTGAAGGAGGGAGACCAGAGCCAGCAACGTAACTGTGCCTCGGGTTCATAGGCATAGGGCTCAACCGTCTATTCGCCCTTCGTTTGTTCTTGGAAGAACGTCTTCGGCACCATACACACAAGCCCACGACAGCTATTATGATGAGAATAAGAGCGTTTAGAGCAACCACGGCCAACATGGCAGGGAGATAGCGGCCAATTCTCTCCAGAGTCTCGTTCATATCTGCAGAAAGGCCGAACGAGGGCATCGCAGCTGCACCATTAAGTCCTTGATAGGTAATGTTCGTTTTCGGCGTCCCACCACGGGCGTTTGTAAATTCAATGGATGCCTGGTCAGGGTCAACAAGGGATAGCAACTTCATGTAGGGGTTTCCCATGTTGCCCGACTCATCGAAATCACCGAAGTCGTAGATAGAATAGACCGACCGGAGGAAGTTGTCGCCAATGAGCCAGTCGCTATATAATGCGTTAAAGTTAAACGTTTGACATGTCAGACCTGGAAAAAAACGTACAATTCCCCAGCGCCAACGGATACGGTTTGAGGCACGAACGAGCCGACACAGACACCATTACTTGCTAGACCTGATGGGGTTACATCCAGAGGATGAACAGGGAAGACTTGACCACTATGCCCAAATTAAATACAATATTGCCAATCTTTTGACTATCAGCCACTCACCCGATTTGCAGTGCCATGTCAACTTCAAACTCGCAGGGAACTGTCCATTGGCCTGAGGAAGAATCGAACTTCGCGCCAGGAATTCCCCCATAGATAGCGTCACAGATCGCCTTGGGAGCGTAACTAGTAAGTCGAGAGTGTCAAATAATTTTGGCAAGACAGCAAGAGTATTCACTGACGTGAAGGAAGAGCCACTGTCCATAAGGACAACAGCTTTATTGGTAGGAGCATCTGCGACGTCTGTCGTCGGTAAGACAATGGTATCATTTGCGTGGTTGACGATTACGGCGTCAAGCAAAACATCCCATCGTTTGGGTGAATTGACTGGCCAAGTGGGAATAGCCGTTTGATTCATCACAGCAGCATATTCAGGTTCGTACTCGCCTAATTCTATGGTCAACTGATTCCTCCAGAGGTCGGGATAGCAAGACTAACCGATGGAAAATATGCCTTCAATCTCACCATTAGCCTCCGAGCTTCGTTGAAGCGAAAATGAGAGGAAGTTGGGCTCCTTGGGGTTTGCCGCAAACATGTTGTAAAGCAAGCTTCGTCCCGTCGAAGCGCCGGTATGGTTCACGAGGGCGTCGATAGTGGAAAGCGATGTGAAGCCGAGCCCAACGAGGCCATTGCCTCCATAGCCAAGGGTTGGATTCTGTGCGGAAGACACGTCCAGCAAGGCCTGAGAAGATATAGAAAGTCTTGAAGGTCGGTGTAAGTAGCCGTGAGAAGTGTCAGAAGATACTGGTGACATACTCTGCGAATTCCACAGGTGCATATGCAACATGCCCATAGACCCAGCCAATAGCATACTGACAAGTAATTATAGTCGATGTATACGGGAGGCCGGAGACATACGCACTGTCAAGTTGTATGTTATTGACTGTAGCGGGAAGCATTAGTGACAGCACAAACACCGGTAAGATATTGAATATGTACCGTCTGCGTCGAATTAGGTAAAGGAGTCGTAGCACCCTTTATCCACAGGTCTGACGAACCGGTATCCAGTTGAACGGTATAATCTGAGTTACAATCAATAACAATAAGTGGACAGAAGAAAGTATACCACTCACTCGTCCCTCCAACGACCATCTTTCACGCAAGAAAATCAGCACTTTCAGTAAGGTTAGATAAGATTTTTCTGCCTCACATCCGCCATGTATATCAGGTCATGCACAGTACTTGAGGAAAGAGTTCCAACAAAACCCGCGAAACAGTCAATGAATGGGACACACTTTAAATCGAGACTACTATCATCATCCGCCGCCGCGAAGACAGATAATTGGGAGCTTGAGGCGACATCTGCTGCCCTTCGCTGATGAGTTGCAGGTTGCCGATACTGCTTGAAGGATGCTCGGTATGCTGATGTGGAGACAGCGAGTAAACCTAATGCCAGCGGGAATTTCATAATGGAAACGGACACTCCTGGCCCGCCTTGAACCGTGAGAGATTGTGATGGAAGGAATGACTGGGGAGGAAGAGAGTGGAAACGGAGGGGTTGGGAAGATCAAACTATCTCCCAACGGGATGTTATGGACGTCTGTTACAGAACAGCTCCTTGTTTGTTCTGAAAGTTGATCCAAATTTCAAAGTGATCTATATAACATGATACTTGTCCTTGGCAAATCTATTTTCGACCAATTAATGATGTGCAGTTGCAAGGTGCTCAACATCTTTGAATTCTCAAATGCGTAAAAGATTCCTCTGCCAAGTCATGATTTTTGCGACCGTCCATTGATTCTAGAGGCCGGCATGGTTGTACGGCATGCGAATATAAGAGTTATGAGAATTATATAGGTCCCAAGACGATCGCACGTTAGATGTATATGGTGCTAACGAGACTCGTTCTGTCAATCATATTGTTTGACTCGTATCCAGCTCGCTGCCAGCGAAACGGACGCAAAAATAGCAATTGCCATATCTGCCAAGGAACGCGATCAGGCACGTGGTTGTTGCTTTAAATAGTCGCCACCCGGAACTTGCAGCCGAAGTCTGGGGAAGTAACGTTCTTGTTAATTCTCTGCGACATGGCTGCATCCAGGAGCACAATCCTTCGTCTTATTAATGCTAGCCAGCACACCTCATGTCCGTGTCATAGCCCTTCAAATATCCATTCTCACACGGGACAAATGAATGCTCTCACTCAACTCAGGAACTTTGCAACTCCTGTAAATAAAGTCGAGAAAGAATACGCTTTCGAGGTATACAAACTCTTTCGAAATGCACTCACATGTATGTTTACGTCTCGCTGAGGTTGCTGCCTCGAATCTACGGTTTGGAGATGGCGTCACCGCGGAGGTGGGAATGGACCTGAAGAACATGAAAGCGCGAAAAGTACATGCCAAGTTTTACAGGATGATACCAACTCTTGCTAACGTTGTGATATGTAGGTTGGCGTTTTCACTGATCCTAACGTAGCAAAATTGCGCCCTATGCAAACTGTAAGATGAGCCGTTGGAACTGACTCGAGGAGACTGACTTGATTTTTCTCAGGCTGTTGCTTCGCTTGAGGCGCAGTCCGACCTTCCATTTGAGATCTTCGATAGAGTTGTAGTAGAACCTACGGAGGAAAGCTGGCGAGAGGCAATCTCATGGGCTAGGAGACATGACTTCAGCCATTTCCTAGCGTACGTGATTTCAGTGACCAATTGCATGGATCCGTCTTACTACATGCTATGCAGAGTTGGTGGTGGAAGCGTTATTGACACAGCGAAAGCTGCCAATCTGTAAGCTGAACTATACTTGGCCCCTGTGGTTGTTTGATATGCACCTCAATTATAGCTTCAGTGTTTACAAGGATGCAGACCTTATGGACTTCGTCAACGCACCAGTTGGGAAGGGTCTGCCTATCTCCCGAAGTCTCTTTCCTCTCATTGCGGTGCCAACAACTGCAGGTACAGGCTCGGAAACCACAGGGACTGCCATCCTAGACATTACATCGCAGTCGTTCAAAACAGGTATCGCGAATCGTGCAATGAAACCTGTACTGGGTATCGTCGTAAGCATACTTATCCTCATCTCTGAGATTCGATTAAAACATCATAGGATACTCACAACACTGAATCATGTCCAACTGCGGTGCATATCAGTTCTGGCCTTGACGTGCTGTTCCACAGCTTAGAGAGTTACACTGCCATCCCGTACGTGAAGAATGTCTTCATCACATTCTATCAGCTTAGTTTGATCGAAGTTATACCGAACGTACTCCGCGACCTGCCAACCCCATATTGAGGCCGGCATATCAGGGAAGCAACCCAGTTGCTGACATATTCTCGCTCTGGGCGCTGCGCACGACTGTTAAGTACCTTCCACGCGTTGCGAACAACCGTGACGACACGGAGGCCAGAAGGCAGATGCTGCACGTTCTAAAGACTATCAATTTTTTCTCAGCGCTCATTTCGTATTCTTTAGTTTGGCGTCCTCATTCGCTGGAATTGGATTTGGAAATGCTGGTGTTCATCTTTGTCACGGCATGAGCTACCCAGTTTGTCTTACCAAAACCCCTTAGTAGAAGGATGTCTTATGTTCCTCCCCAGATCTCCGGTCTCAACAAGAAAGGGCCGAAATACAAACATTCGGGCTACGTCACTGACTTGCCTATAATTCCTCACGGAATCAGGTGAGATTTTCTATCCAAATAGCCACACGCTTCTCACTTTTGCTCAACTAGTGTTGCTCTTACCGGTCCAGCAGGTATGATTTCCTTTCGTACACTTCGTACACTTCATTGATGCTCATAACTTCCAGTGTTCCAATTTACTGCTCCTTCATCCCCGGATCGTCATCGCGAAGCCTTGGCGATTTTCACTCAAGCCAATGTGACTGATCCCTCGATAACCAGCATTCCAGACAAAGACATTGGAGCACATCTTTATGAAGCAATTGCTCGCTTCCTTGATGGCCTTGGTGTACCCCGCGGCCTGAAAGCTATTGGGTAAACTGCACATTATAATCGAACTGGAACGGGTTAACTCAGTTTTACTTTTGCTACTCAGATATACCACGAGCGATCTAGGCATGCTCGTTGAAGGCACTCTACCTCAGCGACGCGTTTTGGATCTCGCACCTGGCATTGGCGATGTTGTGGGTGCGGATGGGAGAGAACATCTGGCAAGGATCCTGGAGCAATCTATGGAATATTAACCATATTTTAGTTTGATGCTAAGCCTGACGTCAAATCGGTGTAAATTGACTCGCTCGATGTATATACCTCACGATGTTGTATTCATAGTCAATTACTTTTCAACCACGTATGAAAAAGTGACCAAGGCGCAAGACGCGCCGCGTTGCGTGATCGCGAACATCGACGTCATGTGCGGCGAGTCAAAGCCTCGATTTGCAATCTCACTTAACTGCTCTCTACTATATGTACGCTGCGAGGCGAAGCATTTTTCGGCCCTGTATTGACTTGCACGATGGACAAGTTAAACAGATTGTTGGCGGAACCCTTTCCGATGCCTCTCCTGAGACTTTGAAAACGAATTTCGTCGCAAGGTCCGTCGCGACAGTTATTCTACTTTTTGGCATGTTACTTACCGTATTTCTTTGCCAGCCAGTCTCCGGGCGACTTTGCGCGATTGTATAGGGATAACAAACTCGAGGGTGGACATGTTATCAAACTCGGACCGGGGAATGATGCTGCCGCTCGCGAGGCATTGGCGGCTTGGCCAGGAGGTTTACAGATTGGAGGTGGTATCGACGATCAAAATGCTCAGGAATGGATCAATGTGGGAGCTAGTAAAGTGCGTATCTTGCTGACTGGCTTCTATCGACTGACTGACTTTTCGACGTTTGGTAGGTGATAGTCACTTCGTACCTTTTCCCTAACGCCAAGTTCTCCTTGGAAAGACTGAAGAAAGTATCGTCTGTCGTTGGGAAGGACAAATTAGTCGTGGATGTGAGGCAAGTACTTCACGGCTACGACTGGTAGGTTTTCATATCGAACGTGATCTTAGTTGTCGCCGGAGAGGAGATAAATGGTTTGTAGCAATGAACAAGTGGCAAGATATAACAGATATGGAGGTATCTCGAGGTATGTACGTCAAGCTGTAATACTTGCCTCACCTACTCATCATCCTTCTTCAGAGTCCCTCCATATGTTATCTGAATATTGCAGGTTGCGTTTCTCATGGAATTCCATCATTTAAGAGATGTTCTGACTTGTTGATGGAAGTGAATTCCTGATCCACGCAGCGGACGTGGAGGGATTGTGTCAAGGTATCGATGAGGAACTGGTCAGAAGTAAGTTGGCAGTCATAAGAAAGGCGTCCCGTAATTTCTATCGCACAGAACTTGGCCAATGGATACGAATACCTACTACGTACGCAGGGGGTGCAAAGGGTACGTTGGAGAACTTAGGAATTCGAATAGCTTTACCATTCCTCTCCGCAGACCTTGGGGACCTTGATCTGGTGGAACAGTTGTCCGGAGGGCGTGTTGATCTCACATATGGAAGGTATGTCTGCCCGTTCTGGAACGGATATCTCAACCAGACGCTCTCGCAGTGCATTGGACATCTTCGGGGGTAAGCTGGTAAAATTCGAGAGTTTGG
Organism: Termitomyces sp. T69sscA; assembly: GCA_017657225.1. Lineage (NCBI taxonomy): Eukaryota > Fungi > Basidiomycota > Agaricomycetes > Agaricales > Lyophyllaceae > Termitomyces > Termitomyces sp. T69sscA. The sequence continues at coordinate 329,866 of JAGGAQ010005957.1, read as the reverse complement.
TCGAAAAGAGCAATCGCAGATTAGATTAGATGTCAAAGTTTGTGTATGTAATTACCCGTGGGAACAACGATATAGTTCTTGGAAATAAGGTTTGGGACACAAATCTGGACTGTCCAAGACTGGTGATCGCCACGGACGCTCCTCAAGGTAATTGTGTATTCTGCTTGTTCTTTGACTGGCTCCAGACTCGTCTGACCATTGTTCCTTTCAGACCCAACACCACCAAGATGTCCGGCAAAGTTAAGGCTTACGAACTCCAATCCAAGTGCGCAGTTTCAAAATCGTTGAACAGAAGCGGACGTTGGTTGACACAATGCAAAATAGGTCGAAAAATGACTTGCACAAGCAACTCCAGGAGTTGAAGACTGAGCTTCTGACTCTGCGGGTACAGAAAATCGCCGGAGGTTCAGCGTCGAAGCTTACAAAGATGTGAGTATTTGTCTTATTTCTGCCGTCGCATTCGTCTTATCCAACTTCTTAGCGCCACTGTCCGCAAGTCAATCGCTCGCGTGCTGACTGTCATCAACCAGAAGGCTCGTCAAAACCTTCGGGAGTACTACAAAAACAAGACCTACCTTCCCCTTGACCTTCGCCCCAAGAAGACGCGTGCGATCAGACGGCGCCTGACCAAAGTGAGTCCTGGACTCCGTCATAACTTCAATCCCTCATCACCAATCTCTTTCACAGCACGAGGCGTCGCTCAAGACCCTCAAGCAAAAAAAGAAAGATGACAACTTCCCTACAAGGAAGTACGCTGTTAAGGCATGAGCGATATGGGGTCTTTGGTGTATACTGGAGCCAGTCATTCGTGCCGGAGATTTCTTTGCTAGATTTGTTTTCTATATGCGGCATTAATGCTTATGAGCTCATGTCACTACTTATGCTGCAATTACACCGTCTGATATGTCGTGGGAAGTTAAGTTAGGTCAGTGGGTCGCCAAATCCGTTGCTGTTTTATGTCTTGGTTGATGCTCAGCAACCTTAATGACTCGTTACCGTTCTAACGTATTCAATAACGTATTCAATTTTTGTGGAGTCTGTCATTGAAGCATTTCAAGGAATCCACATCGTGTAGTCCAGGTGACGCTGGTATCACAGAGCAAGCTTTCTGATCAGCTTCGAAACCCACCAACGATAACATAACCAGCCAGCGACTGACTCTTCTTCTACCTCTTTTCTACGGCGGGCTCCTGCGTTGATATTTCTTTACTCCAAGGATCTTCTCAGCTTTGGCGATCATACTTTATACCTATTCATTGCGATCTTCACGACGTTTGATCGATTGATGGTGCGTCTATTCTGGACTTGTGAGAGGAATGGTTACATAACATTCAGTCTTCAACTGTTATTTGTATGGTTTCTCTACGTGGAACCGTGGGGTCAAGCCCAATGAATTTTCTTTGAGCTTTTCTCTTCGCACCATGTTATCGCGCTTCCAGAAACGAAGCGATACTGATGCCTTTTGTTTGCAGCCGAAAGTGACTGCTCGTTCTCCTCCTTCGTCTCCTCAAGTAGAACACAAGCTTCGCCCACAAGAGCCATGTCCGATCCCAACCAACAGCCCAGCAAGTCAGTATACACTGCTGGAGAAGCTTGGAACTGGAAGCTTCGGAACGGTTTACAAGGCAGTACATAACGAGACGAAACAAATTGTAGCTATCAAGCAAATCGGTCCGTTTCGAGAAATTTAGGCAACAGCGTTATTTGACGTTTTTTCCTTTTAGACCTAGAAGACTCTGACGACGATATTTCTGAGATTCAGCAAGAAATCGCGAGTTTGGCTCAGTGTGACTCTGAATATGTGACTCGATACTATGGATCCTTTGTCGTCTCTTACAAGCTTTGGATCGTCATGGAATACCTTGCAGGAGGCTCATGTCTAGATCTTCTGAAAGCGGGAAACTTCTCTGAGGCTCATATTGCAGTGATATGCCGTGAGCTGCTGTTAGGTCTTGACTATCTTCACACTGAGGGAACAATACACCGTGACATCAAAGCCGCCAACGTGCTGCTTTCATCGTCTGGCAAAGTGAAACTAGCTGACTTTGGAGTCGCTGCACAACTTACGAATACCTTGCGACATACCTTCGTGGGAACTCCATTTTGGATGGCACCTGAAGTAATACGCCAGGCAGGCTATGACGCGAAGGCAGATATGTGGAGCCTCGGTATCACAGCTATTGAGATGGCGAAAGGAGAGCCCCCTCTTGCAGAGTACCATCCAATGCGTGTCCTTTTTCTCATCCCCAAAGCAAAGCCTCCTGTCTTGGAAGGCTCATTCTCCCCGGTGTTCAAGGACTTTGTGGCACAATGTCTAACGAAAGACCCAAGTGCAGTATGTCATACATGCCCATACATCCGTGCTTGTTGACGAACGTCGTCATACAGCGACCAACAGCTAATGAGCTTTTGCAGCACAAGTTCATTCGTGGTGCAAGGAAAACATCATCCTTGACGGAACTGATTGAGAAATATCAGGATTATCGGACGCGATCGCCGGGTAGTGGACCTCAGATGTATCAACCGTCAATAAGACAGAATCAAGCGTGGGACACAATACGAAGCGACTGGAATTTTGATACTATCCAGTCTTCATCAGCAATGGGAACTTACCGTACCATGGCAAAAGACTTGGATATGCCGCTAGGCATGGTGCCTGATGAGGACCTTGAAGCTTCGAAAGAAGCTCACGGAGCCATTGACTCTGGAGCAGCGACCAAAGGCAGTGACCCCAACGTGATCGGGATTGGGATCAACCCACAAGCAGCCCACTCCGAAGTCATCATTCAGCCTATTCGTATGCCTTCCAAGGAAAAAGTAATGTCGGAGCCCCTTGCTTTGAATGCCGTTAGTCAGAATGAAACCTCTGATGATCCTGACGACGCCGAAGCTGAGGCCCCACTTGGTGCGCCCCCAGCCTATACGGGGTCAGTGCGTTCTAACCGTCGAACATCCTATTCGGCGAGGGTGTCGGCGGAGGGTGCTGGGACAGTACTCCGGGAAACTGACGTTGGAACCGGGGTGAACACGATACGAGCCATCAAGAAAATCGACCCCGCTGGCTCTTTGCGGTTGTCAGCCGAATTTGTTGGTAACATGTGCAAGGACAGCAACCCTACTTGTCCAACCTCACCGACAAAGCACAGTCGTACGTCAAGCCAAGCCGGAAAGGCTGGCTCGGCTCTCGTAGACGAGGTTGTGCTTCCTATCCTCCAGAATGTCTGTCGGCCGTTACATGTTGATTCTGGGAGCTAATCGTTCTTTTCTTCCACAGTCAATCCGAGATGACATAGATGCACGGGAGATTGAGTCGCTCAGCATGCTATCTCGAGGTTTTCTTGAATTGAAGGAAGCGAATCCCGAGCTTGCATACAATGTCATTCTTGACATCTTGTCTGGCATCAACGAGTATTACTTTCTTGATTGACGTATTTGACTTGCAACTAACCGTTGTTTTTCCTTTAGCAACCAAGCTATACGTCAACATGTCCAAACTTCTCGAAATCTGTTTCCTCATAAGCGTTTGACCCGCAGGAGTGAGATGACTCTGAGAGGACTTGTTGTCACAGAGGAGCTTGACGACACTGCCGGTTCCCCGTCTTCTTCAGGCCCAGTTTCTCCTCCCATCTCAACAGATCTTGGTGAAACTCCTGCAAAGAAGTCCCCGATTGCGGAGCTCTTGTATCTACGTTGGCTAGAGGGATTGAAGCTCAAGTGGCCAAACATCACATAAGTCCCATACAGAGCATCCAAGTCCGACGCTCGCCTCTCTCTTTCCCCGCTTTACTTCACGGATCTCAACATTAGTGACGAGTCTTGTCCTTTTACGAAATAACAATACACTTCATCCCATTGCATACTTCACTGACCTTCCGTCTTCTCTTTGCATCCATTCATCATCATGATCCCTCACGAATACCTACTAATAATAGTCACGATTTGTCTATGGCCGGCAAAGTTGTCGAGCCATCATGCCTCTCCAGTTTTGCTTTGAGCATGTAATGTTGTCACATCGGGCTTCATTTCTTCATCAATGATTGACTCAACATCGGCACAATAGCACGAGGATCAACACTAATCATAAAGATCTTCATATTGTTTCAGATGAATTCTTTTATGCAGCGGAGACGGGTCAGACTTGACGGGTTGAAGTTTCAAAAGCCATGCAACGAGCCATAATAGTACATACTTCTCACATTCTCGGACGTTGTGAGCTGGTTAGTTAGTACCTGCTGATGCATCAGGTGCATTTTTTGGTCTAAGCTTAAGCGCATCACACGTCGGACCATGGAATGTAGCACCTCTGTCAATATCAAACTCTAGATGAGAAAGCAATCACATAGCAGCATGGCGCAGTTGGAAGCGCGCGGGGCCCATATCCGTGTGCCACCCCGAGGTCACTTGATCGAAACAAGTTGCTGCTACTATATGTTTTTCCATTTTTATCCGCTTCACCACTTGTATGCTATAAATGGCATACTTCATTACTTCCGATACGTGCTATAAATGGCATGCCTGTCTGATCATCGAGCGGCCCGGGCTGCGCCACACAGCGTATCGGCCCGAGTTCCTTTTACTATGGTCCTCACCAATATCCCGTTTGTTGCGGGTGAATGTAACTTAAGATTACACAGTTGTCTAGTGGAGATAGAACTTTTCTTCCGCGTGCTATAAATGGTATTTCTGCCTGATTATGAAGCCGCTGTAATCGGCCCGGGCTGCGCCACACAGGGTATCGGTCCGGGTTCCTCATACTCAAGTATTGTAATTCTAGTGTGTCGCTAATATCCCGTTTGTAGCGGTGAATCTAAGTTACGATGAAACAGTTGTCCAGTGGAGATAGAACTTCCCCCCAAAAAAAAAAGACAAACTGTCTGACAGCATGTTTCGAGCTAGTCGATATCTGGGCATGAAAAGTAAATTCTAGATTACACTAAGACCGGATCGTAAGAAGGGAATGTGGGAGGACGAGATACGTTTGCTGGTAGCATCTTTCTAGATATAACCACAATTATATCGTAGTTGCAGTAACAATAGATAGGTGAGTAGTATGCTAGATTCTCGAGCAAGTCCGTCGGGTAATGGAGGTGTATGTATGCGAAAAGGTATAGTCGGAGAGGGTGTCACTAACAAGAACACAAAACTACAAAGAGAGTTCGTGGAGGTAAAGTTAATCGTTGTCTGACAGGCATCAATTAGACTAGGATCGAAAAAGTAGGTTGAAGAGTCCCGGGCGTTTCACGCCAAAATCGAGAATGCGGCCATGAAGGCAGGGACGCATAGTGAGAACGCGACGCCAGACGGACCCCATGGCGCATGATGAGAGGCCGCGTTGGAAGTCTGTGTACTCTGTGCAGATGCAGAGCCTGCCGGAGCCGTGGGGGACGCGGTGGAGATCGAACGCCTACGATGATGATCGAGATCAGCACTCGGGAGAATACAGGACGAAAGGATGCACGAACACTAATGGCGTCGACGTCGCCGACGCCGACGACGAACTGGATCCCGCGGTTGTCTGGCCTACGAGAGCTTGAGCGCTGCTAGAACTCTGGGACACCGACACAGTGGTACCTGCGACTACACCGTCGAGCGTGACCGGGGAATCCGAGTCGTCGGAATTCTGGTATGCGCTGTCTCCCACGATTTCGGCGAGTGAGCCCGTTTTCCACCCGGTGGGCCCGAGCAAGGGCCAGGCGTCCATGAAAGCACTGACGGACATGTCGCTCAATTCGTGCTCGAGGGTGATGATCCCAGGCGACTTTGGACCTGACGACGAAAGGGTTAGGGTACCGAGTTGCGCGGATCACACGAGTCACGCACCAGATAGCCACTGTACAAAGCTGTCGTGGATGATCTGTGGCGTCGTACCCTTGGGGGAGGTGAGGCTCCAATCCTCCGTGCTGAAAAGTCAGAGGTTATCGAGGGGATCGCATGCAGAGAAAACATATAACGTACTCGTGGTTCCAGATGACTGTCTCGAGACCGAAGACCTAGGAGGATGACGTTGGCCACAAGACGCGCAAGAGCGCGATGAGACTACGTACCTCTTTCGCGATCGAACGCACTCTCATGTCAGAGTCTCCGTAGGGCGGGCGCCAATATCGGGGCACGCGGCCACCGGTCGAGTTCCTGATGATCTCTGCTGTCCACCCAAGCTTGTCAAACAAAAATTAGGCTAGGACACGTGGGAATCGAAGCTTCCTCACCTGTGCCACGATCTCAAGGTTAGTTAGGGTTGTCATGTACGGATGCGTCCACGTGTGTACAGCAATGTCATGTCCCGCATTAAAAATATCCAAAAAAAGCTGCGGGTTCTGCAGGATATTGACGCCAATCATGAAATGCGTCGCGGTCTGGTTGTTCCCCTCCAGGAACTGCAAAAGCCGCGGCGACGCCTGATCCCACGCACACATCCACGATCAGCAGCTGGGAGGGAACACATAGCATCGACACGCACGGGTGTGGGGCCGTCGTCGAAGGAGATGGCGAAATAATCGTCGGGGGCGTCCCAGACGTCGCCGGGTATCTGGCATTTGTAGGTGGCAGAGCAGACTTGCGGGCCGTTGGGATTGAAGCCTGCGGGGTATACGGGGTTGGTGCCTGGCGTGTTGCTGCTCTGGGGTATATTGGGGATTTTCCCGGCATCTACGGCGGCGTTCAGGGCGGCGACCCACTGTTGCGGGAGCGCGTTGACGTCGGGCGAGGACGAGGGGTAGGCTGCAGACCACGCTGGCGGGCGGAAGCGTCAGAGAGATCGCGACGCGATGGAGCGGGCTTACTGGGCGAGCCGACCTGGGGATAGCTGGTGCCGTCGGTGGGGGGGCCGCGCCTGAAGAGGGCGTGGACAGGATGGTCGTCGTGCTGGTACCAAGAGGCCGGGAGGCGTCGTTCGAGCGAGTGGGCGTGGGGGACGCGGAAGCGCGCGGCGTGGGCCAAAGGAAGGGCGAGGAGGAGGGCGTGCCAGAGCATGGGACAGGCAGACGGACGGATCGACTGGACTTTATGAGCGCGCCCGGTCAAAGGTCCTGCCCTGCCGGAGTCCAAGTCATTCCTCGAAAATCTTGCCAAGGTCTATCTTTAGCTTTCTTCCCGCTTCCGATCAACATGCTGTTTCATTTTTCCTTTGTTTTTCCTGTCTTCTGCCTCGCCGTGCTCTGCTTTATGTCTCTGTCGAGCCAGCCCATGTCCTTTACGGGCATTGCTTGCCGCCGCAGACCACCCGTGCCGGGAAGAGCTCATCGATCATCGATCAAATGTTCTGCGTGATGAGAGATTGTTATGACATATCAACTCTAAATAAAAGTACACTATGGCGCTGGAGATGGTGCAGCAGAACCATCCTCCTGGAACCTCTTCCGTAAAACAAGTACCTTTCCCTTTAACTGCGCTACATCCCGTACCAACCCCGAAAACTGCGTCTTCTTATCGTCATCCGTCAGATACGGTGTAAAGTGGCGAATACACTCCCGGGTCGTCGCATTCTGCGTGCTCGCCAGCCATTCAATCAGCATCGCCTTGAGCTGCTCGGGCGTGGCATTGACAGGCGCGACCCCTGCCGTTGCTTTACGTTTCTTGGGTTTCGGCAATTGAGTCCCGTTTGCCCCATTGGGCGCAGGAGCGCCGTTCGCGGGCTCGTCGACTGCCTTGCGCTTGTTGCTGGGCTTGGGTGGGCTGCCTGCGACGGGGCTCGTAGCGCGGCTGTTCGACGCAACGGGGCTCGTCGCGCGGCTACCTTGTGGCGTGTTGCCGCCGTTGACAGGGGGCTTTGGTTTGGGTGGCTTCGGGCTTGTAGCCCGCTTCGCTACGACAGAATGCCCACCGAGGCTTGGCGAGGCCGCTGGAGATGCGGCCCGGGAGTTTGCGTTGGATTGTGGGCGCCCAGCGGGAGGGGTTTGCCCGTTTTTCGGTGGTTGTGATGAAGACCGCGAGTCGACCTGCTGGGGCTGCGGTTGGACAGCAGGCCCTGTCTGAACGACGGGCTCTTCCTCTTCCTCTTCCACCTAGTTTGTGGTTAGACGGTCGTTTACATAGGTAGAATATACGTACCGAGCTCGCATACGGGTTCTCTTCCTCGTCACTGTCATATGCATCGTTGCCTTCACGGTTGCGAATCAGTTTCTGCATAGCTTTGGCTTGTTTCGTCATTCCAGGTACTAGTGTTTCGTCGTCAGACTCATCAACGCCGGCCTCGCGTTGCTTGTTGGCCGCCTTGTATTCCCGCTTGAGTCGCTCCTGCAACAGGTCATCGACTCGAGCGCCTGGACAACGAGCGGGTGCCTACCTCGAGTTCTTTGGCTTCCTCGTCGTCACGGTCCACCTCCATCGGCTCCTCGTCATCAGCAAAATCTTCCTCGTATTCCTGTTCGTCCAAGTCGCCCTCTCCGCCCATTTCCTTTTCCCGGCGCTTTTTCGTGTCTCCGTCCTCGTCGTCATCGAAAAGGCCATTCATGCCGCTATCGACGGTCTTGAGCTTTCGTCCGCCGGGACCAAGGCTCTGCCCGGAACTGTGGACGAGTCCACCTTCGATCGTGCGGCCCTCGGCCTCGGCCTTGAACATTGCAGCCGTCTGCGCAGACACGTTTTTGCGCGAGGCGATCCACGCCTCTCCCCGTTTCTGGCGCTGGTTGTACTGTCGACAGTATTAGCATCCATGTTGTAGAGTACCACAAAGATGCGCCACCATTGATTCCACGTTTGCAGTGTCTGTGGGGAGATCGTGCTTCATCTTCTTCTGGAACTTGTACCAGCGATGCGTCGGGACAAACTTGAAGACGTCGTTCACGGCGGGCATGAAGAGCGCGTGGGTCTCGGATCTCGCCACGTCCTCCATCTGGGCGAGCCAGACCTCTTCCTTGTCGGGCGACGAGTCCTCCATGACCCACGGGTAGCGCTCCTCCCTGCGCAGCTGGCGCACCTCCTCTGGGACGACATAGACCTGGCGCGTCTTTTTCTGGAAGCGCTTCTTGCCGTTTGCGACGGGTGCCTTGCCCTTGGCGCTGCCGGCGGCGGCCTCGAGGGCATGTATGGGGCGCCCCTCTGCGTCGACCATGACCATCTTGCCATCGATGCCGATGACGGGCTTGCCGTCGGGGCCGAGCATGGGCGCCACGGCCTGGGGGACGCCGTCGACGGGGCCGTCGTCGTGGCGGAGCTCCTTGCGGTTGAGCTTGATGGGCTGCTTCCAGCGCAGGAGATCGACGGGCTTGCGCGAGTCGAACTTCATGACGTCGTACTTCCAGCCGTTGAGGGCAGAGGACATGAGCTTGAACTCTTGGTACGGGCCGGAGGGGAGCTGGAGCGCCTCGTCATCGAGGGGCTTGCGGGGCGGCGGCTCGGGGTCCTTCTTGGGCCTTGCGGCGGGCGGCTTGCGGGGCGACGGCTCGGGGTCCTTCTTGGGCTTTTTCGGGTGGAAGAGCAGGGCCAGCGACGGCGCCTTGGGCGGCATGGCAGAGAGTGCTCACAACAAGGATCAACAACGCGCTATCGCTATTTGTGCAATATTTACACTGTCTATGGAAAAAAACCCGGATATCGTACAGTACAGTCGTTTCATGGCATCAGGGGACAATGTCCTCGGCAGAGGGCGGCCGCGGGTGCGGCAGTGGCGGGGGGACGGGGCCGGGCGGGAACTGGGCGGGCTGCGCGTAAAAGGACAGGCCCTGGCGGGTCGCATCGAGCTCGTGGCGCAGCATGTCGAGCTCGCGGGCCATCTCCTGGTGGCTCTGCTTGAGGTGGACGACAAACTCGATGGCTGGGGAGAGGTCAGGCGTGCACACAGGAACAGCGACGACATGCCTTTGCTCAGAATCTCCCACTTGCTGGCCTTCATGCCGCGGTCGGCAGGCAGCTGGTCGCGCAGCTCGTCAAAGAGGTCCTTCATCTCCTTGCGGCGCTTGCGCTCTGCGAGCTTGTGGGAGACGCGGAGCTCGGGGGAGCGCGAGTAGGGTGTGTTGGGGTCCTTGGTGCGCGGGGGCGCGGGCGCGTCGGGGGGCCGCTCGCGCAGGAGGCGGGGCGTGTCGGGGGGCTGGGCCATGTCGGTGGGCCAGGCAAAGGGCGGGGTCGGCCGGCCCTGCGGAGAGTCGGCGCCGGTAACGGCCGAGGAGAAGGATGACGTAGAGTCGCGTCGGTCGCCGAGCCACCAGGACGCGCGCGAGTCGACCGAGTGCCGGCGCTCGTTCAGACTCAGCTGCGCGATGCGGGCCGTGTCGACCGCCGAGCCGCGCCGCTTCGGGGCCGGGCCCTCCTCGCTCGGCACGCCCGGCCCCGCCAGCACCTCTTCGCCCATCTTCCGCTTCGTCCCCAGGGCGATCGAGTGCCGCCGCATCCCGTAGTCGAACCCCGCGTCGCCCTCGTCCTTGACGCCTGCCGCCTGTTCAGCGCCGTCCACCCAGCCAGGGCCCACCCACCTTGCAGCAGCGTCCGCATCTGCATCTCCCCCGTCGCCTCCCCAAACACGTACGGCGACCCCGCCCGCCCCTCCTGCTGCCCCGACGACGTCCCCGACGACGCCGAGTTGGGCTGCTCCCCCGCCCGGTACCCCGTGTTCAGCTTCATCGCATGCATCGACGGGTCCGTGATCGACCCCCGCCGCTGGTTCTGCAGGTACTGCAGCGGCGCCAGCGGCGGCGGCGACAGCCGTGGCTGCGCGTCCTTGCTCGCGTTGCTCTTGAGGTGGGCCATGCGGGCTGGCTGCACTACGACAATGGTTTTCGCTGATCGATAATTTGAGCATATCGCCTAATCTGGTTATATTACGACCAAACAACCCCAACGTGCGACTCTACCCCAGCGCCGTCCGGCCCAGCGCCGCCCGCCCCTGCGCGCTCACCGCCACACTCCGCCCGTACGCCCCGCTGTTCCGCGTCGCCCGCCCCGTCCGCCCCGCCCCGTGCACCCGCTCCCACGCGTCCTCCGCCGCCACCATCTCCCGGATCCGGCTCCCGTAGTCCAGGCCCACCTCCCTCCGCCGCGTGGCCAGCACCGGCAGCGGCACCGTCCCTTCAAACGCCTCTCCAGTCGCCGACTGATGGTCCACGCGAGCACGGAACAGCTCACGCGGCCTCATCCAAGCCGATCCCACGCCACGTGAAACCCACTCTGCTGCCGACTCCCGATCGCCCGCCGCCGCCCGTGCCCAGAACAGCACCGTGTGCCCCGCCTCGTCGTCCTGCGACGCCTCGCAGCTGCCCCACGCCGCGCCCTAGTCGTCATCAGCAACGTGTCGCCGTCGTCCCACAGACTCACCTCTTGCGTGTCCCAGGGCCCACGCCTGAGATACGTGTCCACGTACGAAACAAGCTCTGCATGGTCTGCTGACACTTCTCCGTCTTCCCACCCCGACTTTCCAGAAGCACCAATCTGCAGTCCGTTAATAGCCCGACGTAGATCTGCCGAGGGAAAGTCGCCCGATGTCGCAGGGTTGGGAATGTCTGGCAGATCAATCTCCCCGACCTCAGCCGCAGAGTCTTCGTAGATTCCCACCAGTGCCTCCCTGCTGAGCAGATGCTGCTCCTCCTGGAAACACAGCGCCTGCAGATACGATGCAGCCAGCTGCGGCGCACAAGCCTGAAACGTCAGGATGGCCTGCAGAGGCAGATCTTGCGTGGGTACAAGGGAGATGTCTAGCGTTCGTAAACATCTGCGATCTAGGCTCTCCAACAAAACATACCGTTGCAAGTACATATCACAGGTCTTCTGCATCCCTTGATGAAATTGGTGACCGCCGGCCAAAAGTTTGTGTCATCCTTGAATAGAATATCCACTTCCTCCAGAAGTATCAGAGATTGTCGGACGCTGGGCGGCCCCAGCCCCTCATCTCCATTTGGCGTACTTTCTTTTCCTCTTTTGACGAAATGTTTTCCACAGATATCAGACGATATCCCTGTCCTGGCTTGACGCACATGGTGGTTCTTACCGGCATCCCCAATCAAGCTGTCAATCCCGGCCCCATTTCGCCTGCCAATTCCGGGATAGACCTCTAGCACATCCCACCCCAGCTCCTCGGCACATGCATACACGGCCGCAGTTTTTCCCGACCCAGTTGGCCCTGTGAGTAGAATCGTATTGGTAAGCGACGTAAATGTATGCGGCACGGAGTCGTGTTCAAGCTCCAGAGGCGGAGATGACCGAGAAACAGGACTCGAAGGTGCGGGCGAAGAGAGATACTCCTCATCATACACAATCCAAGACTCGTCTTCGTCCTCCGAGTCGACTCGGCGCTTTTTCCTTCCGCGCTTTTTCTCCACCTCGCGTACGACTCGAGGCCGCTTCGTGCCCCGTGACGATTCCTTTGCTTTTCCCTTCCCCTTTGCTGGGATCTCTTCATTCGTCGCTAATTGTAGCTCAAGCGCGCGTATCCAATCGCGGAGATATGCAGCATTGTCTTCGTTGCCGAGTACCTCTGCGGCGCGGGTCGGTCGCCATTTGTCGACCCAGAGCCGATGCGCAGACGCCTCAGGCTGCGCGGCCGTCATGCGAGATATAGCTGGATGTTCTCGGTGTTCGTCGGGGATAGTATCCAAATAGGTGTCTTTGTTAGATGTAATAGATGTCGTTGAGATTTGGCAAGGCGGTTCTGCATCGAGGAATTGTTTCAATGACCCAGCCTTGTATGAAGCCATGGTCGAGCTAGACGCGTGCTTGACGGAACGGGTATAGGGAATACTCGACGCCGTGAACGCGTGTTGTGGTCCACGAACATGCTGCGTTTCCCTGGTCGGAAACGGCGCGACTAGGTCCTGAGTCTTTGAAGGACGTGGCGCAAAGATCGGCGCCAATTTGGGCTTTGCTGCCTCGTCGGGCAGCTCTAAAAGTACTATCTCAGGGGAACGTGGAGGGGAAGACACCGGTGCAGTCTTCGTACGACGAGGAGCAAACAAGGGCGCAAGAGGCTTGGCTGCACTTGGTTTATGAGAACGAGACGGTTTCAGAGGCTTCGTTTCCACGATGATGGGGTTTTCCTCGCTGCCGCTTTCTCCTACGAGTGCGATGGGGTCAGAGCACGTAGACACCGGTCTCTCGTCGCCTTCGATATTGAGAAGTGATTCCACGGGTGCAGGCGCCGGCAGTGGATGGGCGGGCCTCGTGAGGGGCTGTGGTTCGAGGCTTGCTGTGATACGAGCGAGGTCAGACGCGAGATCACATCGATGATTCAACAGTTTTCTCTCACTTTGTCTGAGCTTCTCGAGCACGGGGGCGATAGTCGTCTCTGCCGTGTCCTGGGCCGGACGCGTCGCTTCGTCCTGGGGGACCTCCGCGGCTGGTGCAGGAGCGGCTGGCGTAGATTTGGCAGGAAACAAATCGAGGAGCGTCTTCTGTTTGTTAGTCGACGCAGCCTGTCGCGAATTCTCGATGAGTATGCAAGCGGGGCGATACGAGGGCGCCGACCGACGAACTGGTTTGGCTTTGGACTTGATCGAGGCGGTTCTTCTGGTGTCCACCATCGAGAGACAGCACGCCTGGTTTTTTGCCTTCTGTCGTTTCGGTGTGGTTGAGGGAACACGACGCGTCCAACTTGTCACTCTACACGTGACATTTAAGAAGAACCGTAGCCGGCCCGAAGGCTCCCTTTTCTCGAATGCCTTCTCCGCTCTCATCCTTGCGATGGATATCAAACGAATACTTTGGTACAGCGCTCCAAAAGTGTCCCGTGCCCAACGTGCCTGATACCACCCGCACAACCAGAACAAAACGGAGATAACGTCGAGATCCTGGCGACCCCCCCGTCGCCACTAGAGTTTTCTAGGCTAGTGCATATATCGCGCCCTGTCGTCATCAAAGGTGGGAGACTGCCGGTCATCGCGAATTTGACTAAGCTTCGTATGGAAGGAGTCAAGGTCCCAGCGGCGACGGTGTGGTCTGATCAGTATCTCGTTGACCGGATGGGCGCGAGGCAAGTGACGATAGCGGTTACCCCCAACGGGTGTGGTGTGGATTCCGTGTGGTGTACGAGCCAGTTGGCTGATTTGTGAAATAGACTCGCAGATTCTGTCACTCCGGGGCCTGATGACCGGCGCTACTTTGTGGAACCCTTGCTGGAGAAGATGACGATGGCGGAATTCCTGGGGAAACTTTCGACAGGTCAGACATGGCACGTTGTTCTTCACGAATCGTTGCGGTTGTTGATGCACGAGTAGGCTCGACGTCGAGTAAGGAGGATATCTGTTATTTGCAGTCGCAGAACGGCAATATCTACTCTGCTGATGATTTCACTGGACAAGAGTCATTCTCCGAATTCGAGCCCCTGAGATCCGACGTCCCCAGTGAGATAGCATTTTGCACGGAGGCGCTCGGTGTGTTTCATTTTGCTGCTCAGGAATCTGTCGTAACAGAATTTAGCAAGGGAGGTCACCAGATGCCGTCAACTTGTGGATAGGTGATGGTCGAAGCGTCACAAGTATTCATAGCGGTGAGCTGAACTGCATGCAGTACGTTGTCTCTCTAAATAGTTACAGATCCATACGAAAACATCTATACTGTGTTACGCGGCGCGAAACATTTCACTTTACTTCCGCCAACCGAGGGATGGTGTCTCAAAGGTAGGCTCAGCACCTCATCAGCTATAATTCTGGGTCGTAATACTGTATAGAACGCCGGTTCCCCCACGCGTCTTATCAGCGATGCTCCAAGACGGGAGAACTGTTCGTGCAACCTTCCGAGGGAGCAGAGAGTATCCGCTGGTCCTCCGTGTCAAACCCTCACGTTCCAGGTGTCCTTCCACCCGAGGCCCATCCAATATACATCACTCTCGGCCCCGGCGACACACTCTACCTCCCCGCAGGATGGTGGCACCACGTTCGACAATTGTCCGGGGCCACCACGATCGCGCTGAATTGGTGGTACTACATGGAAATGCGTGGCATGTCGTGGATAACACTTTGCTTTTTGCGGGGGGTCGATGAGGTGCCAATGGTAAATGGAGATGGTGACGCAGAGGAATAGGCTGTATGCTCAGGATGTGTAGGACATACGACGCTACTCGCGCTGGAACGCGTGCTACATATTCAATTGTTGCCGCGTCTTTCTACCGATCCATTCGATGTGACAGTCACACTTTCCTGTCACAAATTTTTGACCACATTCGCCCCGCCTACCACAATGGCCAAAGACAAATCAGAAAAGAAGGACAAGAAGAGAAAAGAGGCTCCGGATGTCGAGCAAACTGCTGATGTTGATATGGTAGACGCGAATGGCCCAAAAGTAAATTGGTTCACCCAGTATCTTTCTTATCCTTATTCATAACGTCGTGGATTGCAGTCACCTAAGAAGGCGAAAAAAGAAAAAGAGGAGATTGTCATTCCGGTGGAGGACCTTTCACCTCTTGCCCATCCCCTTGCACAGAAGAAGCTCGTGAAGAAGTTGCATAAAACTATCAGAAGAGGTAGCTCTGGACTTGACTCTTGCTGAATCGTTCACTGACTGCAGACTCAGCTTCAAAAGCACGACAGGTGAAGCGTGGGGTGAAGGAGGTTGTAAAGGGCATTCGAAAGGGCGAAAAAGGGTACGCTTATCTGCTGATGATGATGCTCTTTCTATAACTGTTTCTCAGTCTATTAATTTTGGCGGCGGACATCAACCCAATCGACATCATATCACATCTACCAGTGCTCAGCGAAGAAGCGCAGATACCCTACGTCTTTGTCGCCTCTAAAGAAGAACTTGGTCATGCCAGTTCAACAAAACGGCCGACAAGCTGTGTAATGGTCTGTCCGGATCAGAAAAGGAAGAAGAAAAAAAAGGGAGAGGCGGGAGACAAGGACGAAGATTACAAAGAGTTGTATGACGAGTGCTACCAAGAGGTCGAAAAATTGGACTCCCAGATTGTATTTTGACTTCTACATAATACGGGTCCAGGTATCAACTTTAGCGACATGTCGGGAGTTTGAGTTTCACACGATCGTGGACCAATCTATTTCTTTTACTGCCAGCACGACCGCTCGATACCCCTTTCTTTCCGTAATTTCTATATATATCGCTATGCCTGCTGCAAAGACAAAAGCTGTTCCAGCCGCCAACGCTCCCTCGAAGGGAAAATCTTCTGCAGCTAATAGCGGTACCTCGACCCCGGTGTCCACCACCGACAAAAAGGACACCTCAGAAGTCCTTGCGAAACTCGTTGGCGGAAAACCCGACAAGAAAGCATATGACGCCGAGCAGGAGAGGCTAAAGAAAGAAATTGATGCTTTGCAGGCCAAACTCGTGAGTGGCGCCTTTTTTTCCCGCAAAATTTGTTGTATAACTCGAGGCACGACAGTCCGCCGTCAGAGATAAAATCTCTCTTGCCACGAAATCTGGAGGGCCCGGAAACGACCGGAAGGCTGCTCTTCGCGCTGAACTTGATGCAATCCGCGGTCAGCAGTCCAACAACAAAACCTCCAGGGGAAAAATTCTGGAACAGATCAAGGCCTTCCAGGACGGCATCCAAAAGAAGGTCGGTGGTACTTAATTTACACCCAAAATTCATTTGAGGCTGATAGATATTCTTGATGCAGATCAAAGATCTTCAGGCTGCGAAGGGCAAAGTTCCCTTCAAAAATGTCGCTGAGGTGGACGCACATATCAAGTAAGCGTCCGCTAACCCCTCTTGGAAATACACACTTATACTGTTTCTCCAGAAACCTCGAAAAACAGGTCGAATCTGGCACTTTAAAACTTGCGGATGAGAAAAGGGCATTGGCAGACATCTCCACCAGCAGACGATCCCGTCGTATTGTTGAAACTTTCCAGGCTGACCAGGAATCCATCGAGGCCGACCGTGCCAAGGTCGAAGAATTACGGAAACAGCTTGACGACCCTGATTTCAAAGCTACCTCTGACCGCTATGATGCCATCAAGGTAGAGCTGGATGCTCTGAAAAAGGAGAGCGACGATGCCTATGCTGGTCGTACCAAACTATTTGAGGAACGCGACGGTATCCAGGCTCAGCTCAATGCGCTCTTCAACCAGAAGCGGGAGCACGCTACCCAGTATCGTGAAGCGAACGACACGTACTGGAACAAGGTCAACGAGGATCGCGCGCGTCGTGCCGAGAAGGCGCGTGCTCAACGTGCAGCGGAAGAGGCACAGAAGAAGGCAGAGGTCGCCGAACGTCTGCTTGACGAGGCCAAAGTACCTGCCTACCAAGCCCAAATCGAGGACTGCAAGACCCTTATTGATTTCTTATCCGGCAAGACAACTGGCAACGTCACCTACAAGTCCACACCTCTCATGGAGAAGAACGAGATTGCCGGTGTTGCGAAATTGGATGTCAGACAGGTCGAGGCTGTTCCTGAGGGTTCAATCGTGCGCAAAAAGAAAGGCGAGGATGAGGAGACGTACTTTGTCGGCGGAAAGGGTAAATCGAAGGGCAAGAAGAGCGCGCCAAACACACCAACGAGTCCCACTGCAGCCCTGAATCTTCCTTTCCCAACACTTTCCGCCCTCATGTCACTTTCTATTCCTCCTCCCGCTTCCGCAGTTGATGTGCCTCGCGTCGTCGAGGATCTCAAGACCAAGAAAGCTTGGTTCGAAGCTAATCAAGCCCGTGTCACTGCCGAGAACATTGCCAAAGCCGAAGAAAACATCCAGCGTTTGACGAATTCAAAAGATGTGAAAACGGCTGACGCGCCAAGCGGTGGCGAAACACCTGCAGAGCAGGTGTCGTCAAAGGACGAGGACGAGGCCTCTCCGAAGCCCACGCCAAGTGAGGCCCTGGAAAAAGCAGAAGACCTCAACAACGAATCTGTTGAGGAATCATAACGACGAACAAGCTCAATAGATGGATGGGACGTATTTAATTGCGATCTATACTTGTTTCACATGCTGCTTGGATATATACACTCCCTTCTCCTTGTGATGATATAAGTCATATCAGCTAAGTATTAAAAACAAAGAAAACAAGCACGACGAAGTATATAGATAATCGATAACAAAAAATCCTTATGAAACCAAGATAAGTACAATATCAAGGAGCGTGGGGGTTCGAGAAGACAGAGAAAAAACGACACAGAGGTTATCGGCGAGATAGCTAGGTTAGACAAGAGGTAAATAACAGCAATGGGCCATGAGCGAAATCGAATATCCGGAAAGAAAAGCAAAGCTTCATCCACAACATTCAGACAGAACAGAACAAGATCAATAACTATATGCCAGACGTTTGCTCGGTTTTGACAGGCTTGGTTTCAACTTCCGGCTCGCTTGCAGGTGTAGTAGTGGAGGAACTAATCCCCAGGTCCTGGAATGTAGAATTGGTGACATCAAAGGCGTTGCCTGTGCTCGAGAAATCAGTGAACGAGAGCCCTGACTGCGACGGCTCGTCTGAGGTGGAAGAAGTATCCATGTACGATAATGTATTGTACGCATCCGAGCTGAAAGAAGTCGACGTGGGGTCGATGGAACCGCCTGGGAAAGGGTCGTTTTGGAGGGCAGCCAGCATACTCGAAGTAGTTGGGGTGACAGCCATCAAGTGTTGTGGCCGAACTTCCAAAGTACTAAAAGACTCTTGCCCCGCCATTGGTGATAGGGTAAAGTATTGTTGTTGCATAACGGGCTCCACTGAGGCAGCAACCGAGTTTGTTGACAATGCCACATTTCTCAGAACGTTCACGGCGATCCAGTCGCTGAAACATTGCTAATCAGGATTTGGTTTCAACATGAATGATGCCCACTTACTCAAGGAACAGTTTCAGAATTTGGAATGCGCCGAAAGCAGGATCGCTACGAATGGTCAAGTCCCGCATGACCTGGCTCGTAACGTATCCCCAACGGATAAGAATGCTCCGCGAGCTCATCTGCCCTCTCTCCTCTTGTTGGTTCACCCGACTACTGCCCATTAATTGCTCGCAGCACTTGTCTGCCCAGGCCATCACTTCCCGCACTGGTTCATGCGTCTTTGTCAAGCTGTCCAACATTTGCACAAACTCGACTTCTAAAAGCTGGACCAGGTCCTCGTGGCGGCAGTTGCAGACCAAAGCGGACTGATTACGGACGGACTCAAAATCAACCTTTTGCCAAGACCGACGCATCTCGGCCAACTGCTTTTGGTTTGTTAGGACGGTATTGAGAGCTTGAGTGACTTGATAGATATCAAGATAACGCACTAGAGAACAGACATTAGCGCGAATTGTAAGAACAGTGCACATCACGTACAAACGAGGTGTCCGAATCGCGCCCCAAGTTCCACCTTTGGCTCGACGAACGTATTGCCATATTGTTCGAGGGCAACCAACAAAATCTTCTCCATCTTGTTAGCCAACTGCCGAAGGCTGGACAACGAAGTTGTGCTGATTGGCGAAAGCATCTGCAACCGCAAGATCTCCAATATTTCCTAGAGACAATAATGATAATCAAAAAATGTTTGACACGTTTCAGATGTCAAGACGTACATCGTAGACAATCGCATCAGCTTTGGCCATCAGGCCAGCGATCGCAGGCGCATGCACGATTTCACGATGCTGTCCTACCAACCTGGACCAAAATGTTCGTAGATGCATCTCGAACTGATCAAAACGGGAGGATCGCATGCTCTCCAGCAGTGCATCAAGATGCTCCTGGAACCAGTCCCACACCTCGCGCGCAAGGACCGTGTGATGGGTAGAACTTGCGCCAACGGCATCCTCAATGGAGGGGAAGTGCGGAAGCTGGCGAACAGAGAGGGCTTGCTGTGACCCAAAATACGGTGGCACCTGACCGTTCGTTCGTTGAGGCGAAGATGCCTGAACAGCCAAGGCTGGCTCTTGGTTAGGGTGGCGGCGAATAGAGGCCTCAGGCGGGAAGGTGCCAGAAGGACGCTGAACAGCTTGTTGCACATGTGACAAGAGGGTTGCGGCAGTGGGTGTTTTGTCGCTCAAGTCACTCGCAAAGACACCTTTGATATCGCCTGTCAAGGCCAGAGAATTACGCTTGGAGTTGAGTGCAGAATTGACACCTTCCGAGTCGTCATCATCGTCATCGTCGGAACGTTCCTCGCCCCTGTTTGCAGTTTCCGATTGCTCCTGTGCATGACGGGCGGCATTCACGGAATGCTGACCTACGGTATTGTTGGATTTCTGAATGTAGTCTTGGAGCCACTCGGCTTCAGCCGAAGTCGCAGGACGGATACCACAATCTGTCAGTGGCAAATCAATGATAGAGACCAACATAGAATAACAAAAAGAGGCCGTACAATGATATTTGCTGTTTCCTCTGACACCCAGGCGCCGCGTTTTGATAGTGGGGAAACAAAGTCGGATTGCTTTTCCCAATGTGGCGGTGTTGATATGGGGGATTCCGTACTGGTCGCAGACCCTGCGGTAAGAAAAATAGAGCCCTTGACGTGGAACATTTCCATCGGGGTATGGTGCGTAATTGGCGGTCAGCCTGTTACGAGAGTTGAAACGTGCATTACGAGAACCGAAGAAGATTCGAAGACGCACCATGCCTGGACAAAAATCTGCTTTGCCCTGTCAGAGGCACTGGTTGTAGTAGCTACCCGCACACTGGCAGCAAGCTTTTCGAGGGCGTGATCAGGGCTGATCGCCATACGGCCAAAGGCGCTGGCAGGGTGCATGGTGTCGGGGGAGGGGGCCATGGTCTGTCCGCCTGCAAACATGCCGTGGTAATCTGAGGGGCCATTGCTGAGATACATGGACAGGTCATCTGTCTCGCTGGAGGAAGAGTGGACGCTGTCCGTGTCGCGGGGATAGGGCGAGGCGGCGACACGTCTGATGTGTGCGGGACGGATGGGGCCCTTGGCGATGCTGTGGGTGGGCGGGGACTGTCGCGGGTCGTGGTCAGCGCGGGTGAGGGGCAGGGGAAAGGGGCTAAGTGACTGGCGTACGTGGTCGCCATGGATGTACGAGTTGCGGTAGAGATCGTCGGGATGGAAACCGCCCTGGGAAGAGTGGGGACGGGAGATGGACGAGTGGGAGGAGACGGAGGACGAGCGGGAATGGGGCGCAAAGTCGAGGGGGACGCTGTTGGGCATCATATGTGCGTTGACGGCGGTCATGGTGGCAAAGGACGGTGGTGCTGAGGAGCAGAGGCGTAGGCGGACCAGCCGGAGAACAAATAAAATAAAAGAGAGAAGAGTGTGGCGAATACAAAACGAAAGACACAGGCCGACGGTAATATGAGTGTACAGGCAGGATGATGCTGAAATGTGTTGGTTACCAGGTCACTGAGAGGTCAATCGTCAAGACAACAGCAGCCTTTTCCGGCCTTCTCTCTTTGTCTTTATATTCCTCCGCTCGCTCTCACGTTTCCCTCATCAATCTGTCTGATACATCATTACATAGCCGCTTCACTCCTCCTCTCCCCCCATATACATGTTCTCCCGGAACCGTTCTCGCAGCGCCCCCTCCGTCTCGTCGCCCAGCCTCTGTGCCAGCTCCACCCACGACGGAATCGTCAGGTCCGCCATCGAGTACGGCGCGTACTTGGACTCCGTGACACTCGAGTTCCGCAGCGACTTGGGCAGCCGTTCAAGCGGTATCGGGTATCGAAAGGTGCCATCGGCTGGGTGCAGCTGTCTCGGAGAAAACGTCAAATATTCCAGCGTGTATTTGGGCTCTCTTGTTTCATCTGCCTCTCCCAGATCGGGGAGATAATACTGCAATCGTCCTCGTCAGAGAAAATCATTGCGCTCCTTACAAGGAGCACTTGCCTGGGCATACCCCAAAGGAGTCCATTGCTTGTTACTTCGCGAGGGCGATTCAGGGTCAGAGTGCCATGTCTCGTTCAGGAAACACTTCCATGTGTCCTGGTTCTTGCTTAGCCGACACTGGGCAATCTTGTCCGCGCGATTCCCATGCTTATGCCCGTGACTTCTGCGCTTGCTCGCCTTGTACCTTGATTCGCCGCCTGTAACATTATACGCGAAAATCCTGAATGAAGGGAGATACGGATTAGGCACCACCGATGATGCCGTATTGACCACTGCAAAGTCTCCGTAGTCTACATTTCCCGACTTGAACAGTGCAGCAAAGTCTTGCATTAGTGTGTCGTATAAAGAGCTCTTTGTTTGCTGCCTCGACTTGTCCTGTTCGTTATAGAAATCCAGATCGATGCTTTCCAAAAACGAAAACTGTCATATCCTCGTCAGAATCTACGAATCAAGAGATTGATAGATCCATACATGGTCTACGTTCATATGCTATTTACGAGGAGACATCAGCAGACTGAACAAGGGTCAAATGAGACAACCTACACCAAAGAGGTGACCCAAGATCGTGTCCTGGAACCGGAGCGACAATTCGACGTATCGGGTATACTATTCATGATCAAATCCTTTCTGTACATTAGGAACAGTCACTTCGACTCACGCAATCAGGGAAAAAGTTACCAGGAGAGGGCGGGACGTGACCTATTGATAGCGTCAGTGTCGAAACCTGCTCAATCATTTTCTCGATGAACTTACCGGTAATCCAGACCTGCACATGTCATGATGATAGATACAACGAAGATGTCAGTGTCGCTCACCTGCATATCTCGTTCTCGGTACATCTTTAACTGCACTTCAAGCCAATCAAATTGAAGATTTCCAGGATCATCCTTATTATGGAAATCGCAGCCATCAACAGCTAGATTGTCAATACTTGTTAGCCATGTCCAAAGACGTGAATATCCGTGGAAACCTTTATTTGAGTCATAAAAATATAGGGTATTCAGGCTTATGACAGCAACCTCATTCGGTATGACCTCAACGGAGTAATAAGCTCCGCGTTGGAACACCTGCAGGTATGGGAACGGGATAAAGATATCCCAAATCCTATCAACACGAGTCAAAAACATGAACAAGACAGATGAAATCAAGGCATCTGACTTCGCAAATTCATTGGTGATACTGTTCGGACCTACGTGGCAGGAATCAATCTCATCAATGTCTTCTTGCAAAAACATAGAATGTATTGCTCACCTGGTGTCAAAATGTTCTTGATAAGACAAATCTCTCAGCACCAACACGTCTGTCAGAAAGTAATGCCTTACGTGAGCTATGTTATAACCTTTCAGTTCTCAGGCATCGTGAGAAAAAGAAGCTGGGAACTTACGCCAGATATCATTGTTTCCTGTCAACAGAGGTCATCTTGAATCAATTCAGTCGGGTAAGAGGGGGAGGTTCACATACCTAGGCTGGGAACAACTGGTATCCCTTTGCTTGAGAATATCTCCCTCATCTTGGCAGCTACAACCCTGTTAAGACCGTATATTTCATCAGGCGTGCGAGGAATCTTGGGATCGTTATCATGTCTTCCTCTCCCATCAATCTCAGGCGTGGAAGGTTCGCGGGATCAATTACCTTGCATTATCTCCAGTCCCTGCATAAGTAGTGAGAATTTCCCTCGATCAATTCAAGGGAAAGCAGGAAAGGTGAAGCAGTACACACAGATGACAAAATCTATCTCCGAAGCCCACGTCTTGTCCAGATAATCCAACGTATGATTGGTGAGGGTGAACGGCGAATCACACTCCCTTGTGAGGCCATGTCAGGCGTGCACATCAAATAGTTAATGGAATGAATGCCTCACGAGAACGGTGTGCCATAGTAGCCAGACCTGTTCTTGGATTTCTTTCCCTTCTCCCTGTGACAGGCAGTCTTCTGCGACGTGTGTGCGAGATAGTAAGGATCGGGATGGATATCTGTTATGTGGAGAAAACGACCGTGGAGTTGCCTGGGTTCTATGCGTGATTCTAGATGTCAACTCTCTATATGTTTGTAGTAAATTCAACGTACCCTTTGCAGGAGCTTGGAGCACAGCCTGCATTGGCGAAGCCAAAACATCGCTCAGGCCAGCTGTAACGATGAGTAGAATCCCAAGCCTCAACATGGTGGTCTGACTGAAGCAGCGCCTGCGGCAGAAATGACGACTAATAAGTGATCTTGAGTTTGGGCGGTGGCCGAGACATCGCCGCTTTTAGGATTCTCCTCGGTCTAGTCAGGATCAAAAAAATGGTATTTAGAGTATCATAACCAGTTACTGTCTATACACTGAACAGTAGGATATGTACGCAAGTAGCTGTGAGAAGACAGATCGCTACCAGTCTAATAAGGATACTATTAACAGGTCATAGAACTTCGTAGGGGTACAAATCGCTGATGTACAAAAGACGACATTGACAATGCGCCAACAATGAATATAATACAAGTATTCACAACAAACTTTAGCGGCGGACAAGCGGAAGAAAAAAAAATCATATGGTCTTGATGGGCCGTGGGCTAGCGGGGCGGTCCACATCATGATGCGAGTTCGTGTCGTGCAAAGCGAGAAGGTAGGAGGTGTTGTCAGCGGTGTTTAAAACATCGCGAATGGATTTCTCAGCGAGATGGCATACCTAAAAAAATACACAGCTCAGTTAAAACAAAGTAAACCAATAGTGAAAACTACTCACTCTGCTGTAACCTCCGGGCTGCAAAGCAGAACGGCTCCTGGAAATGGCGTTATGAATGACGTCGTAACAATACCGTTTCCTTTTGGGACAAGTGAGTTTAAGTGAATATGACGATTAAGACTACTCACAGAATACTTTCGAGCTCAGCTCTATTACGCGGGTAAAGAAAGAGGTCTGCACCACCAAGATAACGATCGAATGCGCGGTAGGAAGCACATCCAGCAACGAGAGTCTCGTTAATGGACGGATGGTCAGAATCCCAACTGAACCAATTCTCGCTGGAAAAAAAGGTATGTGTCAGCTCGTGGGCTTCATGAAGTGTCCAAGCGCTGACCTAAAATGAATATGTGCAGTCGCTTCAGGTGAATGAGGACCAAGGAATTTGTCCATATAAAAGGCGGAGAGGCGAGTGGCGAGTGGCGAGTGGCGAGTGGCGGAGGTAACTGTGGTGTGGGAGTCGAAAAGACAAAGGCGATTATATATGTCGCACTGCTCAGAGATGACAGACAAACGTGAGATGTAAGGAGTGGACAATCAAGCTAGGGTATGTGGTTCGGAATAAAAAGAGAGACGGCGCTCGACAGAAACTTTTCTTATCGACTCATATGATTATGCAAACGTGCGATGTCACGCAGTCACGTCGGACCCTGAGTCACACAGTAATCTAGATCGATCGTTTTGAATTAGGGTCCACTCTCCTTTTGTTCATTATAAGTCCGGGGAATATCTTTGAGATTGTCTTACATACTGCACTCCGACTCAGCCTTGACCATGACGATTGAGCTTTTCAACGACGAGCCTCTTTACCGACCTCCCCATCCTGAAGACTCTGCCGTCTTTCATTTTCTTGCTCGGGTCAACGCGACGACTGGGCTGTCTTTGAAATCATACCAAGAACTCTACTCCTGGTCGACTCATAACATTGATAGCTTTTGGAGTGCCGTTTGGGATGAGACAAAGATCATTGGTCACAAGGGCGATCACGTCGTAGATATTGCCGCTACTCCGCCACTCAATCCTCTTTGGTTCGCAGTAAAGATCAGTCTCCATCTCTGTTTCACTCACACGACACAGGTTTTCCGGTGCTAAGCTCAACTGGGCTGAAAACATGCTGCACTGCCGGTCTGATAAGTTGGCTTTAATCCAAGCCAGTCCGTTTGAAGCCGCTTGCCATCCCGTTGCTGCAGACTGATGATCATTACGTAGCGGAACCGACTCCAGAGGATCCGGCTCCTGAGATGCGTAAATGTAGTTATCATGAATTATTTGCCCACACAGCGGACTTGGCGTCTGCCCTCCTTCGAAATGGCTTGGAACCTGGTGATCGTGTAGCATCGTACTCTTCGAACTGCATTGTAAGTACTTTCTTGGCTCGCTGTCGGAAGTTCTTTCGCTATTTCGACCACTTCATACAATCTTGGCCGACATCGATTTCTTGGCCATACTCACCCTTCCTAATTCTAGGAAAACGTGATTGCCTGCTTGGCAACCACGGCAGTTGGTGGAATTTGGGTAAGTGCAGCTGCCGACTTTGGTCCAGAGGGGGTCATTGAACGGTGAGTTATCAATGACAACTAACATGTTTGAATTTTGCTGCATGTTTGGGTCTTCAGAGTCTTACAGATCATTCATCCAGGTTGGAACAAGTGGAACCAAAATTCCTTTTCGTCGTCGATGCCGTGGTGTATGTCTGCCCCTGTCGCATTCTCCTTGGCACTCACACAGTGAAGTTACAATGCCAAGGTTCACAGGCATATTCCAAAAGTCACGACATTGCTTTCTGGCCTTTCGAAAAGGAAGATCGCTCCGTCTAAGGTTATTGTGATACATGCTGTCCCTCAAAGAGAAGATCGTGGGGACTGGCTTCCTGATTGGATACCATGGGACACATTTCTTGCAGAAGGTCGCAGTTGTAAACTCGGACGAACACCTTCCGGGGATATTGAATGGGTAAGAGGGTCTTTCAATGCTCCATTGTGGATTCTTTTCAGCAGCGGGACGACGGGTAAACCCAAGTGAGCAGTCCATTCATACCCACTAATTTGTTCTATGGTGACACTTAGGCCAATCGTGCATCGCGCGGGAGGTATGTTATTACAGGCCAAGAAGGAGTTTGCTATATGTGGTGATCTCAAGCCTGAGGACGTGTTCTTTTACTACACAACCACGTGTGTGTCGTTTCCACGTCCTGATTGTTTTCTCATGAGAATTTGAAGAGGGTGGATGATGTGGAATTTCCTCGTGAGCGGCCTCAGCTTAGGATCAACTCTCGTGCTATACGATGGTAGCCCTCTGAGGGATCCTGCTTTCCTCTGGAAACTCGTTGACGACCTCGGTATTACTATATTTGGAACTAGTGCCAAGTATATCGACCATCTCTCGGTATATTTCTGGGGAATTACTTTCACGACTCGAAGAATCTGATCCCTGTCATGCAGAAGGGGTATAGACCTCGTGAACACCATGATCTTTCGACCCTACGGCATATCTACTCTACGGGCTCCCCATTAGCTCCTCACCTGTTTGATTATGTATACCGGCATATCCGTAAGGACGTTCTCTTAGGTTCCATTACAGGTCAGTTAGACACGATATTTAGCAGTCGTAGGTGAATGGGGATTAACTATCTCCAAGGTGGGACTGATATATGCTCCCTATTCGCCGGGATGTGCTCCGCGCTTCCCGTTTATCGAGGTGAAATACAATGTCGGATGTTGGGAATGGCTATTGAGAGCTTCTTGCCAACTGGGGCTCTGTGTGCACCGGGTGAACAAGGAGAGTTGGTATGCGTAAAGCCTTTCCCTTGCATGCCTCTGGGATTTTGGCCCTTGCCTGGCTATGCGTCTAAAACCCTCGTTGACGCTGCAATCGTCCGCTATCAACAAGCTTATTTCTCGGAGTTCGAGGGCGTCTGGTGTAAGTCATCACCTGCTAAAAACATATGGGTCTAAACCGCAGACCAGATCACGGTGACCATGTCACCATCACACCTTCGCGAAGTGGGAATGGGGGAGGTTTAATTATGCTTGGCCGCTCTGACGGCGTCTTGTCCGTATCTTGCGTTCCAATAAAATATTGCGACGTGTGCCCCAGAACCGCTGACTGGTTTATAACAGAAACCCTGGAGGCATTCGCTTCGGATCATCAGAACTCTACGATGTTCTAGATTTATGCTTTTCAGGACCAGGGGCGGATTATAATATCTCAGACGCTCTTGCCGTGGGACAGAAGATAGAGAACGGCATGGATGAACGTGTCATCTTGTTCATCAAATTGCCACCAGACACCGTGCTTTCCTCAGACCTCGAGCACAAGATAAAATTCGAAATTCGTAACAGGAGGAGCCCCCGGCATGTGCCCGCCAGGGTTTGTAGCTTAACTATCTGAGCATGTACTCCGTGTTAACGCTGCGGTAGATCATCCAAGTCGACGACATTCCATATACTCTGAATGGAAAGCGCGTGGAAGTCCTTGTAAAGAAGGTGAGATATGAGTTTTTCATGATAAACAGCTGAAGTCGAGCTGAATCCTGCCTTATCAAGATTATCAACGGTGCTCCCCTTACAAGCGTTAACCCTGCAACGCTGATGAATCCAGGAAGTCTCTCGTTTTACGCTAACATAGGGGCAAAATTACGCCTTGAAGTCGCTTAATACTTAAATATCTTTTGTCCTCTTCACGTTGCACATTCCAGGAATAGATCTGTACATCGGATCTGCCTCCGCGATCGTGGCCTGATCGTGCCATAACTTGAGTATGTGGCGGTGCACAATGGCTCGAGCGCTTGAGGGCCATCGATCATCACCACGTCCTCGTGGTTATTATGTAACGTCCATATGTCGTCAAAATTTCCGAAGCCTCGGTCTTGAGAAGTCTTCTCTTGTTCACCGTGACCACCATCCTGCACGCAGTGTCTCGTAGGTGTGCTGCAGATTTCAACGCACTCTTCATCGACGATTTTCACGACATTGCCTCGCGGTTTGCACATTGGACTCCTATCATCTTACTGTTGCTTCATGTTAACCTCGTGTTTCTGAATCTAAGTACTTAATCATGCCTTCAAATGCCGTACGGATAACGCCACACTCACGACCTCCTTCTCCATCCCGCCGTTCAAGAATGCCCTCGATTTTCAACATCGTCAGAGCCAGTATATATGGTATGATCAATCCTGTCATTCAACTGAAGAACCAACTGCTAACAATTTGCAGGGGCTGTTTTCCTCTTTACCGTCATTTGCCTGGCTATGGCTGGCCATTTCCAGCACGTTCTAGCTGCTTCTGATCTCAGTGAGCAGTTGAACACCTCTAATCATCAAGCATCCTAAAGTCGCCCTAGCTCGTTTTGTCCCCTTCTCTGTCTTTGTCTGTTCAGCTAGTCTATTTATCTTTTCTCTCCTGTCAGTACTTGTTTTTGACTCTTAAGATATCCGCATCTGATACCCGTTATGTCAGGCTTGGGCTCAGTTTTCTTTTGAGGGAACGCAATCCCATCAATACCAGAATGGAACTAGCTTCTCTTGGTCTCGCAGGAATCTTCTGGCTTGGTGAGATTCGTCGATCGTTTATATTACTATTCTGACCTATATGCTTCCAGTTTTGGGAGTCTTCCTTGTGAGCTCAGATTCCCAATCGGCCGACGTAGAATGCTTTTCCTCCACATCTGCTACACAACCTTTAGACAATTCTGTTGCGAGCTGTAAGCCAGATGTTATCAATCGCTTTCACGACCTAAATCTTCACAGTTCACACGGAGCAGTACCAAGCCATGTATCGTGTTCTCATGGTGTTTTCCCTATTCAATGCAGTCCTTGGTATGATGAATGATTTTTATGTTGCCAGGTCATGTCTCACGAGAACCACAGTCATATTTTTCTGTCTCGCACTTCTGTTCTTGGCCATTCGGAAGCATAAAAGTGGCGAAACCCATATGTGGTATGGTCCCGTCACGTCTTGCGCGTGGTTCAATCGCTACGATTCAAGTAATGTGAAGCGCGGAAATAGCAAATCGTCAAGTATCTTGCCGCTCACCCTTGCTGCCGAGTCTGGGAGTCGAAAGCGATCTCAAAGAAGAAGTCATGAAAGAAGCCCCTACACAAATGGACGGTCCAACGGAAGGTATGACAGCGCCGAGAAACCTCTTCCCAGTAAGCCTCCAGTGCGGCAACTCTCGGGCAATTCTGGGCGGTCGACACTCATTGGATCACATGCGAGCAATGATTTTGAACGCGGTAATATGCTCAACCCCAATCTACCCACACCCGGACCAGCTCGCCACAGATGATCGATTCTGCAGCATCTGCATATAATGAGATATTTATGACAATATGGAATAGACGTCATGTATAGTAAGGATCAATCCAGCCCGTGTACTGTGTACGGACGGCACTTTGAGGTTTACAAAGACAACATACATATAACAAAACACAAACACGGAGAAAGCTTTGTTTACCTACAATCGATCGAGATCATTTCCACGTGCTCTGAAGGAACCAAAGATTGCGGGAATTAGGTGGTTTTGCCCGTTCATTCGCCTTTTGGACTCGTACCTGACAATAAAATGACCGTACGATTTGGGAACTACAGAGTTGGTTTCTACAGTATGTCATTACAAGCTCTGTGATGAACAGACCCTCCTGACATCGTTTATTGACCCTAGTTGTCGTGTTCCTACTTTCTGGTCAGTGTTCAACACGATCGATGACGGTGCTCTGTAGGCAACAATTGATATAATGTTGGCAGCAACTGTCTTAGGCCTCGCAGCTCACTTTGCTAACTTGTTCCTTCCGAGACTACACAGTAAGTCTAGGCTTTCAGATATCTCATGGTGTTCAGCTCAAGGTACTCATCCTGACAGGCGAATTTACGATTTTCTCTCTTGTTGTTCCCTCGTTAACACTACTGCTCTTCCTTATCTCGTGATTCCCAATCTTGCCCAATACGTTCGAGCGAGTACTTATGGCATGCAAGGATACAATGGGCCCAACCAAGAACAGAGGCTGTCATGTTATTCGTGCTGGGAACATTGTGGTTGGGTATGATAGCCAGCTCATATACTATGCTGAGTTTACTTATACCTGATCTTGTGAAGCTATGGGAGCATGGTCAACGTAAATGTTGCTCATTACTTTTAGTTGATGATAACTGAATAGTGCCCATCGGCTATGCAAGTGACATCATTGGTCATGTTCAATGTGACGGTTTGGCCGGTCAACTCACTGCGACAAAAAATGGAGGCAGTGAGTAATTTACAGCCATTTAGAGATACTTTTCTTATAAGATCATATTCTAGTGTCAGCACAAGCGTTCTGCCATGAGATGAAAGTGATTCAGGCATTCTCGTGGGCGCTTTTCGCCATCAATGTGCTTGCTCTCTTCATCCTTTTCCGTTTGGTGAATCTGGCCGAAATGTATGGAAGATTTGATATTTGGCAAGAGCCCATACGCGGTAAGCTTGATAGTATTCCTGCTGTATGAAGGTTTTCAGACTTTCACGCAGAGCTACCATGGTTTGGAGAAGCTCCAGGATTTTATAACACCAATACCCAACAAGGACCAATGATACAATACCCTGCAGGATACATGTATGGTCAACCCATCAATGGAACGCACCACCCTGGTCAGACCATTGTAATTCAGCCTGGAGTGAACGGGCAACCGGCCACTGTTACCACAGTCCCTCTGCGATGAAATGACCCCTCACGACACGATTGAAATGATATCCATTATGATTTCGCGATTTGACCGGATACCTAAAATTTCAGTACACTTGTAGATACACGTTTATGCCTGTCTACTTCCTACTCATTTACGTTTTGATGCGCGTGCGGGAAACGTGCCTCGCCTCGTTGCGCTGTCTCCTGGATCAATAAAAGGGCAACTAGACCCATACTCAACAAGATAGTTTTTTTCTCGAATGCCGCTTTTTCGTGATCATCCTCTCCGTTCGATCGCCACAGGTCAGTTCGCACACAATGGAGAAAATCCCGAGACCGATTTTTCATTCGGACAGTCGTTGGAGCTCTCGTCATCGGTCACTTCGTAACAAGACTGACAACCTCCTTTCGTAAGATACAACTCAGTCGCATTGTGAGTTATCTGACGCGCGTTGCAGATGCATTCCACCTTACACAGACGTCGGTCGCTATGCTTGCCATTGCGTCGTTGATGTTCCTGTTAGTGCTTTCACCACAACCTAGAATCCTACCTAATGAAGTGATAGCGTCACGATGCATCATAGGCGCGAAGGACAGCTTCTATCACAAACACAGGAGGAAATGGTCCTGGTTTGCGGATTTGGACTGTTCTGGATAGGTGAGCCGTTCAAATCCATATCTGATATATCAAGCTCATGTCAGAAAGCCACGTTGCTGGCCTGGCGTTCGATGACACATCGTGCCGTAGATCCAGCCACAGGAGGCGAGCTGAGCTTCACTTCGGCGTCACCCGTGGCAGGCAAGCAGGATATAGGTTATACTGGAGCGATACCATTCCCGTGTTCGAAGGACGATATTCATTGTGTTGTCGAAGACTGGTTCTACTAGACACTGGCGAGCGGCCCGAAGCACGAGATGTTTATCGTATTAGGCGCAAAGCGCTAATCGTCTGTACCCATGAAACAGGAACCCTAAGAGAGTTTTTAGAATGAACGAGTGAGCAGAAATAGTGAGCGCTGAGCGCTGGGGGGTGCTGGCGCTGAAACAGAAAGACAAAGAGCGCCTTCTCAACGTTCAACGTTCAACCATCACTCGGCGAGAGTCACGAGTCAACTTTCTGTCCCTTGTTATCGGCTTCATCTCCTCTTTCTTTACCAGCATCCTCTACTAGCTACTCTTACTATGATAAGTCTTTCAGGCTTCCTGGAGAGTAAAGACTGACTTCTCTATACGCAAACCCAAGCAAGCGTCGAATTGAAACCGATGTTATGAAGATGTCTGTACCAATTCGCTTCTCTGGATGGTTTCTCTCATTTTCTTTCAGGCTGATGTCCGACTACGAAGTCTCCTTGGTCAATGATAGCATGCAGGAGTTCTACGTTCGTTTCTTTGGCCCCTCTGAGAGTGCGCCCGACATCCCATGTCTCCTTGTCGCTTCTTGCTCATATCTCTTTCAGCTCCATTCCAAGGCGGTGTTTGGAAGATACATGTTGAGCTTCCGGATCAATACCCCTACAAATCACCCAGTATTGGATTCATGAATAAGATATTTCACCCTAATATCGATGAATTGTGCGTAGCCACTATCACACACAGCCTCTGATGTCTCATGGTCATCATGGTCATGTAGAAGCGGTTCGGTGTGCTTAGATGTGATTAACCAAACGTGGTCGCCCATGTTCGGTAGGCGTCAATCTGTTTACGCCCACAAAACGATCTGATCAAGGAGGACACAGATATGATCAACATTTTCGAGGTCTTCCTTCCACAGTTGCTGCGCTATCCTAATCCAAACGATCCTCTGAATGGCGAAGCTGCCGCGCTTCTTATGCGCCATCCGAAAGAGTATGAAAGCAAGGTGAAAGGTATGAGGATTTATGCTGAATCATCCAGTTGTCATGTAGCTGGTATCTATAACAGAATACGTTCAACGATACGCTACAAAGGAGGCTGCAGATGCATCGACGGATGGGAACGACGAGGAAGATGAAGATGAAGAGATGAGTGACATAGGAAGCATCAGCGACGACGAGTGATCTTTCACATCAACCTTTTCATTTGACTGTCCCCTGCCAACTCACTGTATTTGTCCTCATTATCATTCAGGTTCCTCGAAACCTTCTCAATGTGTTATATATCCTGCATCACTAGTTGTCCTACTACAGTCATCATATGACTTATCCTTGTACTCTTGCATAAACTTTGCGTTTCCCTTTATTGTGTTGTCTCTCTTTCTACTCCTGGATTACCTGTAGTTGCTGTACCACTCTCACCTGACAAAGACATACTCAGGCACCAATTTCAAACCTTGGAAACATTAGTCTTAATTGATATAAGAATTTCAGCCTGGCGTGGCATCATCTGTGCTTTGTATTGAAGGCACAAATACTTCTATTTTTTTCCGGGTATCTGCAGCAGCCTAAGCAGGACACAGGTCGTCAATCGTGAGAAGCATTTAACCAACGGTCAATACCTTTATGAGTTGGTCAATCTGCGTCTTTACGCTGTCCATCGTAGACGACTTTGTCTTGCTTTCCTTCAAAAGTTCTTCTTTTTGCTGCGCAAGCTCTTTCCTCTTGAGATCAAGCCTAGAACATGCAAATTTGTGAGGTCACCTAGTGCATGTGACACAAATGTGCGGCGTACCGTTGGCGTTCCGCGAGTTCGAAACTGAGACGGTTGAGCATGAGTTGATGCTCGTCTGAAAGGACATCTTCTGTGCGGGCTTCTTCTGGTGCCAACCGCTTGAATTCTTCGAGACCATAGAGTGGGACATCCTGGTAGATGGAGCTACAAAAACGCTTTCCAGCGATGGACGAAAAGTGTGGACTTCGACACGCACGCAAACTGGCGACATTTTTCGATTTCGCGCTCAAGATGGCGCTTCTCGTACAGAAGATTCTGCAGGCCGAGATGGGACTGGTCCATCTCCTGCCTTGCCTCAGAAGTGGCCTCTTTGCGTATGCGAGTGGCAGTATTGCTCGCACGATGGAGAGCCTTGAGGCGGCCCATCAGGGCCATGGCACGGATATGCATGGCAGCAACATCTTGCGGGAGGTGATTGGGGGAGACGAGGTCGCGTAGTTTGTCGAAGACGTCGTCCGAGGAGGGAGGGACGCCATCGTCGGACTCGAGCATGGCGCTGGTTATTTTCAGAGCGAGCGGGCCGGGCCCGGGTCGATCAGTTGCTGTCAGCATCCACCTGTCTCCCCGACTGATTCAAGTTTTGACTTGGTCTCCATCTCTGCCTCTCCTTCATCCTTTCGTTCACCCACCATGACTCGCAACCGCTCGCTTTCTGGCACCATCCCCTCCATGGAGACCGCACACGAGGAGCTCAAAGACAACACTGTTATCGTCGGTCAGTTGCCGACCGAGTCTTATCGCCGCACGTCTTCTCACTCCCTTTCCAGTACTCGGTGCCTCTGGTGACCTTGCAAAGAAGAAGGCAAGCTGGCTGCCTCTGTGGCGTCCCGCTAACCTTTTCTGATCGACATCCTCCCAACAGACTCTGCCGGCATTATTCGGCTTATTTCGTCAAGGCTTCCTCCCTCGAGATGTGAAAATCGTGGGCTATGCTCGAACAAAGATGGATCTCGAGGAATTTCACAAGCGTGCAACTTCCTACATCAAAAACCCAGATAACGATCCCGAGATTGCCGAGAAAATCGAGCAGTTCAAAGCTCTTTCTTCTTATGTCTCGGGCAGCTACGACGAGGGCTCATCGTTCGACAAGCTCAACAAACATCTCGAGGAAATAGAGTCGAAATACCAGTCAAAGGAGTGTAATCGCATCTTTTACCTTGCCCTTCCTCCTAGTGTCTTCATTCCGGTGGCCAAAAACCTGAAGGAGAACTGCTACATTTTCCGGGGAGGCGTCAACCGAATTATTGTTGAAAAGCCCTTTGGAAAAGACCTCGATTCTGCCCGAGAGCTCTTGGGCTCTCTTAAGCAGTATTGGTCTGAGGATGAGACATTCCGTATCGACCATTATCTCGGGAAGGAGATGGTTAAGAACTTGCTTGTTTTACGTTTCGCCAATGTTGCAATGGGAGCGGCCTGGGACAAGAATTCTATCAGCAACGTCCAAATCACGTTCAAGGAGCCATTTGGTACAGAGGGTCGCGGCGGTTACTTTGATGAGTTTGGCATCATACGCGACATCCTCCAAAATCGTCAGTCAGCACCTATCTGATAATTCCGTCCCTCATCTCGCGCAGACTTGTTACAGGTCCTCAGTATCTTGACCATGGAACGTCCCGTGTCTTTCGCTGCTGAGGATATCCGTGACGAAAAGGTCATCGAAACATTTCTTCATAGTCACAACCTATCTAATCGTAATAATGTTCATAGGTCAAAGTTCTGCGGTGTATTCCTCCTATTGAACGCTCGGATACCCTTCTTGGGCAGTATGTTGCCGCAAATGGCAAGCCCGGATACCTTGATGATGAGACCGTTCCTCATCAATCTGTTTGCCCCACATTCGCTGCGACGACATTGTGGATCCACAACCCTCGATGGGAGGGTGTTCCGTTCATCCTGAAGGCTGGAAAGGGTGAAGTCTTCAATCCTTTGAGCTGATACATGTTCCTGACTGACTTCATTTCTTTACTTAGCTCTCAACGAAGCCAAAGTGGAGGTTAGAATTCAGTTCAAGGATGTTACTCAGGGTATCTTCAAGGACATTGCCCGCAACGAACTGGTTATCCGTATCCAGCCTTCTGAGGCAGTCTACCTGAAGCTCAATGCTAAAACACCTGGTCTTTATACACGCGCCATCCCAACCGAGATGGACCTCACATACAAGCGGAGGTTTACCGAGTCCAAGATTCCCGAAGCATATGAAGCCCTTATACTTGACGCACTCAAAGGCGACCATTCCAACTTTGTGCGCAACGATGAACTTGATGTCGCATGGAAGGTGCGTATCATACTATCGGGGCAATGCTTGCTCAACTCCTAATCGTGGCCAGATTTTTACGCCCATTCTGCACTGGATCGATGGCCTGAGTGGCCCACGCCCCCGTCCCGTTACTTATCCTTACGGTTCTCGTGGACCCAAAGAACTTGAAGCCTTTGTTGAGAAATACGGCTACAAGCGTGCAGAGGATTCCTAGTGAGTTTATAACGCTCCTTCTGATCTAAAGCACTACTTACACCGTTCAAAGCACTTGGCCCGTTACAAATCTCGCATCCCTGTGATATCTTGGGGTTATTTATTCCCACTTTAAAGAAACCAAATAAATGTATAACCATCGAACAGTAAACCTGTATGTAGTGGTATATCCGAGTTCTTGTTACAATTGAATTACATAACACATGGTCAACTCGCTTCCAGAAGGCCAAAGAAGTCGTTACAGGCACAGACGACCCATCGGAAACGCATATGAAGGGACAGTCAATCACGCCGTCCCTGTCAGAATCTAGGGAGGCCGAACCAGACACCTTGGACACCGAGTTCGAGGTGAAAGGTATATTGACAATTCTCCACGTAATATGACGCAGTACGACATCGGCCATCGGTCTCTGATGTACAATATGCTACGGAGCATAAACGGGCTGACCTGGGATAGAGATGAGTCGGCGAATGGTATCTTCATGGCCGAACTTGCCTCTGTATGTCCTTCCATTGGAGTCAAGTACTGTTTTGAGTTTTTCTGCCGCGGTACGGACGCCATCTCGACAGTCCGCAAGTGCTCTCCATGAACCAGAAACCGTCCAGCATTCGGAGCAGGCTCGAGAAGCAGTATCAAAGGTTTCAAGTTCAAGCTGGTTGCGCTTATGAAGCGCGACGCATATATCTACAAGACGATTGAGACCAATAGACCATGAATGTATCCCAGTGGCAGGATTGATGGTAGTATCTGTGACAAGGAAAGATGAAGAGAGGCCCAGACACTGTCGCACCACGCGCTGATCGAGCGACTGAGTTTCACGCGTGGACTGTGCAATGACCTGCACAACAAATGTACCGAAATCCGTGGGCTTCTGGGAACGGGATCGACGATGCTGCAAGACGCGCATAGGTATGATCAACTTACAAGCGGGTCCATTGGGGCCGCAATTGGACTCTCCGGTAAGACTTGGGTGGTAAGAGTCGAGGACGACGCGAAGGAATCGTAAGATGACAAGGTGGTCATTGAATATGCAGAAAAATCACATCGCCCAAGAGATGATAATAAGTGCGATAGAAAGAAGCGAGCGGCATCTGCCGACGCACATCATCTGTACTTGGCAATTGTAGGCACAAGTCCGACATGGCCTCTTTCCTCCAGCGAATCCTCGAGGTCCTGACGCCCCCGCCTCACATAAATCCCCCAGAGTACGACGGCCTCCAGTTCAAGTGGGGCATCTTCGTCTTCAGGCCTGCTCGTGAGTGCTCCGTTCTGGTCGTGAGACATTCGATTACATTTTTGGCTCAGTGTTCCAGCTCGAGCTGTACCTGTTGACTGGTGTTCTTGTCTATCTCGCAACTACATACCTTGGAATCTATAGGAATAAGACCAAGGCCAACCGATGGCACGTCATAACCTGTGACACGCGTGCAGGTACTAACATCCACGTCCTTCAAGGTTCAACGCGTACCTACCCCTGCTCGAAAAACAGTTCTCAAAACCGCTGGGAAAAGACCGTCTGACTCAGGACGGAAACTCTGATTTCTATACATTCTCTACTGGGCGTCGCAACGTCGCGTCTCTCCACACCGTCTACACCCTCAAGCCACGTCACGATCTCTTCCAGTCCATCTACCACTTTGCATGGACTTTTATTGATTTACACTACCGTCCGAAGGATGACTTGACTCTTGACTTTAAGCTTGCGCCTGGCGCTTTACCCCATGACTTTGTCTGGGCTGTTGTCGCGAAAGATGAGCTCTTGTCCATCAAGCAAGACCGATGGGACCTGGTATGCTCATGTGTTGGCTTGGGTACTGATCTAGTGCTAATACTACCCGCAGACATTCACAAAGACCTCTGAGAATAATGCACTCCCTCCTTCGCTTTCCGTCATGTCGGGTAGATGTCTCACTTTGTTGGAATTCACCTGTTTCCTGATATTAATCATTTGTAGAGTTTGCTGACATCACTGACAACCTCCTCAAACCTGCTCTTGTCACTGCCCTGAACGATCCAAAAGTGTTGCCCTATTTCCGCTCACTATCTGTCCGTCGCGAGTTTCCTCGCGTCGAAAGTATCCTCATGATAACTTGCATCTAGGTCACCGACCAGCCTCGTCAGCGCCCCGAAAGCCCTATTCCTCTGCACAAGCGTCAAAAGCACGTCGTCCTAAGTCTCACTCTGCCCAGCCGCGTTGAAGATACTGCCGGCCTAGTTGCTGCGATTTTCCCATTCATCGACTCTCTCCATACCATCAGCCTCCGTCCAGAGACCAAGACTAAACTCAAGAAGGTCAGGGACGAACTGGACAAGAGTCTCAGAGCAGACGCAGAGAAGGAAAAGAAAGAAGAGGTATATTGCGTCTGAGAGTTGCGTACTTTCGATCGTTTGACCCTTTGTTTCAGGAACAACTAGCCGCCGAAGATAAAAAGGCAGAAAAACGCAGATTGGAAAAGGAAAAGATTGCCAAACTACCTGCCGCTGAGCAACAAAAGGTATTGATCTGCTTTTTTGATGAATCGTTTTTCTAACCCGAGTGATCCAGCACTTGGAGAAGGAGCGCAAACGTATGTTGCGCAAGTCGCAAGGCAAGGTCATTCGTAAATGACCATATTGCATTCTCGGGATATTTAATCTTGTGGATGATTTAATGGTTTACATTATTGCATGCTGTGATGTTGGAAAATGCCTCTGACAAATTTAGAATACATGTACATCATAGAAATCTTCAAGAAGAAACAGAGACAGGTGATATCGATTCGTCTTCTGTATCCGGTAAATCGAGGGGCAAAGGCTTGTTTCTTGTCCTGGACCGACCTAGATCCTCCGTTTTGTTCCCACTAATGTCAGGTATACTCTGGGGTGTGCCCTGTTTTGAAGCTTCATCCGAAGACTGCGAAGACGCCGCAGCAAAGACCCCCCATTTCGCTCCCCAGCTCGTAAAGAAACGCAGCAGCCACATCGGCTTGATACCGGGGTGCTGCACCACATCCTCATCCTCATCCTCTTCTTGTGACCCCAGGTACGGCATACCCGGCTCCTCTTCCTCCGCCTCGCTCTCCGTGCGACCGAGGTGATCCACCAGCCTCTCCTTCCCATCAAGCGT
The DNA here is from genome assembly GCA_017657225.1 of Termitomyces sp. T69sscA. NCBI lineage: Eukaryota > Fungi > Basidiomycota > Agaricomycetes > Agaricales > Lyophyllaceae > Termitomyces > Termitomyces sp. T69sscA. The sequence continues at coordinate 290,646 of JAGGAQ010005957.1, read as the reverse complement.
CCACTGCAGCCGATTGAATCTCCCATGCGCACCGTGGACACCCGGAGGAAGACGCCGCCCGCCGGTCCCAAAGACCTTTTCGCGGAGCGCAAAGACCTTCTGGCGGGAGGGCATCGCGGCATGCCAGAGATCGGGCACGCGGAACTGCTCCGCCTCGTACCGGAGTGTGTTCGTGGCCTGCGACGTCTTGTCGGCTTTGGCGTTCTCGATGTCGATGTTGGCGATCACCTGGGTGTGCGTGTCGAGCTCGGAGATGAAGGGCGCGTGGGTGGTGTAGTCTTCCCGCAGCTGCGAGTTGGTGGCGGAGAGCGTGCTGGTGAGGACTTGGAGGCATGCGATGACGTTTTGGAGGTGTTGTTCGCGTCTTGACATTATCAGGAACTGGCCGGCGAGTTCGACGTCCACCCGCATGTGCTCGACGTGCATGACGCGCATGCCTCGTAGGGTGCCAATGTCGTGAAAGCTCCTCCGCCTGAGTAAAGGGGAATGAGGGAAAAGGTATGTCATGGAGGAGGGACACTGACCTCTGTTGACCGAGAGTCTCTTTACGCTTGACTTCATCTTCCTGCGACGACTGATAGCCATCCGAATTTTCCCAATTCTCAGACGCCGACGCGCTCGTCCCCCACCCGTTGCCCGCCCTTTTCCGGCGTCTGGATCGCATGTACCTATTGAAATCCGATCTCTCCTTGTCCAACAGTTCTCGGGCACTGAGAGGGTCTGCCCAGGTGGATATTCGATTGTGCGGTTTTCGTTTGCCCCATGGCCGCTTTTGGTTGAACTCGGTGACTTTGCGCTCGTATTCAGAGGTCGGGAGAGACGTGTTTTCAAGAGAGCGCGCGTCTTGGATTAGGGAAAAGGGACTAGGTCGTAGGTCGTCTAGAATGAAGTTGGTTGGTAACTTTGTGAAATGAGAGGTCCTTGAATGTACCTATGGGGGAGGTTTGGCCGCTGCTAAGCAAGTCGTCATCGTCTGGCTCGCCGTCCACTCTTTTGACCAGATGTTATCGATAAGACAAGACAGAACGTGAGAAGCTCTCACCCGGAGAAAACGATCGGCGGCAACACAGGAGACAATGTCATTGATTTACCCCGCGACATTTCTGGGCGTGCAGTGGCTAGGGCATCGGCCTGGGTTGACCCATTATCTCCTCTCAAGTCGAGACTCGCGTTGCCCCTTTTCCTGTGCAGTCTTGGAGAAGGATTCAATGCTAAGCGTCAAGAATCAAGCTGGGGAGATGACCTACCCGGTCCAGGATCCAAGCTTTTTCTGCACCTTTTCACCCCACATACCTCTGAAGCCAGGTTGTTGAATGACGGTGTCGCTCTCTTCCTCCGTCTCTGACTTGGCCGGGACACCAACCGAATCATCAACATCGCCATCACTCAGCGCCCACCTCTTTTTCTCCGCAAGAGGCGGCCCACACGACTTTTCCCTCTCTTGCTCCGCCTCCCACTCTCTCAGCTTGACAATGATATTGACCTGGTCACTCCACAACGCCCTGACACTCAACGCAACACCGCCGTCCTTTTCCTTTTCCTTCCCACTACCATATCCATAGCCTAATCCAACACCCAACAAGTCCGCTTCATCTCCCCTCCTTTTGATCGCCCTTTTCCCCTTGCCCTTCGAATAGATAGACCTCACCAACGACCCCAGATCATAAGTCGCCTCCATCAGAACACCGGCACCCGTCGCGCCGGACGCCCCAGGCCCAACAGGCAACCCAAGCCCACTCGCAAAGCTGCCAATGCCGCTGAGAATCTGGCCCCCGCTCGAGCTCACGCCGGTGCCCACGCCGCCGAGCGTCTCCCTCTCCCGCTCCTTCGCCCTGCCCTCGCGGTGGTCGCCGCCGACGATGCCGATGCCGCTCGCGCCGCCCTCGCCGCCGCTCGTGGTGCCGCGCTCTGCGGCGGGGGACCCGGCGTCCGGGTCGCTGTCGATCCCCGCGCGCAGTTTGTCGCGTATGGCGCGCCGGACGCGCCGCCCGCCTACGCCCACGCGCGACTCGGCTGTGCCGCCCTTGCCGTCGTAGGCTTGACTGATGGCGTCGACGAGCTCGCGGGTGAGCACGGTTTGGGTGGGTGGAGACGCGGCGGGGCCTGAGGAGCCAGAGGTCGAGGGGGTTAGTTGGGGCGGGGTTGAGTGGGTGGGGATGAGGTGGTATAGGGAGGGCGGAAGCATGTGTGCAGGGGATTCTTGGTGTGTGGGGTTGGTTGATTGGACAAAGTTCGTGAGGGCGCAGGCGAATAGGTGGGGTTGGAGGAATGGGTCTTTGGGCACGAGCTGGGGCAGTGATTAGATGGGAAAGGGAAGAGTCGGTGGAATTACGTTGGAGTAGCCTATTGCGGCAAGTTTGTTTCTGACGGAGAGGACGAGGCTGATGAGGGCGGACACGAACATGGGATCGGCTATGCGTTCCATTGGCTAGGGAGGGTTGAGCGAGGGGGTTGTGGGAAAACGATGGTTCGCACCTCTAGACCAACGCAGGGTTGGCCAATGTCGAGGATCCATCTGCGGATTCCGTCGACGGTGTCGTCGCACAAGAGACCGTCCAGATGGGGACAGATGATGCGTGTCTTTGGAATGAGGCCGTACATGCCAAATAGAGCAAGGCCGGCTTGGATAAGCTTGACAAGCTCGAGGACGGTGGCGATGAACGCCGAGTTGTTAGGCTTAGGCTTTTGCTTGGGCCGTGGGTCTGGAAGGGCGAGGCCTGTGGGTGGATTAGCTTTAGACACGGAGCTTGAGGAAGCAGCGGAGTTTTCGGAAGTGTATCTGGCAAAGGTGTGGACAGACGAAGACTGGGAGTGGGAGTGAGAGCGGGGCGGCGCGAGGGTGTCGGATGGGGCGGCGATCGACTGGGGCATGTGGTAGGTGGAGATGAAGCGGGTCTTTGTTGCGTCGCTGGGGAGAGATGAGCGGCGGCGCAGGGGAGCGCGTGCGGCGCACCTTGGCTCCTCGAGAGTGAGCGCACTGCGGCCGGAGCAGCCCATCCGGAGGAGATTGATGTTTGCGTAGAGCTGCTCGCGGACGGCCCGAAAGTCGCCGCCGGGGATGAGCACGATGGTGTAGTCTGAGCGAAAGTGGGCGAGTGACGTGGCCATGACGACGCCGCTGGGCGTCTGCGGCGGTGAGAGCAGGCGAGTGGCGCGGCGGATGACGTACCTCCTTGGGGCGCGCGCCGTCGCGGCAGAGGTGGGCGAGGGCCGTGTCCCACTCTGCCTGGGCGTCTGCGGGCGCGAGGTCCGCGTGGGGCCGGAGGGCACAGACGGAGACCTGGGGCGGGTCAGCGCGGCAGCGGGCGGGGGACGCGACGTGCCTTGTGTGCGGGGTCGCCGGTGTAGACGAGGAGGACGGGCGGCGCCTTGCTGCGCTCGAGGAGCCTGCGGCGGTAAGCAGCGGCAGCGGCCGGCGGCAGAGGGACGCACCATTTCTCGACGGCGTACAGCTGGTAGCCGTGGACCGCCACCGACGCGTGGACCAGCTCGAACCGCAGCGCCACCCCCAGCGAGCGGGCCGGGTCGCCGCGGTCTGTCGCCGGCACAAGCAGCTGCGACGGCGGCAGGCGGCGGGCCGGCGTTGCAGGCGCGATGTGTCGCGGGCGCGGCGGGCTGAGCATGGCGGGATCGTGCACGTGGCCACTCGACAGCGCTCACCGCCGGCGTGCACGTGGCTCGATCGTCGTTCCCGATGCACGTGCAGTGTCTCGATCGCTCTCAGCCATGGCCAGCATCTCCACCGGCTCCGATCCCAGCAGCCCGCCCAATCCCCGGTCCGACGCCCGCGAGCCCGATGCTGGGCCGTCATCGCACCCCGTCTCCTCAAATACCACGGCTCTCCCGCCAGCCATGCCCATGCATCTCTCTCTCCTCCCGCTTCTGCGCTGCCCCGTCTGCCACGCCCGTCTCCATGCCCCAACCACCCTTCGCTGCGGCCACTCTGTCTGCGCAGTCCACCTCCGCGACTCCGAGTGCCCCGTCCCACGCTGTTCCCACCCCGACGTCCCTTCCCATCCAATCATCCCCCCCGCCTCCTCTGTCGCCTACCACCCCGCCCCGCCGTCCGCGTCCACTTCCGCCGCATTCGCTCTCCCCTCGCGCGTCGACGTCACCATCAGCAAGGTCCTCGATCTCATCGCCCGCGTCCAGCCCCACCCCGCAGACCCGAGCGACTCGGAAGACTCGTCCCAGTTGATCTCCCCTGCTTCTTCTTCTTCTGGCTCTCGCCGTCGCCCTAGATCCTCGGACGAATACAATCGCCCCCGGAAACGTCGGAGACATCGCCCACCGACTTGCGACAACGACGACGACCCCGATCTTCTCTCCCATCTCACCGCAGCCAGTGCTCGTCAGCGTTCCGTCCGTCACGACCAACCCCTGCTCCCTCCATCGACCCCCTCTGACTCTCTCGAAAAGGAACTCCTCGTCGAGCTCACCTGCGAGATATGTTTCACTCTCTTCTACGATCCCATAACCACCCCCTGTCAACACGCAAGTGGCCCGCATTTCTTCTTGTATCCAACATCTCATTACCGCCAACAGACTTTTTGCACAAGATGTCTACACCGCGCTCTCGATCATGGTGCTACATGCCCGCTCTGTCGACAAGATCTCCCTGGATTTCTCTATTTTCAAGAGCATCCACAGAACAAGGTCATACTCTCTCTTCGTATGTATCTCTTTCCTCTCCCGCCCAGCATCTTCTGAATCATCACAGTCCTCAAGGCTTTTCCTGCCCTCTATCGAGAACGAGGCGAGGCAATTGAAGCCGAGGAACGCGATGCACGCCTCGACACTCCTATATTCGTCTGCCAGCTCTCCTTTCCCGGTATGCCAACTCTCCTTCACTTTTTCGAACCGAGGTACTCTCTTCCCTCGATCTCACCCTTCAATTACCGCCTGACCCAAATTCTCAGGTATCGCCTCATGCTCCGCCGATGCCTCGAATCCCCCAATCCCTGCTTTGGCATGGTCATGCCTTCCAAAGGCGGTTTGTCACCCCATTTGGATTATGGCACCATGCTCGAGATTCGAAGTGTCCAAATGCAGCCCGACGGCCGTAGCTATGTCGAGACTTGGGGAACTTATCGCTTCAGAATTCTCGAGGTAGGAACTCTTGATGGATATATGGTTGGACGGATCGAACGGTGAGTCCGTTTCCTGCAGTGATTTTTTCGCTCAATCGAGATTCTTAGTATCGACGACTATCCGGAAGACCTGACTGTCCCGGCAACTATCACTCCGGCAATCATCGAGTCTAGGTCATCCAATAGTGCGACACAGGAGGCAACTCTGGCCCAAGATGCAGCCCAGGAGGTCACCGAGGCCGAAGCAACTACCGTCACTCCTCTCGCCGACCCAGCCCCTCCCGTCACCCCTCCTGCACCTTCACGTAATGCTTCTCCTACTCCACCTCCAATCCCCGTTGCCCCTACTAATCCTTCCAATTCTGCATTGATGGCACAATGTCGCTCCTTTCTCGATCAACTTCAGCGTGGCACGGCGCCGTGGATTGTGCAGCGCCTATCCAGCACATATGGTAGCATGCCGACTGACGCGTCCTCCTTTTCATACTGGGTTGCATCTATCCTCCCCATCGACGAGCATGAAAAGGCAAAGCTCCTCCCGATTCGAAGCCCCAGGTTGAGGCTGCTGTTGGTGGTGCACTGGATCGAGCAACTGAACAACAATTGGTACAACGTCTTTTATTTTACTAGAGTGGTGACAAGAGGCCTTTTGCTGATTGGAATCCTCTTTTTCTTTTGGCCGATTCTTTCCGGGCATCTTGCCGATTTCATCAGGTGGTTTTCAAGCGGGTGCGGTATCGTATGACTACCCCCCAACGATGCGCGCAATCGCGCCACGCGCGGCGAACATGGCGATCACTTTGGAGCAAGGCGGCGAGCCAGGCGATTGTGGTTTTGTGGGTGGCATTCTTGGATCTTTTTCACATCTTTTTCTGTCTCACACTCGTGCTGCTCATTTTTCCTCATTTTACAATATGCAATTTTTTATCTCTACTTTATAACCATTTCTATTAGATTATTCGTGTCGCAGTTTGTTGACGTGATCGAGTGATGGCATCTCCATCGAACACGCCTTTAATTGGCGGCTCATCATCGATATTAATGTCCGAGTGACCGAGCTTGATGACGTGCGAATTCCCCTTGTAATATAACCTTCTAATCAGGTTTCTGGGTTACAGTGCGCCACAGACGGCGAAGACAGGTGTCATAATAGGGAGTTCTTCGTTTTCCAATGATCCTTTCCTTACGCGGATTGTAGAGGCATCAGCGGCTCGATATTACCAAAATCAGCAAATAGAGGCCGTTCTAGAGTGTGTTTCAATAGCTCGTCCTGCATGCACACGTCTTCGTCGCATTGCCGTAGATTTATGCCATTGTAGCCCCCCTCCATCTCGACCTCTTGCACGTCTTCTGTATGGTATCCACGGTAACACGTGCCGTCTCCAACTTGGACAAGGCGCGCGCGCGCGTCCTCACCTTGCCCGATCAGACTGATGAACCTCTCAACGCGCCTGCAGCACCCGGCCGTGACGTACAGTTGGCCCCGGAGCCAGATGTACTGGTGGTTGTTGAACACGTGCGGGACGACACACGCGCCGTGTGTGTTTCGCGCGTCGGTGTAGGAAGCGTGGCAGCGCACGCAGTGGCGCGGGGTGGTGTCGGAGAGTTGGAGGGCTCTGAACGTGGGGAGGCGGGAGACTGCCGCTGCGGCTTGCAGGAGGGCGGTTATGGCTTGGAGATCGGCAGGCGTGGTGCTGGGCTGCAGGAGGAGGCTGAGGATGTCGTCGCGTGATGGAAGAGGGCTCGTCGCGGCGGCTTTGTAGATTTTGGAGAGGGTGGGTCCTGGTGGGGCGAGGAGATGGACCATTTTTTTTGCTTGGTTAGAGGTAATTCGGTTCGTTGGTTATGCAGGCATTTTATACGCCCTGCCGACATTCTTCGGTAGAGCCACTGTGGACACGCAATGAATTCATCTTTGTCTCCTTTTTGTTCGCGGAAAACGCCCGAGGCCAATGCTTGTAGTGATTCTTCTTTGACAATGCCTGTCGATATGGCCCTCGTATCCGGCAACTTGAGAGCCTGGAGATGCCACTACAGTGCATTCGGAATTCACTGTCACATACAAGAGTGGCCATCTACGCGAGATATCTTTAGACACGAGCGCGAGATCAGCATTATGCGTGTATGGCCTGCAGACAATTGCGAGTCGCGAATCCTCGCTCAACTTGGCCCGCTCTGTTCGCCGAGCTCGACTCCACTGATGCGGGTCTAAAGATAATGCACGATGCACAGATGAGAACAACGAATTCAAAGAAGGGCGGTGTGGATGGTCCATGTGACCGACTGTTGTTGCTATGTATGCGTCCATCACTTTTACATACTCGCAAGACTTGTTTGTTTCTTATCCAGCTCCATCGGAGCACTGACTTTTTCCCTGAGCGCCCGCGACGCAGAGAACCTGTTTCATACACCATGCAGGCGGAAGTGCAGCAGCTCGTCGAGATGGTGAGCTGCCCCTCCTCGTGTCTGAGTATATGTATATCCCGTATTCAAACGCGCGGTGCGTACCGACTAGGGCGCGAGCCCCGCTCAGGCCCGCGCGGCACTTCGCCAGTATAAGGATGTGATGCAGGCGGCGGAGAGGATATTCGAAGGCGCATTTGACGGCGTCATGGACGACCAAGATGGTGCGATGGCGTCAATTGGCGAGTCTAAGCGAGCACGTCCGGCGGTGCGTGCAGCCGTCCTCGGTGTGTACTGACTGTGGAGATTTATGCGCGCGATACGTAGACTCCGAATGATGAAGATGACGATATGGGTGGGGATGACGACGACGACGGTACGCACATGTCTTTGATCCATTCTTGCATGTCCCGACTTTGACGACGGCTTCATCGCAGAAGCGGATTACATCGACTATGATTCTGACTTTGAGGCTCGGCCACCCAAGGGCCAGGCGATTGTAGATGTCGATCCTTATGCTGGTACGATCTGTCGCTGACAATAGATCTGCTGCTGTTTAACGCTTTCCTTAGGTATATTCTTTTCCAAGGATCGGAAAGAAGAAGTCATCGAAGTTGAGGAGCAACCAGAAGCCGTTCATGTTCCTGGCTTCACTGGGCAACAAGTCAAGCTCATGACTCAAGGAGAATGGATGAAAGGCTGCCCGGAGGGTGGAGAGCAAAGTTTCTTGTTCAGTCTCTATTCTCAATTGTCCGAGGGGGAATGTCCTTGCCCTCAATGTGGAGCTCCAGTGAGGCGTAACAAGTATGACTTTTTTGCGTTCTATGTAAGTTCATTAGCATACCTAGCCATCCTGCTAAACTTCCAACGTCACCCTCAGCCCGATTTTCCGACGTACATAGAACAGCTACGGCAAGTAGTCGGACAGACGTGCAAGGCATGCAATTCCGAGTTTTGTTTAGCGTGTGGTGAATCGTCGGCTGGTGACAAGGCCAAACGCCCTGAAGCCGGCGAACACGATGCCTTGTTCCATTGCTCCAATCTACAAGGTGTTATCCTTGGTATCGGCCTTGCAATGCTCGAGCAGTCATTCATTGAACAGATCCATGAACCTCGAGAGATCAAGGAGCAGAACTCGAGAACCACCAAACGCCGAAAGACCGACTCGGCAACTTCTTTCGACCCTGATGACGAGGATCTTGCGTATTACGGGTCGTTACCCGGAACGAAGAAGAAACAGGTAGGAGGTGTTGGATATGCAGGCGATGCGAAGGAAGATGTGAGTCTCGTGCATGCTTCCCCTTGAGTCGATCCACTGACGTTGGCAGAACACGGGTCAATTGGAAGCACAAGCGATGCAACACTCGAAAGATGAAAAGATCGGAAAGCTTTTGAGCGACATTCGCGTCTATCTTCCAAATATTCATCGTGACGGGGGTGGTCAGACAAGCGACTATTTGGTGCATCCAACTGCATTGGCTCATCTTCGGAGACGATTCAATTATATCTGCAGTACACTTCTCAGAAACGATTCTCTTGCTGATATGTCTGATCGTTCGGTCCTTTACTTTGAACTACTGCATTGGCTGGAGGTAAGAATGTAGTCCTCATGCGCTTCACTCGTTCACACCCACCATTGTAGACCATTTCAAGTCACGAAGCCCTTGCAAGTATGATGGCTATGCCTATCATGGTCGTTGTATCTGTCAAGGGCGTAACGGTGAAGAGGTCTCCAACTCAATCGAATTCTAGCATTCGTGAACGTACCATCGTGTACGAAGGAAGTTCAAGCCCACGTGAGCTGTTGGAGGGCATTGCCATTCAGGCTCAAGCAGCTTTGAAAGGCCTAGAGGGCACCAAGTCCCAGGAAACTTCTCATGAAGAGCTGACGGAGGAGCAAAAGCGGATGACTGTGGATCTCAAAGGGAAAGCGAAGGAACAGACACCGGAACTTAATGACGAAAATCAAAAGCTACTTGAATTCTGCAACCGTATTCTCACTACGGCAAGCGCAATCGACCGGTCGTTGCGTGAAACCAAGGGTGATGCATTTGTTGAGCGCCTCCATGCTTCCTTACCAAAAGTCTTCACATCCTCATCCTCATCTACCCCGTTCCAAATTGACGCTGGTACGACAGAAGAGAGCGCACAGAAGGCTTATATAGAGTGGGCGTCGCGAGTGAGATTCAAGTACTGCGATCTGACTATTCCGATGGGCGACGGGGATGAGGAGGCGTCACCGCATTACAAGTTCTACTTTAACAACGAAGCTCGTATGTTGGCCAGTTCTGATATCCCGAAACGATCCCTCGCCATTGCCAAAGAGGTAAAACGGCATTTGTTCGTCGTAATTTGCCTGACAACAATGACATTTGTAGCTTGCTATCCTCACGACCAATCTTCCCGTTGCGTGGAACTCATCCATCTTCCTGCGAGTGGACGAAACTCGGGTGGATGTCATCAAGGCTTTGATCACTGGCCCAGAAGGCACTCCGTACGTCTTTCTTCGATCCATGACAAATGTTTACTAACATAACTCTCAAGTTACCATAATGGATGGTATATTCCTATTTCTGTCATGTAGTTGTTCACCTCAAACCAAATTCTCAGTTATCTCTTCGACATATTCTTGGGACCGACTTACAACCAATCGCCGCCAAACGTCAAGTATATGACAGTGAGCCTTCGAATACATGAGACCATGCCGTGACTGACCGTTTTCTTAGACGAATGGTGGAAAATTCCGATTCAATCCTAATCTCTATGCTGTGACGAGTCTTGTTTTCTTGTGTTTGAAACATTGTTATTAACTGATAAGCTAGGATGGGAAGGTCTGCTTGTCTTTACTGGGAACATGGAGTGGCCCTGGTTGGGTTGCTGGAAGGTCTACACTGCTGCAAGTATGTCATTCGGGTATATTGCCTACCCACTGTTCTAATGCTTCTAGCGAAGGTCCTGATTTCCATACAATCTATGATTCTCTGCGATGAACCATATTTGAATGAACCTGGCTGGGCCAATCAAGGTGGTTCTGCGGCATCTCGTGCATGTGAGTAAGCTTCGAAGCTTCGAATATCGTTCTAAGCCTATGCATAGATTCCGCTAATGTACGCCGGATGGTCGTAAAAACTGCGGTTAGGACTCATTTACTACATTCCATACGTGTAACTCAGGACTCTTTTAGATGCTGGGCAACTTGAAGGCTCCTCCTGAACCCTTTGGTGATGTCATTCGCACCCATTTCCGCCTGAAAGCTCGATCGATAGCCGCACAGCTCGATCGATGGCTCTTAGAAGATGATGGTAAATCAACCACACCCGACGGAGGTGGATATGGGGCAGCTGGAAAGATCGAGCCCGGCGGTAGTACTAACGGATTGAACAAGGATGTGGACGAGGTGAAAGCCATTCTGGCGAAATTGGAGGCTGGGACACCTTTGTAGTTTTGTGCAAAGATCTTTTTCGCTCTTATAATATCGATCAAATTCGAACGCGAGAAGTGAAGAGTAGAAGATGGTCCACATATTTTCTCTTCGGTATCTATATATACGTAGGTTCTAATAGGTATTGTATTACATTAATTATGATACGACATCTTCACTTTCCAATAGGTTGTATGGCCTGCGTATGCAAGTTCTTTTAGTGGCTAGATAGAGAGGAGCAGTAAGGAGGCACCTTTTTCGTCATTTCGTAGAATCGCCTCTGCCCAGCGAAAAGGATGGCTGCTGTCAAGACGCTCTGCAAGAGCTTGCTGCCAACACCTTTGTATAAACCTCCGATACCCTCTTCTTTCAGGATCGTAAGCAAGCCATCGAGCGTGGACTTGTATTTGAGGGCGCTTGCATGACCGGCTTGAAGTCTGCTCTTTATGACACTGTTATTTCATTTGGAGGTGACTAAAGACGTCAAGTCAATGAGGGAAAGACTCACATGTATGGGTACGTCGAGCCAGTCGCCACTAATAGGAAACATTAGTCAAAAGACGGGAAAGGTTGAAACGGACTCAAAACGTACCCAGCTTAGACAGTGCGCCCAAGAAGAAAAAGTCCCAGTCGGAGAGAATTGCTACGACAGACGCAGCTGCTCCTGCTGCTCGAAGTTTCTTTGTGCGACTTGCGATCAGCAAATTCTTCAATTGCTCAAAGACAGTATATTGGAGCACTGGGTTAATGACCAGAACCAGTGCAGGGCCAATGCCACGCCAAAACGCCCTGTATCACATGGATAAATAAGAACATGAATGAATTATCGGGAATAACTGACTTGACGCCGTCCTTGGCAACGATGTTCTTACATGTCTGAATGAAACTAAGCTTGCGCGTCGCGGCGGGCTGCCCGCTCGATTGGTCGAGAGTGCGGACTGCTTGGGACGTCTGCACCACCCAAATGGGATTGCTAATGATTGTGGTAGCCGAACCTGAATTCTTCATGAGATTGACGGTGACGATGACGTCGGAGTCACAGACCAGCTATCAAACCCGCCAAGATTGACTCGAGTGCGGACAAGCCTTTGCCGCCTTGACGCGACTTGAGAATCATTCCACGCGACCGTTCGTAGAAGTAGTAATAAACACTTGAAATTATCAGTTTGCGCAGAGGAGATGCTCGCCAGAGTAGCGCACCCATTCGTAACGGAGATACCTAGCAAGCTGGAGTCTAATCCACTATACAGCCCGAGGAGACCCTCGCGTTTAATCGTGTCAACGAGGATTCGGTAGAAAGACTGGAAGGAGGTTCAAAACTAGATTCATCCCGGTGATGTCAGATAAAACCTTATTGTCGTTCTTGGTCTCGACAGCCGCTCGAGTGGATAGAAAGATGAGAGGGCTGGAGGACACATAGACAACATTAGACTGGATCCAACAAGCAGACATGAGGCTCGCTTACTATGTTGCAGTCATTGCGACGATACCGCCTGCGGCGCCAGCAACGGCGTGGATAGCTGAGTCACTCATGGTGTATGAAGAGGATGGGAGGGGAAACCGGGGTAATTTGGAGAAAGAACGGGCATTTCAATATTTGGCAGCCGGAAGTTGCAGAAGTGTCGAAATGGCGGGCAATCACATGCTAGATGAATTCGGAAGACCGTTCACAGGAGTTAACCTTACCCACCAGCCGATTTCTAACACACATATGAATACGCGATACCTTTTCTATTGAGGGAGAACAATGTTGCATTAGTGTTTGGAGACAACCATCTCTGAGTGCGGAGTAAACATTTTGTCTGTCAAATATTACGACCGTGACAATTCTGAGTACTTTGAGAGCGTTCTCCACTACACTTTTCAATGCCGTGCTGAACTTTGACTTGGTCTTGTCGAGCAAATGAGTGCTCTGTCTATTGCTCTGTCCGATGGGGCCTGTCTTATTGACTCTACGGGCTCAGAACCAGACTTGAAAACGGTGTTGCTCAAACGATTATCAAATTATTACGCTCGTTTGGGCAATGAATGTTATCAAGTTCGCGAGACCTCCTTGGAAGACATTCAACTTTTGACGGCCAGGGAAGCGCTTGCCGTTGTCACAAGGGTTCAGGAGATTATTGGGGTAGAGGAACAGCCAGGTGTCGACCAACCACCGTTAATTGGAACGCGAGATCTGCGAGAATTGCGCACATTGCTCTCGATAGTTTTTCGATGGGGCATTGAACCTCTCTATGCGAGAGTTGTACTCGTATGGAAAGACACCACGTCGGTCACTAAACCACAGAGGATTGACCATTCGACTGCACCTTCTGAAGATTACGCTTCGATTTCTTCTCTCACTTCCGCCTTGCTCCGTCTCGTGTTTCCTGATGGGATTCAAGGGAGAGTACCGCAGACTCTTATTACAACAACAATTATCGAAAAACATTCAATCGATCTTCTGAAACCATGTATGATGTTGGGGTGGCTCCCCAAGTCACTTGCCTCTGATCTTCATCCAGTCTTTGATGCTGCTAGACCAATGACAATGCGTTTCTTGAATTAGTGCGCGTTCGTTCAGCGTTATCAACTCACTTCTTCTAACACACATACGCAGTCTGACGCCTTTTCAGACGATTACTGCGCTGGGGGGTATCTTGTCATCAAATCCGCGTCCGTTGCCATACGTGCGGAAACTATGCATTCAACTACTAGGACAGCAGCTATTGAGGCCACAAGGGGTCCGGAGCTTATGCGCTGCAGTATTTGGAGAGAACGATTCCCCGGCTGACGATTCTTCTATTGAAAAATTGCAACACATTACTCGCGTTCTTCTGACAGTTCCTGCCAAAATGAAACCAGAGGTTCGTTACAATCATGAAGAATTCCTTCGGCAGTCTGAGCTCTGTGTAGGATTTTTTCAATCAAGTGATTCCGAAGATTGTTGGCTTGTTAACCCCTCAAGAATCTGTAACAAACAAGCGTGCAGCAGCTTTTGTCATTTCTCGAATGTTGTCTGTAGATACTAAAACCGAAAACCAAGACATTATTTCGAGGATAGCACGCACAATCCTCCTCCGCCCATTTTCAGTTGGCGACGTTGGCGGGGCGTTCGATGCAAATCTTTCCATATCCTCAGCTTTGGAAACGCTTGTAACACTTGTGTCCAATGCAGACCCCTCACCAACTCTAATCTCTGCCCTATTATCACCTATTGTGCCGACGCTATATTCTCTTCTTCATCACATGGATCACGTAAAAACAGTAGATCCTTCCGTTAGGGAATCCCTACGAGGTTTGATGATTACTTGGGGGAAGATTGTCTCTAATGCCGATGGTGTTCGTATCTTGTGGCCAATCCTACAGAGCGATGAAGTAAAGTGGACGATAGACCTTGAAGGTAACATCAATAGGGCCAATGAGTCAGTCTATTACAACCTGTTGCAATTTCTCGTACTCGCCACTTATATGTTCCGTACAAAGGTCTGAAACACCCAAACCGCTGTCTCTGCTCACACCAGAAGATCTCAAGGATAGCGCGGAAAACGAGTATAGTATCGAGTCAAATATCCTCGGCCTTTATCCTGGTCCTACACATTTCGTGCAACTGCTTAAAGTGATTGACCGTGCCGACATCTCTTCAGATCTCTTTGTGAAGTTACTTGAGGCGTATCGTGATCGCAACAATGATAAAGATGAAGATCCTACCAAGTAAGTGGTTTTTCTTTGTATGCCTGTAAGGACACCGTTGATCAATCTGATTTTTCAGAGCCCTACTCTATCTGCAAGTTATTATGCAAATGCAAGCGCAGTTAACTGACGGAAAGTCTTCGGCCAACATTTTATGCAAACCGACGCACTTGCTATCCTTTATCAAGCACGTCCTTGAGCCCCAAATACCTCATGCACGAGAGGAACGGCATCAAAACAACGGTATACGCGCCAACTTACAAATTGTTGTACCTCAAGAGGAAGAGCTTGATCAAGGAGATAGTGATGACGACATTCCAGGAACCGAGGCGACCACTTTTGATAGTGAAATGATGGAGACATCAGTAAACCTTCTACTCTCTATCCTTGAAGGTACATTCTACCTCTCTATATTCAGCTCGTTAGCTTACGTGACTCAGCCAATGAAGATCTCTCTGCCCGTACAGTTCCTATCCTGAACGACATTTTCTCCCTCCTCGAACCTCTTGCTCGGGACGGTTCTGAGGCAGTGCGGCCACTTGCCAGAGAAGCTAGGATGGTTATGACCGCACGATTAGCATCCACCTCTTCAGGAAAGTATCCATCGCGAATTCAGAACGAGGAAAGAGCTCAGGATATATATCAAAAAGCTCTGAAGCTCCTCCAGGATCCAATTCTTCCTGTTCGTGCCCATGGACTACTTCTGCTCAGGCAACTTGTCACCCCATCAGTGCCGACTTCAAACGATCCGAAGCTTAATGACGATGCTTTGGTTCCCGCAATAATGTCAATCTTCCTGCAATCTATTCAGGATGATGATTCTTATGTGTTCCTCAATGCCGTTCAAGGTCTCGTTGCGATGGTGGATAGGTTCGGAAAAGAAGTCCTGAAAGCGCTGGTCAAAGATTATACTGATGGGTTAGATGGCCTCAAAGCTTCGATTCTGACTCAACGCGACTTGGACACTAGAACTCGTGTTGGAGAAGCTCTGGCATCAGTGATCAAGAAATGTGGTGAAGCTTTGAGTCTATATGGTAAGTGTTTTATGTGTGCTTTGTTTCTGCTTTTTTCTCAACTTCAACGAAGTGGATATCATAGTCCCTCCCCTCTTACAACTTTTGCGTTCGCGACACAGTCCCACTGTTTTGCGCGCATCCTCGCTATCCCTGCTCTCGGACTGTGAAAGTACAAGTCCATTGTCCATGCTACCTTACGTGACAGATCTTGCCGGCACCATGCTCGATATACTACAGCTTGAGATTGGACCTACTCGTTCAATCTCAGAGGATAGTGAAAAGCAACCGCCTTCCTTGGATACAGAGCCTCTTTCCACCAATACGAAGTTCCCTCCTCTTCGGCGCGGCGCGTTGCACTTCCTCGCGCTGATGATGCGCGAGACGACAAAACTTATCTACGAGTCTTCTTTCGGGACATCTCTCTTCTCGAATGACTTCTTAAGGAGAGCGAAAACAACATTAGGCTATGTCGCTTCAGTCGACAGTGATAATGTCGTTCGAATCATGGCGAGAGAGGCGGCAGAGGACCTTGATCAATTGTATAAGGCAATATTGGGTTTGTGATCTGGAAACTGAATAGCAGAGAGTACTCCTGAGGATTACTATCAATAAGAATTTAACCGTCTGTTCGTGGATGGGAACTGCAGAGAAACAATGAACGTAATTAATGGCCATTTACAAAGGAGCGAATGTCTACCCCGTATCTGTCTCAGGCGCGGTAGTCTTGGCACAGCTGAGTCAATTGTAAGGTATATGTAGTTACTGTTGGTTCTGCGTCCAAAGACATGAAACCGCATTGCAGGCCAAGGTTTTGTCTCTAGCCGATGGCCTGCGTAGCGTGAACCTTGAAGAATTCTCAGCTTATGATGCTTAAAAATGAGATGAGGCGTGTTCAAGGGTTGGGAACTGCATTGGGGGCTGTACCAACAACCCGGCTGATCTCGTCCACTCTCTCTCTGAAGGTTTTCCACTTCGAGCTGCCGATGAGAAGATATGGTGAGTGATCTTGAACGCCGTCTACCGGGGCGTTCAGCTTGAGGAATGGATTGGACATGGCAGCGTAGTACGCCATATGTAGCGCTTTGAAAACCTGCATCAAACCCTTTCAAATTAAAGATAAAGAGACATTGAAAAGACTCTGGCTGACCATAACGACCTCCACGTCTTTCACAACTGAATCTGAGAGAGCCAATGCGACAACAATCTTGACTTTCAGAGGTGTTATATAGCCATAGACTGCGACGTCTTCCATAGCGTATAAAAGTCCAAGATAGCAATCCGTGAATTTGCCCCCTGCAGTGACTACAAGGTGCTTGTGGTTTGATGGACCGAATTAAACTGGAAAATTCCTACTCGCCTCTTTCTTCAATGACATCTAAACTCGTGTGTGCAATGTAGTGGTATTTGATGGAATGCTCATCCTGCTTTGCGAAGGTCCGTATGAGTATTGGATGATTTTGAGGTGAAATGAATGCAACTGCATTCAGGCGAAGGTTAGGAGCCATCAAAATAGTTCGATCTCAGGGATCAAATATTTAAGTGTATATGTACATCAAACATGGCATCAGCAGACCACATTCTGCGGATTTTTTTTTCTCTCCAAAATACAATTGATAGTCTAGTAGATGATGATGATCTACATGTTAACAAAATCCTTCTTTTTCGGAAATTTAGGTTGAGAAAGAGAGTTCCATTGGTTTTCCTTGCGCAAACGAGAGTATTGCTTCCTTTGATCAAAATCATTTAAGCTGCAGTCGCTCCGACGGAAAGGTTGCCGACGCCATCTGTCACCTCCTCAGGGATTGACCCACTCTCAACTAGTTTGGTAATCTACAAAAAAAATTGAACAAGCCGATCACCCATTAGATACAAGAATTTTACCTTTCCGATCGCTATCGTCCGGCCTGAGGATAAGAAAGTAAGTCTGAGAAACGAAACTTGAATAGAGTACATACCCTCGTCACGTAGAGTAAAGCGACCTAGTTGGGGATAATCGACAAATCTCTCGACACAGACAGCTGCAGTAGTTTCTATGAGTGCAACGATCTTTTGACCTGTTTTCAGAAAGCGATTAGAGTATGAACACTGTATGTTTGATGTACTAACCTTTCTTAGCAAATTGCGGAGGTTTCTTAGACTTGCGACCTGTAGCCTTATCGTAATAGTGCAAAAGGGCCTAGACCTCTGACTTCGGCATCAATGGGACAAATACTGAAAGGCAGGGACATACAGGCAATGTGACTTCTTCTGACAGTGTATGTATATGCATTACTGCAGAGTACCCAGCACAGATGATATTCTTGTGTTCAAGGATGGCGAGTTGGGCCTCAAATTGACGAACAGCATGGATAGGTTTAGAAGGACTTGTTAAGACGAATCCAGGACTGATATCTTCGTCTTCGACACCGCGTAGGCGAACACGGACATTGTCACCACAGAGCGCATTTTGCACCTCAGCCTCTACCTCGTTATATATGGCAGTGACCTCAACCTCATCCTTATTAGGCATCAGAAGGAGGTGATCGCCTCTGCGCAGAAGACCTGATTCGACTTTTCCGACAACAACAGTACCCATATCTTTGTACTTCTCCGAGATGGGCATCATGAGAGGAGCGTTGATTTTGCGGTCGACCATCGGCATGACATCAAGATGTTCAAGGAACGAAGGCCCACTGAAGGAGACATACACGTCAGCAGTCGTTATTGTAAGGATCTAAGATATAGAACGCACTCCCACCAAGGGCACACATCCTTGGGTGCGCGGTCTTTCAGGTTGACGCCTTTGTACGCAGATATCGGAAGGAAAGTGACATCTGTCTTTGGGTTGAACCCGGCCGCTTTGATAAACGGTGTTAGTTTCTCCTTTATCTCATCGTATCGGGCCTTCTCCCATCCAACCGTGGAGTCATCCATCTTGTTGATGACAACGACAACCTTGGACACACCAGCCGTTTTTACCAACATGATGTGTTCTCTCGTTTGTCCACCCTTTTCAAAGCCAGTTTCGAACTCTCCCTTACGGGCTGAGATGACGAGAACCGCAACATCGGCCTGAGCCGCACCAGAGATCATGGAGGGGACGAAAGTCTTGTGTCCAGGAGCATCAAGGATAGTATATCTGCGCTTATCAGTTTCAAAGTAAGCCCTGCCGACTTCTACTGTTTTACCCTTGTTCCGCTCTTGTGGCGTAGAGTCGAGGGCCCAGCTGAGGTACCAGGATTCACGCCCAAGTTCTTTGGCTTCCCGTTCATATTTTTCCATGGTGCGTTTATCCACCATACCCGTGATATATAACAGGTTTCCACCCATCGTGCTCTTCCCAGCATCAACGTGTCCAATGAAAACGATATTAAGATGCTCCTTGACTACGATTATATGAGATAACTTGAGCCATAGAGTGAGAGAACTGGACATTACCCTGGCCATACAGATCGTCAAGTACAGCCTGATCCGCTGCAGCTTCAACTTCCTTGGCGATGGCTGCTGTGTCAGTTTTAGACTTTTGAGTTGAAAACGTCTTGGAGGGCGCAGGAGTTGGTGTAGAAGATTTGGATGTGGTTGGTGGTGTAGATGTCGATGCAGGGACGATGGGTTTTTTCGCCTCAGTTTTTGGCGGCTCTGTAACAGTAGCAGGAGCAGGAGTAGGCTTTGCGCCGCCGATGTTGAGAGAGATGGTGGGCGGTGGAGGAGGAGCCTCAGTCTGTTCTGGACGATCTACTGGGGGAGGGGGAGTAGGCTGTTCCTGGGGGACGGCGAATCGTCTTCCCGGGACGAATTCAAAGGCACCGGCGTTGAGTCTGCTCATGATCAAGGTGGTAGATGGTGGATGAGAAGCAAAATTGGTCAAATCTTTTTATCATTCTTATCCGACCCCGATATAATATATGATTCAATCGATACTGTAAAGACATGCAGTAACAGTTCCACGAGTCACTGGTCAGCGATAGTCAGCTGCTGCCTACATGGTCAGTAACGACCTAAGTCGCTTTGAGAAATTATCTAGTACTATCACGTGTACTGGGCTGCAGACCACAGTGTCCACCTTCAATAGACTCCATGCTGACAAATCGGCATAATTGGGTCACGTCCAAAAACATATTCCGCTAGTCGTTCAAGGATTCTGGGGCGACCAAATGTCGGAGCAACGCCGATATCAATCGCTTCGCATATGCGAGTCACAAGTTTGCACTATCAGGATCCACCTTTTCGAGTATACAAAGATATTCATCACGGAACTTCTGAAGAACCTGAGCCGAATCTTCTTCGCGTGTGTGGGTATGTGATTCTATGAGCAGCCGCCCCATCAACGTCTTTGAGCGTTCTGAACAGGAAAGGCATGCGTCATAGGATCCCAATCTCGAGTTATCCATGAAGGATATCTAGCATATCCGCCCTGTCATAGGGAGGTATGTGCATGCATCATCCAGTCAATCAGACCTGTGAATATTTTAAACACTGAAGTCAGGCATAGATAACAAGAATCGAGGCCGTCGATACTTTGATGGGGCAATCCACCAAAGAAAAGGCGCAACAGTGCCAAGCAGTGTTTTTCATCCTCGTCAGATGTCGCTGAGACCTCGCTGAAATTCCGTCAAAGAGGTCGCTAACGATGTGTAATATGGTCCATTAGAAGGTGATTTCCCGTGAGATGTCGTTGTGTGGAGGAAGCAGAGAACCGACGATTGTGCGTATTGGTCTTGGGGCATATTCGAGACATCCAATAGACGGAATTCCGAACTCTGGAAGCTGGGTCATGCAGGAAATGAGGGATAGGAAGACGTTCATTTCTGTGAACCACGTATTTGGTTAGGAAGACGCATGCGGTCAGACATCGTTACCATGAAATTTATTCAGAGTCGATCAACCATCCCTATACTTGTCATTCGAGACTTCTCCGTTGATATTAAAAATGCCATTGGCCATACATGTATATTTTTGGTCGCGTTGAGGGCACCCTTTTGTGAGTAAGCGAAATACCTAGTGAACATTGTCTTCGAAGTCGACGATCCAGACTACGTTGTAGGAACCCAATCTAAGAACAGGATTGACCGTGCACGCCACGTGAGTCGACGACATGCGATTGCGTATAATCCATAGCTACGTAGGACGGAGTCTCAGAGGCATCTGACACAGTGGAGAGGTGGTCGTGTGTTTGTTGTACGTCGGACATATGAAGGGCGACGAGTTTTATCAACAGTAAGCCAGAGTATTTGAATCCAACCCTTTTGATGAGCGAACGTGATCCATCAAATCGGGTGCACACTTGTCTTGATCACGTACTGACTTCGCAATAACCCCACCATGTCCCCCGGACATGAACAATACCTGGCTGTTCTCAAGGCCTCGTACGACTATAAACCTCAGTCAGAAGATGAGATAGCCATCACTGAGGACCAAATTCTGTTTCTGAAGGAACGGGTTGATGATGAGTCCGTCTCTACTTCCGTGTTCTCCGTATCTTGGCTTTGACTTACCAGGCATGTCACAGTTGGTGGAGGGTCAAGGTTAAAGGGGATCCACAAGATGGCAATGCTCCTGTTGGACTCGTTCCAGCTGCCTATGTCGAACAGGTCTGCCACGCATGCGTACCGTGCGACGATAGTATTCATTCATCTTCTTAGGCTGAACATACTTCCAAAGTCAAAGTTCTGTACGATTATGAAGCCGCTGAAGACGGAGAACTATCTGTTCAAGAGGACGAGATATTGCTCGTCTTTGAGACAGAGGAGGATTGGATACTAGCACAAAGCGAAAAGGAAGGCGGGAAGGCGGGATTCGTTCCGGGCAATTACGTCGAACCTTACACTCAAGAAACTGTGGTCTCTTCACAACGGATCGTTGTACCTCCCTCAGTACGTCAAAACAGCTTTCCGTTGCATGTCACTTACTCTCGCTAGACCCCTCGCCCTGTTAGTACCTATGTCGACCCTGCCGATCGCGTCGCTGCTGCGAAAGTAACAGCCGATGGAATCAAAACTTGGTCTGTGTCAGAGATTGACAAGAAGGGAAAGAAGAAGAAGGGGACACTAGGAGTAGGCAATGGTGCTGTTTTCTTCGCTAGTGAATCTGACAAGGTATGTTGTACACTCCTCATATAGAACCTTTGTCGCCACCACATTCACGCCGCCAACAGACTCCTGTACAGAAATGGCAGACTGCGGACGTACAGAACGTATCGAACGAGAAGACCAAGCATGTCAACATTGAAATCGGCGGCACAACCCCGGTAACCCTTCATTACCACGTCGGGTCAAAAGACAATGCAGAAGAAATTATCGCAAAGTTGAACTCATCTAAAGCATTGTCTGCTCCGCAACTTCCTACGCACGACGACACGTCGCAAGAACAAACCTCTGTCCATAAGAAGGCTTCTGTCCATTTTTCAAATAACTCTCCTGTGATCATTCCATCTCGCGATGACGCTGAGACATCTTCAGAGCCTGAAGAGGATGAGGAGTCCCATGCGAACGGAATCAATGAAAACAACCACTCCACACATCATAGCGCCGGGGAGGCCGGTACAGCTCTGTATGACTTCGCCGCCGATGGTGATGACGAATTATCGGTATCGGAAGGTGAACATCTCATTATCCTGGAAAAAGATGGAGATGAGTGGTGGAAGTGCCGCAATGCCAGAGGAAAGGAAGGTGTTGTGCCTGCTTCTTATATCGAGGTATTGCACCCCTTTCTGTGCATGTTCTGTCTCGTCTTACCAGCTTGATATAGCTATCTGTATCTGCCGCATCTACTTCCTCTACTACGGCAGCAAGAGCACCCCCTCCGCCGCCCTCCCCACCTCCTGAAGAAGATGATGGAAGTGCAGCGGCCGAGGCAGAGCGGCAACGAATTGAATCAGAACGCATAGCCGAAGAGGAGAGAGAGCAAGAGAGACTGAGAGCAGAACAAGCCAAGAAGAAAGCGGATGCTCGAAGACGAGCTAACGAGGCAGCTGAAGCTGCAGAGCTTGAGCGCAGGCGACGTATGGAGGCAGCCTCTCGAATATCGTCACCTCCAGTCGCGTAAGCAATTCGGTTTTTTCGAAATCTTCGTAATAACTCGCTTTGATGTCGACAGAGAGCAGAAGAAGACTACGAGCCAAAATAAACCGAGCTCGAGCTCGGGTAGGCCATCAGGAGAGCTCAATCGTTAGTACAGTATATTAGAGCCATCAAATCTTTGCTGAACCTACATTTCTAGGACCTCCTCCGGATAAAACACGAATTTGGCATGATCGTTCTGGACAGTTCCGTGTCGAAGCTGCCTTCTTAGGCTTCATCAATGGCAAGCTCAGGCTACACAAGGTGAATGGAGTCATTGTGGAGGTACCCTCTGAGAAGATGTCTTTCGAAGACATGAAATATATCGAGCGTCTCATGAGTAAGAAATCTCGACCCGAGACCAGACAGAAAGTGTCGGAGGATGATATACCCCTTGCACTTTCGCGACCAGGGCAGACTGCGTCACGGTCTTCCCCTCCCAAAGCTGCTCCGAAGATCGACTGGTTTGACTTCTTCTTATCTGCAGGATGCGATTTGGACGATTGCACTCGCTATGCTGCTGCCTTTGAGAAGGACAAACTTGATGAAACTCTCATGCCAGATATAACAGACGAGACTATGCGCTTGTTGGGTGTACGGGAAGGTGATATCATTCGGATAAAGAAAGCCATTGAAAAGCGAAAACCGACGGATAACCTTTACAAACCGAGCGCACGCATACAGGAACAGGTCCTTCGCGATGAAGAATTAGCACGGAAGCTACAGGCCCAAGAGTCGGGAGCGCGGGCATCAGCCCCAAATCTATTTTCAGCCGGCCCGGGAGGTGTGTTAAAGACTCAGACTCGTCGTGGTAGACCCACTCCCAGTAAAAGTATGCCTCCTACCTCTGTAGATCTAAACGCGATTTCAGCGATACCAACAACATCTGAGGTGATACAGCGTACTTCCTCCCCCCGGGTCTCAACGCCGACAGGTGCGCCAACCTCATCTGCTGCCCCCAATGCTCCTCCTCGCTCCAATTCCGCGGTACCAGCAGTAAGTGGGTTTGAAGATGACGCTTGGACGAATCGTCCTAGCTCGACGAAACCTCTCGTTGGAACCCCTGCCCCGCGTGCTTCTTCTGCAACACCCGCGCAACCTCCGGTCGCTCCTCCACCGGTTGAAATTCCTGCTCCCGCAGTAGCTCCTTCGAATGTTACTGCTCCTACATCGACGCCCGCGACGGCTCCACCTCCAACAACGTCTACTCACAGCCTTGCGAATACGACAGAAGATGATGTTTTCAAGAAACTTGCTCGGTACGGGGAGATGCGCAAACAAGCGACTCCTGTTCAGGCCCCTCCTTCGGCGTCGCCTCCTGTTGTAATTCCTCCTAGCTTCCAGGGGGGTCTTGGTATGGGCTCTTCGCCGACCCCAATGGGCCAGCTTCTTCAGGCGCCTGTGGTTAGCTCTCCACAACAATCAGCGCCTTACAATGGCCCCCGTGGCCCATTTGCACCAGTTCCTGCAAATCAGACCCTACTACAACCTTTGATACCCACGCAAACAGGTTTTAGTGGCATGATCCCAACTCGAGGGCCGTCTTCTGCTTCTCCATTCTCGAACAATGTTCCGTCTTCCTTCTTGAACCCACAACCTACAGGATTTCCCCCCGCACATTCTTTGGTGTCTCAGCCAACTGGTATGACTCTCAATGGTTTCGGTTCTACACAACCTTCAAGCCCAACCGCTCTTGTCCAGAGCCGTGCGTAGTTTTCTGTATACCCCTATATACGCATCTCACATCGCCAGAATCTACAGCATTTAATCCCCATTTCGGTCAATCTCCGTTTAATTCCTTCAACAACACCCCTCCGCCTGTTCCGCCACTCCCCACTACTTCGTCTGTAACTAATACTTCACCAGCTAATGTTTTTGCTCAAATGAAGTCTGGCACGTTTGCAAATGAACATAACGCCAACATGCAACCACCACCTGGTATGTTTACACTTTGGCTGTCAAATCTGTCAAATGAAAGCCTAACTGCAGTTGTAGCTATCAATGCGCAGCCTCTCAGCTGGCCATTCCACGGAGCATTTACGGGTTTCCAGCGTTGATTGTTATATCATCAAACTCTCTTTAATTACAATCCATATCGTGGATGAGAATACAATGCCTAAATAAATGTACTACAGTGTCCATATCACGGCGAATCCTCTATCATTCCTTGAACATATCCTACCCGGAGGAAATATGTTCTCAAAGATTGTCGTATCTCTGGAGGTATGTCCCGTGACAATAGATCGGTTGCAAGAGGATATATGGCCGGCAGATACCTCGAGAACTGGAAAAAGTAGTCTTGATTTCGCGAAAACCAATAAATTTTCGTGCACTTACTGCTTTGTCATCGAATTGGCAAAAACCTTCCAAAATCTCCGATATCACAGGTGTCCATGCAGCAATATTTTTGCTCTGGGTATCTGGTCGGAGCTTATTGAAATCTTGAAGGACACCCAGTCCCAGCCTTGACATTCAAATGAGCTGTATTCAAAGAAAAGCATGAAATCTGGACGAACGGCAACAAACGCTCTGCTATTTGAGGGCGCGCAGCTTGATGTTCTGGTCGAGGATCATAATACATCTGAAGAAGTATGTGAACCAGAGTAGCAGCACTACTTGATTCCTGTTTTAACAGATTCGGCAAATGTTTCATGAAGCCTTTTGAATAAGTAAACGTCGAAATCCTTAACTTGATAGCGTCAAAATAGGACGTACCAACTTTCCAGAGGCCAGTTCGGAGCTCCTTGTCATCATTGAACATGCGCGCGAACTGATAGCTATGATCTAAGACACCCATCAAACGCAGCAGTTGTTCTGGAGGTATCGTAGTGTAGACCTTATTGTTGCGGAGAAGGTCGTTCGTTGTTTCAATAAGTAACAACTGCAGTACACATTTCACAATAATCTGTTTGAAGATACGGCGGCGTTCTACGAGTGATGATCGTGCTTCTGACTTAGGTTGCTCACTATGAGGCAAAAGAGGTGCGGGCAGGATGGTTTGACCGTTATAATCTATATATCTCCATTAGAATATGACGCGGGGATGACGAGTGGACCAACCTGCTCCTTCTGCAACTTCCACAGAGTTGTCATCGATCTCCACGCGAAGGTTTTCGTCAAACAATTGATGAGGAGTTGTTGTCCTGAAAAGCTTGACAAAAGTCGTTGTGACTCGTTCCCAACGCATGGAACTCAATTTGGTGACATTATTTTCCAGCAACTGTTGCAGACATGAGGTGCCTATTCGTGCCAAAGTATCATTCTCTGTGGAGTGTTGACTTCCGGTACTATCTGAACAGCAGAAAAAGTACCTTGACATATACAGACACAAAGCAAATCAAGCAATCCATCCAAAAATCGTTCGAGGATGTCAAAATAAAAGGTATACAGGTCGATAAGATCCCTCAATGCCTGTATCATCGTGGTCGAAAGCCAAACACTCATGTCTTCTTGTGTACTGAATCGCGAGAGATCGTGACTTGACTTCAAGACGGCGAAGATGGGAAAGAGAAGTTCCTGGCAAACTGTGTCCCAGAACTCAACAGGATAGGTAGACCCATACGTTTTCAACGTGGTGAAAAGAGAGTCAAGGGCTCTATTAATAACCAGTTCATTTAGTATCTGCGAGGCGAGGAGAAACGATACACATACAATCTCCGAACCTCGAGGTCTTCTCCATTCATGATGATATCATAGAAACCGAATAGTACAGGGAACCAGAATTTGATCATGGCGTCGTCCATGGGAGCAGGACTATCGTTCGCAGGAACAGCCAGAGAGCACTCTGGGCACTTGAGCATGACAGGGATGACATCTCGCAACATAGCGATAGCAAGAAGACTAATTTTCTGATACTTGCTGACTTTGCAAAATTCCGTGATACAAACAGTCAGGTCTGCAAATGCGCCGTGTCGGACAATGGCAGCGAAATGTCCTTTGTTTAAACGAGTCACAATCTCGAACGCAGAATTGGCAATACGTTCTGTAGCTGTGTTGGAAGTGATCATGGTGATGAAAAGCCCTGAACGAACCTGTCAGAACCTTCGACGCGGCGGAGAATACACCAAACATTGTTCGCCAGCCAGAACGCATGTTTTGCACCCGCGCCTGAATCATTTGTTGCAAGCATTGTAAAACCTAGATTATCACATTAGCCATTAAAGAGTTTTAAACATGACATGGAACACACCATATCTCGTACTTCAGGATTCTGATTATGGATCATCGTGTACTCGAAGGGTTTCAAGAAGTCCTTTTGGAACTTGAAATGAGGAAGCTCCTCTTTTTCTAAGAACCGCATGGCCAGCTGACGGAGAGCATCCAGAGCGAAGAATGCGACGTGGGGATTATTATGACAACAGACCTGATTCAACATCACTGCGTGCTCTGAGAATGGTTTCTATAACACATACGAGTTTAAAATGCTCTCCCAGGATGTCCCAAAGGTTTGACCATTCTAGACGAATACGGTTCATGTTGTAATACGAAATCTCGACCAACTTTTGAAGACTAAACATTCGAGGATGCTGCGACAAGCCTGAAGATTGAATTTCCTCCCATGACACGTCACTCAAAGCTTGAACGAAGTCCACAATAGCGGTCTAAATTATGGAAATAAGTACAGGATTGCACAACAGAAGATGACAGACGTACACCAGATAAGTAGTGACTGAGAGAAAACACCATATCTGCCGCGACTGTGATATGTGTCGAACGACTTTCATTTGCCAACTCTTCGGATGGAAGTTTGCGAACACGACTGACAAATTATCGTGAAGGTAACAATTCAATTAAACTTCGAATCATACATACGTCTTCCGTCCTTCCTGCACATCGGCACCACCACTAATCAGCTGCATGTGTTCAAGTTGACTGACACAGGTCAAGACTTCATGCCATGAACCTTTGAGGTTATTGCCTTCCGTTACAGCCACGTCGAGAAGGGTTTTGATCGCTTCCATATTCTTTGTCTTCATTTCACCTAGATTGTTCAAAAAGGTGAACTTCCCCAATGTAGTGACGAAGGCGTTTCGTTGCAATTCGAGATCGAAGAAGCAGACGATGCGAATCGCATTCTTGAAACCGTCTAGACACAGTTCAACGACTTCTAAATCATCAGTCTCTTGGAGTGGTCCAGAGAGGCCAGCAAGGAAAGCCATCCATGCTATGTCAAACATAGGGCGTACATGCACGAAGTGCGACGCGCTAAAAAATTCTTTAGACGCTTTCCTTTGGGAACGCATCATTGTCCTAAAAAGGGCCTGCAAAAGTGAATCAGTGAGAAAAGCATGGTTTGGAACAACGTCCCACCTCTGTTTTGACAGCCATTCCATTTGATTGTAGGACGTAGGCCTCTCTCTGCAGGTCCCTGCCAACATTGGCGAGTGCCGCAGCCAAACCAGGCCCACCCATGTTGGGCGTAAGTGCAGATTCAACTTCGTCCTTCATTTTAATTTCGTTCGAGACGATGTCATCGTAGATAGAGGACAAAAACTCTTCCGGCAGATCACTATTATCATTGATTCCTCGATTGTTCTTGATGAAATCGGCTTTTGTCATTCTGTGTTTGATTTGAGGATTATGGGCATCGGTATTGAGCAGAATAGTCGAGTAAGCCAGGACATAAGCCGTATCTATACAAGTCAACGATTGATTTGTACGACGTTACCGAAGACATACCAGCATTGGCAAATACCGTTTTGGTGTTTCCTGCAATATAACGCTCAGCGAACTTGAGCATAAATCTATCAATCTTTTGCGCCTCTCCTGGTAAACGGAAAGATTGAAGGAAGACCCTCAAAGCATCGACAAAGGGAAGGTCTCTGAAATCAAGCTGATCGACAAATGCATGCATTGTAGCAATATTCTCGTCGAGTCTGAGAAAATCAGAAAATAAGTCGATCTAATCACGAAGAAGACCCACCCTTCACCCAAATATTCCCCAATCATGCCCTTACTTAGCCCATCAGTTGTAAGTAAGAATTTGGCTATATCAGCAGGTGCGTTGCTAGCTATAAAGCCAGTTTCAATCAAAAATTGAATCCCCTGACGAACAAAAGTCAGAAGTATCCCCAATGATAACAATGATACCAACTCGTTTGGGTTTAAAGTTGAATTTTTTGATACCTTCTAAGAGGATCGTTTTCTTTTGTTTTGCACTTTCAAACCGACCAGGATCATCAATAATCTCGGGAGTGGATGTACGCAGAGTCTCAGCGCTCGCAGCCGAGGCGGCAAGTTTGTCTAACGATAGTTCTGGTGTAAGAGGTATCTCTTCACTGAACTGTGACTTGGCAGGAGTCACTAGCGACTCTTCAGTCACTCTACCTGCAGCTGTCCCCCAAGCGACGAGAGATCGCATGACAGCAGCAAGACACTCAAGACCCTGTCGCTTCAACTGCGGTTCCGAAAGGCCCATGACTGAGGTATCCATTGTTCCAGGAACTGATAGGACAGACGAAAGTGAGGGAGGGGCTCCTCCCGACTGATTCTTGTTTATCGGGCTGAGAGCAGGACTAGAGGGTTCACTCCCTCTTTGGTGGTACGAGGAGGTTGGTGTAGTACTAATTTTTGAGATTATATTGATCAAGCTATTTCCGTCAATCAAAACTACTCCTAAAGCAGATCAACTAAACAACTCACTGTTCATAGATGTTATCTGCTGCCTCACTGTCACAGTCATAATTGAGGTAGATCTCAACTAGAGCTTGAGGGTCCTGACACAATCTCGACAGCATCCCAAGAATGACTGCTTTTTGTTTAAGTGTGGAAGTCCTCATTTCAAGGATAGGAATAAAGATCTCATGCATAAGAACTTCAATCTCTTTCTGTATCAGACAATATAATCAGTTCTCGTGATTGGTCCTCTCTGTTGGACTCACTTTGAGTTTAGTACGCATTCCGGACAGTACTCGCCAAAAGATCTCAACACTGACATCGAAGACTTGAGGGACAGGGCTAACTGCATTACGGCTCAGGCTCAAACAGAGATACTGGGTAATAGCTTGAACAAAAGTCGTTGCCTCGTTGGAAGAGCTGGAATATATGACAGCACCAGGGTCGACAAATAATGCCATGTGAGAGTTCAAGACGGTCAAAACGAGGTGCAGCGACAAAAGTTTAGAGCGCATTGCGTGTGACTTGAGATCTCTTTCGCTGATAAGGAGTGTCAAAGAATTAGTCTACTCACAAAATCACAAGATCACACCTTTCTGTGTTGAGTGGTTTCATTGTCAATTTACAAAGAGCTCTGAACACGAGGAAGGCGTCCTTAATGAACAGATCATTAGTTGTCAGGTTATGACTGTGCTCGGCTTCTGGTAAAGTATCCAATGGATTGACGGTTTCGAAATTTTGTCTTCCATGACTTTTCAATACGAGGTGAATTTGAAACAGAATGGATGGACGTACAGTGTAAGCCGATTTTGCGCAGTTGTCGTGTGAGATTCTCCGTTAACTGGTTTCGATTGTGAAGCCTGGGAGCTCTCTACTCCGGGCGCGTGAGGGATGCTTTCATGAACCTTGTCGTGTAATCCTTCTGGTTCTGGCGTCGGGATAGCGGACGGCACAGTTGGATCGCTCATTTCCTTAGAATTTTGACTGACTTGACACCGCGTAAAAATGTGTTGTACCATTTGAGTGAGACCGCCTTGAGCAACTCCTTGATTGACAGGATCGGAACTCAGCAAATAGACGTTGTAGACAGTCCTAACTGCCTTCAGAAGGGATGAGTGATGTACAAGCGTGGTTGGTGACAAGATCAGTGCAAGTAGTGCTTTCACAATCTGCAGTGACACAGTTTCCGGTGTTGTTTCCGTGTGGCAGGAAGCAATTGTGTGGGCCACCAAATCTACCAGAGAAGGCTGAGGGACAGAAGAGGAATTACTGTTAGGATGACGAGGTGACAATGGCGGGGACGGGACATGACCGGCGTGCGCGTCGGGCTCGGCGAAGAAAGAGTAAGAAACAAGTTTGGATATGCAATCCAAACTAGCAATCATAAGCTTCTCATTTTTCGTTTCACAAGCCAGGCGTAGAGGCTCGAAAATCACCCGAGGTTCAGCTACTCCTTGATTGTTGCGTATCAAGTCCAGTGCTTTTTGGGTACTATCACGGAGTGGTGGGGAACGCTTAGCTTCCTTGGAAGCAGCGATCGTTTCAAGGGCAGCAGAAATCAAAACTACGGATACAGTATGTCCTTTTGAGATAGTCATGGAACGTCTGTGAGCTTGCGGAGTTTCGTCCACAGACTGAGAATGAGAGGCGCGAGGTGGTGCAATTTCTTCCTGGAGATCTTTTAACTTCACAGGGGGAGTCGGCGGTACAGACTGTACTTCTTGGAGACGAGGAGACCCTGTATCATGTTCCCTATTGTCATCAACAAGTTGACTAGATTCGACCGCGGGAGCCAATGCTGAGGAAGTTTCTTCCTGGAGCGTGCTCTGGTTAGGCCGTTTCTCCTCCGTTAGTATGACAGAATCTTCTTCATCCTCTCTTTCGACTCTCGCGTTAGGGTCATGCACAATTACTGTAGACTGGAATTGTCCATCCAACTTGACAACTTCCTCCTCCGGCTTCTCGTTTGTGCCTTCGTCCTTTAATGCCTTGTTCGAAGCCAGACTATCGCTGTCATTCTGGCCCTCCACGCTTTCTGGTTCTTCATTGGAGAGGTGCACCGTCAACGGCTTGACTTCGTGGCTTGAATCGTCACCAGTGGTGGGAATCAATGTATGGTCAGCTTCGAGTGTTCCATTGGAATAGACAGTCGGGGGGGAAAGAGGGAGTGGGACGTTGTGAGCACTGTCAACAGCTTCCATGCAAGCCAATGCAAGTAGCTTGCGATGATGTTGTGCTTGATGTTGAAAGAATGAAGGAGGTGCGTAATTGCACAATTGTGATGGTCAAGCTTGATTTGGCAATCAGATCAAATAATTTGAAGTTTGCGCTTCGAAAAATGACTTCCACGACTGTACCTGCCGTGGCTTCTGCTGCTGTTCTCCAACCATCGGAACCAATATCAGAAGATGCTATCTCCGTCCAAGGTCCCAATTTCGAGAAACATCTCTCGTTATCGCAATTCCTCCAAAGCTATGAACGCATTGGATTTCAAGCAAACAGTCTTGGCAAGGCGATTGACATCGTGGATAGAATGGTCCGTAGAAAACTAGTGTTCTTAGAGCATTGACCACGATAAGCTTATAGCGCAAGTGGCGACTCTCTGACGAGCCTTTGGCTGAGGATGAATCAGATTATTATTCATCTTCGGCTGTCCGGGCGCAAACGCGGTGTAACATCTTTTTGGGATATACTTCAAACCTCATATCATCAGGCCTACGTGAAGTCATCCTATATCTTGTCAAGCATAAGCATGTTGCAGTGCTAGTCACGACAGCAGGAGGAATTGAAGAAGATTTTATCAAATGCTTAGGGAAAACCTACCTTGCCGACTTCAATCTCGACGGAGCAGATCTGAGGAGACGTGGAATGAACCGTATAGGAAATCTGGTCGTACCCAATGATAACTACTGTAAATTTGAGGACTGGCTCACACCTATTCTCGACACGATGCTGGCCGAACAGAAGGCGACTGGAACGGTCTGGACCCCGAGCTCGTTCATCAGACGATTAGGGAAGGAGATTAACAATGAAGAATCTGTATATTATTGGGCATACAAAGTATGTTTCAGATACGACGTGCAGTTCCTGCATTTTCCTGACTTGTATCAGAATAATATTCCTGTGTTCTGCCCCGCACTGACGGATGGCTCCATCGGTGACATGATTTACTTCCATTCCTTCAGAAACCCTGGCCTTGTCCTCGATATCGTTCAGGATATTCGAGATCTTAATGAACGGTCGCGGACGTCTCGCAAAGCTGGTATGATTATACTTGGAGGAGGCGTTTGCAAACATCAAATCGCAAATGCGATGTTAATAGTAAGCCGATCAACTTGCGTCTATAAGAACGAATTTGAATAACAATTACAAGCGAAATGGAGCCGATTATTCTGTCTTCATCGTACGTTACCCATGTTTGCCCGTGCATGTATTCACTCTGACGATTCTTTTCTGTCGCCGTTATCGTTGTTATCTTTTCAGAACACTGGACAAGAATTCGATGGATCAGATTCCGGTGCTCGACCAGATGAAGC
Organism: Termitomyces sp. T69sscA; assembly: GCA_017657225.1. NCBI lineage: Eukaryota > Fungi > Basidiomycota > Agaricomycetes > Agaricales > Lyophyllaceae > Termitomyces > Termitomyces sp. T69sscA. Next base: position 257,856 of record JAGGAQ010005957.1, on the reverse strand, counting down.
GGTCTCTTGGGGCAAAATAAGACCAAGTGCCGAAGCTGTGAAGGTCTATCTCATCTTTAGCTGCATTTGCACTAGTCGTTTTCTTACTCCACTCAAGGTATATGCAGATGCAACTCTCGTGTTTCCAATGCTCGTCGCCGCAACATTTGCGCAAGACGCAGGAAGTTCTTAATATAAAAGGCGTGTCGTGACATAGATGGATCTTGCTAGCCTACAGTGCCAAGCGGCGTTATTGTCCGGTGTCTACACAGTAATGTGTAGTATGTTTTGAACCATGTGTGAGGATATGTCTGCTAAGTCTTGATCTCCCCAGACCACAAGATCAAATCGTCTTTTAAAAATTGTAGGATAGCCATGGAGTCCTGCAGCGCATGATGATCCACCGTTGTGTCGCAAAAACCGACAGAGAGGATTGCATCGTCAAATGCACTTTTGGCCAAATGACAAGCTCCCAGAGGACTCTTCTTGATATCTGTTGTAAGGATCAGACGAAGTTTATAAGGCTGATTGGTATTCATTAACCATGATAGAAAACGGAGAAGTTAAGAGCCAAGCCCAGCCTCGTTGGGTGTAGAGGGTGCAAAGTTTCTAACGCGTGTTGATAGGCTAGTCTGTACGCCTTCAGCGAGAGCTCTGCGTGATGATCCCTATCACGCTTTTGGCCCAGCTCCGCAAGATAACGACAATAATCGCCCTTGCTACAAAAGATAGTAGTCAGAAGTGTTTCCACATCAGGGCCCAAGGCATTGAGAATTACAGTTTGGAATAGAACACCGTCTCTTCACCCTCATTAGCGGCAGGGAGCAATTCGCGGTCCAGCAGGTCAATAATATCTGTGCAAACTCCAGCCAACTCACTCTCAATGCCTTGGCGTTGACGCTGTATCAGATGAATACGTCCTTTACGTCCCGACTGGAGTTTTTGCCATGTTTCTACAACTCTCCAGCTATTTCGCAGGGAATTTGTGATATTCTTATAAGCAACGGAAAGGAGGCTACGTTCGTCAAGAGTAAGACGTGGCCCATAGTGTTCCATTATTAATTTGAGTTGCTCCACGACATCTGCTCGGCGTACTTGATATTTAGTGATGGATTGGAAAACTGCATACCACACCTTCGTGACGGCCCGCTTCTCCTGCGAGATCTGCGATAAAATACAATTCGTCTCGGCCTGGCCGAGTCCTCGCCTATGAGGGCAGTCAGGATTTGTTCACTTGATTAATGGTATGGACCAGTACAGGGGACATGATCGTAGATGGTAGCTTGTACGGAAAGAGGGTAAACGCCTGCAAGTAGCCATTTTCCATAAGCCCCGTGGCATGAGTGAGGGAGATCACAACGGCATGTGTGCCATCGTAACGTTGAGGCCTTACTCGATTCGTTTATCAAATCACACCAGACGCTCGATACGAAAAACAAGTTCAGTTATCGCATAGTTAGGCTTTCTCCGTAAGGGATCGATGAAATCGGACTTGACTCGGAAATTTTATGACAGACAGTTCTATAACCAAGGACGACATCCCACGGAAGTTAAAGAAGAATCGTTAGAACTTTGGAAAATCTGACCTTCACATATAGCGATGTCAACTTTTTGACTTGCTCGACAGATACATATTACGATTGATTTTGTAACGACATATGTGGGGTATTTTCCATTACTTAGTGAAGGGAAAAAAATTGACTGGCTTGCTGTTATAGGTTAGTAAATGACATGTCATACGATAGTTAATGACAAACCAGCCCTCAGACCTCAGGGAAAGCATCCGAGTATGTACCATCAGAATTTCAAGAATGCTTGATCAATCTTTCTTTACTTCTCGATATGGATCACAATATAGGTGCCTGCCGTCTCGGCTTTCCAATCCGAGTTAAACTTTATTACACAGCCTGCTCACTGATGATGGCAAAGTACTGTATGAGCAAGCAGCAAGTCCAAAGAGGGACGCAGGGACTCATGAGTGTCTTTGCCTTGGCTGGATGAGCTCATAAAAAAGATGCTGTGTTAAATACATGGAGAACGACGGCATGCCGATAACTAGCAAGAATGAACCAAGGATAAGTCGATGTAAGGACAGTGTTGAGCAACTATGTATAGATTAGATGTTGCGTATTTGTGGGTCCATATATCGTCGAATTGACGCAAACTAACGATGGCGTGAATACGACGAGCTCACGGAACTCCCCTTCCGCACGTCAAGCCATACTTTGTGCGCTTGTTACGTCGCTTGTTGGAAGGATGATGAACGGCGTCGCAAGGGAAGGTACACGACCGTCTACACGAGTCAAGATCTACCAGCCGTGAAACTTTTCATTGCTTACCACAAGAGAATTCGCTCGTCACCCATACAAGAAGCGCGATGGACGCTAGCGCACGAAGGTCGCCTAAACGTCGGGAGGTGTGTAGAGCTTGCGTGGAACATGAAAGACAGTATGGGCCATTAATTTATGAGACGTACCTCTTTAGAGCAGTCAAAAGAAAGTGGATGTGAATATAAGAGTTCAACGTTCAGGACTTTATATGCCAAGAGGCGAACAGCATCCCACGATCAACAGGCGATGCCATTGACATGTTGATTTGAAAGTGCCTTTGTTCGATAAGGGGAGATGCATATGTCTTATTTTGGGACGGACTAGACGAGGCTAGAAGTCTGTTTCTGGGTCGTAACGTCTCTTGATGGTGTTTGGTAAGGCACTTCAGGGCCGGTTACTTCAGAGCCAGACACACGCTCCGTCATCCCTTGTTGCATCTCTAACATCACTCATCACTTTCCAACACATCCCCTTTTTGGAGGCGGTAGAGGGTTAGTGGTTAGCTGGAAGTGGGAGAAGGAAGGTGCTTCTTTCATTTTCCTTCATGCTTGCTTTCGTCTCAACTCGAAATTAGTTCAGAAGTTGTTTTCAGATGGCATACCAGTTTTCCAGGAAGGGCTGCTTCAAGTGTGGCAACCGTGCGTTCTACTCTTTGACTTGCATTCAGATGCCCAACAACGTTTTTAGTCGGTCACATTGCCGAAAACTGCACGTCAAATGAGAGGCTTTGCTACAACTGTCGTCAGCCAGGACATGAGTCTTCGGCTTGTCCATCTCCGCGAACAGTTTCGGCGAAGCAATGCTATTCATGCGGGGGTGTTGGTCACATCCAGGGTATCTCATTCTCGAGCTTTTCCCGAACCAATCGTTGATATACCAATGAAATCAGCGGAATGTCCCAGTTTGAGGGTTCAACAGCAAGGTGCCAATCAGAAGTGCTATGTGGGAACAGACAATTTTTTTATGTCTTTTTGCTCGTTGACAACGTCATAATTAGAATTGTGGCCGTTTTGGTCACATTGCTCGTACTTGCCCTAATGGATCTTTGGGTGCCACGAATGGTTTCGCTTCGCGTGTTCCACCACCTGGGCGTGCCTTGAACACATCGACTTTACCTCCTGTCAAATGCTACCGTTGTGGTGGCCCCAACCATATGGCCAGGTACCCCCGATTGTGTCATATGGCGCATATCATTGATTTATTCTCTGTAGGGACTGCCTCGCGGCACCTGGCACTACCCCCATCGATAGTACACCGTTAGGTCAGACGGGAGGTATTCTGAACAAGAATAAGACCTGCTACAAATGCCAGCAGGAGGGTCATGTGAGTATTATTATTAGTTTGGCGGAGAGCTTCTCAACTTGTTTCAGATTGCAAGAGAATGTCCCGAAAACAATGACTATGTTGGTTGATACCTGAGTCTGAAAATTTTGTCCATCGAGCCAAGCTTTGAAAGTTGCTATCAGATAATGTCAATTTTTTTCCTTTTGAGAGATAAATATCCAGGGCTCTACGTCTCCATCTCCCCGCCATGTGCATATCAAGTTTGAATGTCGACAGAGGTCACCGTTGACTTGCGACCTCTCAATTTTATCGCCTACATGTCACCAACATGGTTGTCCAGGCGTCCATCTCGATATCATGGTTCCCTCAAGTTCGAGTCTCTGGTTTTCGCCATACGAATAGGGCATCTGTCTTAGTCGTATAACAGTCCTGCGTTAATGAGACTGGTTAAATATGAAAATATTCTCATTCTATCGCATCTGCCGGATGATCACCATCACGAGAACACATTCGGCCCATGCGATTTCGATAGTGCATAGCTACAGTGTATGACGACATAATTGATCTACATAGTCCGAATCAGGATTGTTCAAGCGTATTTTTCGCTCCGTCATTTCATGTTTCGGCCGGTGATATGCTGTTCTTCAAGAACGCTGCTACAGAGGACTAACGGGTCCAGATACACTAGAACACTCTTTTCTCTGCCCAATCTTTCGGGTATTGCTCCTTGGAACTCGGGCCCTGATGCTCAGAAATACCACGAACGAAAAATTCTCCCGTGAGTCAGACCGAACTATTCCTGCGCATGTAACATGCTATAACCTTACAAGGTACGACCAGAAGGAACTATATGAAGTTGTGTCTGATGTCGGATCCTATCACCATTTCCTTCCCTTCTGTACCGGGTCTCGTGTTGTCCGCACCCTCCAAAGGCAATACCCCGAACAAGAAGTTCCAGGCATCGTGATCATGGAGGCTGAATTGACTGTCGGATTCTTGGCCTTTAATGAGAGCTATGTAAGTCGAGTGACGTGCAGACCGTATGAATCTGTTGAGGTAAGTCCTCCATGATTTAAACCAGCAAAGACCACTCTGTACGCTGATGCGTCTCAGGCTACAGCCTCAACAGCCACGCCTCTGTTCAAAACTCTTACGACGACATGGCGTTTTCAACCTGTGCCTAGGCAACCTCATTCATCCGAGCCACCGAGTGTCAGTGCTCAGCAGACCGACCAGGACAGGGGGAAGTCTACTTTGGTTACTCTTGACCTGACATACGCGTTTGCGAATCCTATTCATGCCTCGGTGTCGTCGGCATTTTTCAGCCGAGTCTCGAAGCCTATGGTCAAGGCTTTTGAAGACAGATGCATGGCGATCTATGGACGTCGGTCGCCATAACACTGTCGTCTTAACTGCGATGTCTCTGAATCCAGGATATATATATGTGCATATATTGGCCGTCCCGCTTAGATGACGTGGTTCATTATGAAGACTGGAGATTTTGGATGGATGTCCATTGACTTTCAACGAGTTTAATGCAGCAATACCCTCGGCTCAACGTCTGATCTCTCAATGACGTCTGATCCATTTACGTAGGTTTCATTTAGAAGCTATGATTTCAATTATTACTTGGGATTTGGATACATGGGTTACAATTTATGAGGCCGATTCATCGTGACTGTGTATGTCAATCGAGGGAAATGGCAACGAAGAAGACCTTTTAACCCTTCGACTTCAATCACGACTTCTTCCTTGTTGAACCCCACCAATTTGCCTACTGTGGGGAATCTTTTCGCTGCAATACTGTAATTCAGGAGGTTGAAATCTGTCTTGATAACTGACGACGCACCATTGTCATCCGGAGCTACTTGAACGTGGTCGTTGAGCTTGAGACCCAGATGGTCCGCTTCCTGACCATCAAAACCTACAACAGCATAAGGTTCGTGTGCTGCTGTTACTATTGTCGTAGCAGCATGATCTCCAGTTATAGCCCTTACAACGGTCTGACCGGCCTTTCTCTTCTGGAGATAATCCGAAACACGGGTGAGCCACTGGCATGGGAATTTATTCAGCGTACACATTCTTCAAGGAAGAGAGTAAGTAGAACTTGCAGACACAGTCATCGGAAAGTTTGACTCTTTGACCAATGATTTAGCAGGAGGTACGCCTACTCTTTTGACCCATGTCAAAATGAAATGAACAGTAATATCCGCAAGCGACGGAAGTTCAGAGTTGAACAACCATTCGCGACCATCACTCAATTGCTCTTCCAAAAGGGCCTTCACAGAGGCATTAGCACGATGAACCTTACGTGCCTAAGGCGCTTACCAGATGGGAAGACAATGTCGTGAGTGATCTCCCTTGAAGTGATGTCATTGTGTTAACGTCGATGGGCCCACCGATAAGCTGTGCAGCTACTTAGCCGCAATTCAACGATGAAAAAGACGGAAGCATACCGAGCTTCTATCATCAATAAAAGCCTTTGGGAAGGACTCCCAGGGAAGAAGACTCGACGCAGTCGGAAAGATGGTGGACTCGTACAACTTGGCGAATATCTTGATTGCACCAGTATCAATAGCACCTGAATGTTTTGTTCGAGGGAAGATTGTTCCATATCCAGCCGAGGATGGAAAGCGTCTCTCCAACGTAGATGCGATTAGGCTGGACAAGAGTATTCACCTAAAGACGATACACAGAGGTACTTCAAGTACCTAGTATCACAGTACACATCATTTCCAATCGCAAGAATGGGGATACGTCGGTATGCGATGCCCAAAAGATCGGTGATTTCAGGGCGCGGCAATACAAGTGAAACCTCATCCAACAAACGTGTAGGTCAACGGGATGCTAAGAGAGGGCAGGTGTACATGCGCACAACTCACATTGACTTTCTGATGAGGTATGTCCTTGAGGATAAGAATATTGTCAATCTTTGCTGAGTAGGGTGAGGCATCATAACTGAGTGAAATTGTAAATTTGCATTGAGAGTTGGTATAACGACGGTCTGCCCACCGATAGATAATGACAGGCGACATTGAAGGAGACATCGTTTTCAATGCTGGGGACGCCAGTGTGTTGGAATTGAGAATCCTGAGAAGATTTATCACAGGCGCAGTTAACCGGACAACCGGCACGAATGATAGACATGATGCTATGCATGCATACAATCGGCGTTCAGAAGCTTCCTTCGTGCCGATGAGAGCTCTCCTTGAAGCAAAATGGAGAACGGTCACAAAACAACGTCTGTCTGGATGACGAGTGGCTGTGCAGTGACTGCAGAAGCAACAAAGAATGGCATCTTGGAATGACACATTTGTACCAGTTTTCTAAGACCAAAAAAGATGCTTAAGCGAAGGTTTGCGGACTGCAATTGTAACAAGTTGGTGAGGGATACACTATTCAAATATTAAACACGGTTTTTTGAGATGACTATCTTCGGCAACGAGCGGCGATGATGCTATATTTAGAAACTCCAGCGCCCTGTCGCAAACAAAACCAAGGTGTTGGCAGCTCTCTCTTCACGACAACCTTCATACTCCTCTCATGACTGAGCAACGATCTTCTCTGCCTGATTATAGCACAGAATACGGTGACCCTTTTGAGGACCACTCGCATCGTCCTCATTTTCAAGAGCCTGAGGTGCCTTATCGTCAAGCGTCCCCGTATTCACTAGCAGCAAGTAGCACTGCACACTTGGACGCTCAAGAGAGCACATACGACGATGACGAGACTGAGAAACAGCCCCTGACATCCGGACAGAGCTACACTGGCTTTTATCCCCCACCGTACGTGTCTGTTGTAAGTACCGTTTGCCTACTGTACACTCATTCAAACCCGAAGGATTTTGGACCCTAATACATTGGGTGATCCCTATGGCGATCGTCCTATGTCAGTGGTTTCTGATGCAAGCGCCGGAGTTGAGAGCGCGTGGAGGCGTCGCCAGACCATTAAACGTGGTGTGACACGCAAAGTCAAACTCACCAACGGCAACTTCATTGCGGAATATCCCGTACCTACTCCAGTGTTCTCAGCCATTGAAGCTAAATGGTCATCCACGAAAACCACGGAGTTCTCGTAAGTATATTTGACTGTCGATCGATGTATCTCCCGTTAAGGTCTCGCAGCCATATGCGCTACACTGCGGCGACCTGCGATCCTGACGATTACACTGAGGCAAATGGCTGGTCTTTGCGGACCAAGATGTACAATCGTGACACGGAGATCCTCATCGCTGTCACCTCATACAACGAGGACAAGACGTTGTATGCACGTACGCTGCATGGTGTTATGCTCAACATTCGTGACATTTGCAAGACTAAGCAGTCCAAGTATTGGAGAAGGACTGCTGAGGAAGGAAATCCTGCTTGGCAAAAGATTACCGTTGCTCTGATCGTTGATGGTCTCGAACCGATGGATAAGAGTGTCCTGGATATTCTTGCCACGGTTGGTGTGTATCAGGATGGAGTAATGAAAAAGCAAGTCGATGGGAAGGACACAGTTGCGCATATTTTCGAGGTGCGTCGAGCTTATTGGACCATCCTACGTAATCAAGTACTGATATACTTTGTAGTACACAACACAGCTGTCGGTGGACGCGACTCCCCAGCTTGTTCTTCCTCAAGCCAATGACCCTTTAAATCTGGTTCCCGTTCAGATTATCCTGGTCCTCAAGGCAAAAAATCAAAAAAAGATCAATTCTCACCGTTGGTTATTCAATGCCATTGGTCGAATGCTCAATGTCGGTTAACCCGTCAGAATTGTGACTCTGACTGACTGAACTAATACAATGGCAGCCCGAGATTTGCGTTTTGATTGACGCAGGTACCAAGCCTGGGCACAAGTCGATATACTATCTCTGGGAGGCTTTCTACAATGATTCCAATCTAGGAGGCTGTTGTGGTTTGTATTTGTATAAGCCTTATGTTATCGAGCTGAAATGGTGTCATAGGCGAAATTCATGCAATGATCAAAGGGGGAAAGAAACTCTTGAATCCTTTGGTCGCTGCTCAAAATTTCGAGTACAAAATGTCTAACATCTTAGGTGATTGTGCTCGTTCTCACCTCCACCTTCATCTTTCCAACCTTCAATGATTCCTGTAGACAAGCCCTTGGAGAGTTCCTTTGGCTATGTTTCTGTGCTTCCAGGCGCCTTCTCAGCCTATCGGTATCGTGCTATCTTAGGGCGTCCTTTGGAGCAGTATTTCCATGGTGATCACTCCTTGGCTGACCGTCTCGGACCGAAAGGTATATATGGGATGAACATCTTTACAAAGAACATGTTTCTGGGTGAGCTTTTTTGTATGACAAATTGTGAGTGATATTAACATAGTTTTCTTCAATTTAAACAGCCGAGGATCGTATTCTTTGCTTTGAACTCGTTGCGAAAGCGGGAGACAAGTGGACACTGACATACGTGAAACCAAGCAAAGCTGAGACAGATGTTCCTGAGAGCGCTCCAGAATTGATCGGGCAACGTCGGCGTTGGCTCAATGGTTCCTTCGCAGCTTCAGTCGTATGTTTTTGAACCTCCATCATTTTTTGTTTTCCTGATCATCGCTCAGTATGCCCTCGTTAACTTTTTCGCGTTCTACAAGTCCGGACACGGGTTCATCCGCATGTTCTTTCTCCATATACAGGCTCTTGTATGTACTAGTCTTCTCAGTCATCCAGTCATGACGCTAAGTCACACGGGATCTATAGTACAACATTTTCTCGCTCATTTTCTCGTGGTTTGCCCTGGCCAATTTGTGGTTGACGTTCAGCATCATTATCGATCTTCTTCCGAGTCAAGGTATCAGGATATTCGGGACTGACGGTATAGTATGTACTTTCTTCCTAGTAACTTCATGTTTCAGTCAATAATGGCATTTGCAGACACACTGGGTTAATGAAGCGTTCAAATGGGTTTATCTAGCTTTCCTGGCGATGCAATTTGTCCTTGCCCTGGGCAATCGGCCGAAGGGTGAGCGTTTTATGTATACAATAACCTTATGGCAAGTGTACTGTTTCAGACCTGAAAATTCGCTAATCAGTTACGTTGATAGGGTATATGCTATTCTCGCGGTTTACTTGTTGGTTTGTTCGTTTTGGTTGACAATCAAAGCTTTCGCCGTACGTCATAACCCCCTCGGATTCCCACTACTTCCTTAAAAACGGAAATATAGGCCATTCCTGATCAGCTGAAGAACAAGACGACGGCGCAAGTTATAGCCACATTTTTTAAACCTCCAGTTGGCGCTTTAATGGCTGCAATGATATCAACTTTCGGTGCGGTGCTACTGCAATCACTAGCTCCTTGTGCATGATGTTGAATTTTCACAACAGGTATCTACTTCATTGCGTCGTTCCTTTACGTAAGAAATTACTTTCCTTGATGGATCCCGATGAGCTCTAATATTCCCAGCGTGACCCTTGGCACATGTTCTCCAGCTTCTTGCAATACCTGTGCATTGCACCTAGCTTCACTAACGTGCTCAACGTATACGCCTTTTGCAACCTACACGATGTATGGCTATCATCATCACTTTTTTGGTTTACGTCTTAACGTTATCACAGGTATCTTGGGGTACAAAAGGGAGTGACAAGGCTGAAGCGCTGCCTTCGGTCTCGTCTTCAAAAACAAAGGGCGCAGACGCGCCTGTTGTTGTAGATACTGCCAAGGTCCAGGAGGATGTCGATGCTGCCTTCAAAGAGACGGTCAGCCGGGCTATGACAAAACTCAATATCAAAGAAGCAGTTGAGAAACCGACTATGGATGACCAGAACAGAACTTTCCGGACGCGTCTCGTTGCGGCATGGATGCTTTCAAATGCAACTCTGGCCATTGCCATTGAGAATATTAATGGTCTGCCCAGTAAAGATCCTGATGCTGACGCGGCATCGCTACGGCAGAAGCAGAACTTCTACTTCGGTGTTATTCTATATTCAACGTTTGCTCTGTCGGCTGTGCGCTTCTTAGGGGTACGTGTCATATATCGTTTTCAGTTAGACAACTGATTCATAGTATCCTCTAGTGTTTGTTCTACTTCTTTAAGCGCAACTTGTTCAGATTCTGCCGCAAAAATTGATCTACTGATTTCTCGATACATATCTTGGGAGCACTATATGGACATTCATATATTCAACTTGGCTGGTCCTACTCAATAAGGCCACATAACAGTAAGACACTCGATTTCTTGCATAATCGTCTCCATTCCTTTTGATGGCGGTCCGGACATTACGTATATCTCTGCTTATGTAGAGAGTTTTGGAATTTCTATTTTGCAATGCATGGCTAGAGACTGGAAGGATAAAAGAATTGGATAAGATAATTGGGTCGTTATGAGTACATCCCAACAAACTGGTTTCTATCTTCGTCGGGTTCGTGATTGTCTCTGCTACTATCGAGGTTATGCACTCGTAGCACGGGAAGAGAACCAAGTACATATAGAGATCGCAACAAGCTTGCATGGTGCTCTAATTGTCGCTCAAGGGAGGATAGAAGACCGTCAGGGTCACGAGCGGGCTCAGACGGCACAGTTTCTGAGTCATTAGTTGAAGCTGCTTGGACGAGAAGGCGCCGGCACATCGGACACGAGTCATGCTGACAGGATTGTTAACTTAACCAGGATAACAACGCTTTACACTCACAGCCTCGGTTATCCACTTTTTTATACTAAGGATTTGGCGTAAGCTATTATAAACAAGCATCACGCACGGCTCGTTGGCACTTACTCTCGCCGACAGAAGATATGTCCACATTGCCATGATTTGGACAACCTTGTGATACCCAGTTCTTCGACTGGGTGTGCTGGAGAGTCCATAGCCAAAGCAACCTCTTCTTCTGCAATGATCACAAGATAGGGCGTGATACAGATAGGACAGGACGAGTCTAACAAGAGATTTGTAAGGTCGTGTGTAGAGTATCAGTTGGTATGCTGCGCCTGCCTTTGTGGCCGAGGTCAGTTAACTCCTGTTCAGTGAGCCTAGGTAGACCATTTAGAACATCCTCTATCTGGCTAGTCGGAGCTTTTTCAGAGTGTATGACGAGAAGCAGAACTAAATCAAGCATACGCGTGGCTCAGCCTGTTTGGAGGCAGACCAGACATGATCTGGTCTCTGAGGATCTGTATATGTTCCCTGATCTCGTCAAGTGACGTTGAAGAGAGCAGAGGAGCCTCTTCTTCGAGATTGGACCTCAGGTTGAAATCGTCCATCACGCTCCAGTGTAGGGATGCATCAGGGACGCGGTTGGTAAGACGAGCGCGTCAATCCCGGGCCGCTGATGAGAGATTATGTAAAGTATGCTTCTCGAAAAAGCAAAAATTGTGTTGTTTTCCTCTTGCTATGGAAGTGAGTTCATGTTTTCAATTACGCGCGAAGACGTTGGCTCATTAGTTTGAGATTGTTAATGCCCGGGCCGCCTTGCTATCGAATTATGAGGTCATGACATTACTGCGTGAACTCGAAAGCGATCATTTAGCTCGTGCCAAAACAGCGTTACGCATCAAGAAGGAAGAGGAGGCAGCTGGGCTTCCCCCGCGTATGTCTGGCAGCGATACGGTCTTTGGAGAAGCTAGCGAGAACTTGAGAACAGTGGAGGTCGAGGTGCTCAATACCTTCCAGATCTTACCCCTTCGAATGTATACACTGATAGCATCGTGCTATAGGCAATACAGTATCTCACTGCCGATTACCTTCCAACAACGAGGCAATCTCCGGAGGGAATTACGAGGCTAGTCAAAGATCTCGCGTCATATGAATTGACCAAGGCCGAGAAGCTACAAATCGTTAACCTGGCACCTACTATGCCAGTCGAGCTATATGTTGTACGTTTCTGAACAGATGGCATCTATACAAAGGTTTCATTATTCTCTCTTTTAGATTGTAGAAGAATTAGAAGACAGACTCGGTGATGGTATGGAGGATCTACTCACTTGCGTAAACTCAAGTCTCGGTGCTCCTGCTGCTCCTGCAGCAGAACTGTCTTCGCTCACTCAACCATCTGATACATCATCCTATCCTCACTCTTCCCTTGTGGATGACTCTTTGGATTACCCTGAAATGTATCAAGAGGAGATCATCTTTGATGACGCTGGGGAAGGTGTAGGTATTGAAGGTGACCTGGATATGGAAGAAGACTGATCGAGTAAGTCCGGGCTATCTTCCGCTAGTTAACCTGGTTGAGGCTTTCTCAGGACTCTTGACCATCGTGCAAAAACAATGAGCTTGAGGAACTGAAGAAGGCCATTCGTTACTCTCCTATACCAGTCTACTGCTCAAGGCATGCAAAAAGTAGGGCGATCTCTCCAACCGCTCTGTTTGGAAGCGACAAAAAACGAAGCATGACGAAGTACATTTGAACTTTGATCGAGGAAGATTGACCCATTGTTGTAGGTGGTCAATGTAGCTCATTTGTCCAATTCTTGACAGCCACAAAGCAGTACTATAGATGTACGATACTTAGACTTCGCAGATCACACGTGTAAAGACAATATCTCTTGAGTTTTAGGTGGTTCAGCTCATGGAGGTAATGCGGCGATCGTTAGTGATATTGGATAGATAGGATGATGTTACACCTTACGCGGACAAAAGTACAGACAAGGAGGAATCAAACAAATGAGAGAGCTATTACGAAGTCATCAACTCTTCTAGAGAGCGGAAGGTCCAGCCAGATGAGAGATAGATATTGCGAGAGGCTAGAAGGGATTTTCATCATCAGCCTCGGGAATCATCCCTTTCCGTTCAGCAGTCGTAGAGGGTACATCTCGATCAATCTGTTCGTCACCACTATCGTCGTCTTGTGTGGGCTGCGAAGCAAAAAGTTGTACAGGCTTAGCTCCCCTATCCAGAACATCAGGCGACAGATCATGTCATGAAGCCCAGATAACATACTTGCTGAACTGCTTCTTCTTCGCCGCATTAAGCTTTTTAGTGACTGGAGTTACAAGGTTATCGGTAGGGGAGACGAAATTGGGGTTGCTAACATGCGGAACGATGGTCAGCCCCAAGATCGAATCAACGTCACAATAGAAAATTGACGGACTGAGTCTTTGCCATCCTCTTGGCAAGGAGAGCCTTGGTACCCAGGGACGGGGCCTGGTTCGCGACGTTGCCCAAAGGTGCTTGGGGCACGACGATATGTGCCGCCTGGGACGGATTATGCATCGGCTGAATGGATGAGGGAGCGGGGGAATCATTGGGTGTGGATGTAGCAGACATCGTGGAGAGAGCGGACAGCAAGAGAAGGTGCAGTGAGTTGGCTGCTGGTAAAAGGCAAGATGGCTTTGCTTGGCTTCCAATCACTTTTATGAACGCGTGCAGAACCAACATCATGTGACCCTGTCTTGCCTCTTGGGGAACCGGAACGACGGAACCTTTCGTCACACATAGTTGTCCACAGAAGCCCACAGGTGTCTAAACATACGCATTCCGTGCTTGCATGGAACGCTGCAATCCAAAGTGTTATTATAAATTCTAGATGAAACTACATCAGATTAGTAGAATTGAGGGTGTGTAGGGTATCGTTCAAGCGCATTAGTCGCATGCACAAGCAAGGGTCCAGAAACCTCGAATCACATCACAACGCACTCCTTATCTTCTGCCTTCGCGCCTTGGAAACCCATCTCTGCAAATGTCGCGGGTCCTTTGCTTGGCTTGGCGGCATACACCACCCCACCTCCGAGACCAGGTGTCGTGATGGGCGCCTTTGAGTCATCCTCCCCTTCCCCCTCACTCTTCGTATTGCTAATGTCCATAACGGGGCTTTGAGATTGAGGCGGCAAAGCCGGTGGCGGCTGGGACGGCGGGGACCCGTACGCACCAACTACACGCCCTCCACGTCCAAGTCCTTGTCGTGCAGGACTCTGTGTCCTTGCTGGGCGAGGTCCGCTTTTCGCACCCCCAGCCAATCCAGAGGAGGGTATACTAACATCAGTCAATGTGTAACGGTACATAGCAGGTGCGTTAGCACCAGACCCTCCGGCCGAATGCGGCCGCGGCCCAACGCCGGGTCCTTGCCCTGGGGGAGGCAAGGGTTGTGTATTCTGGTGGACAGGATGGCGTCCTGCCTCTTGTGATTGTAGTGGTGAGTATTGCGGCTGGGATGGTCGCGCCTGCTGTTGTTGATGATACTGTTGTCGAATGTGTTGTGAGGGAGTCAACTGCTGGGCAGGTTGCTGAGGCCCAGAGTATCCGTTTGGACGCGGACCCATTGAGTTTCGACGAACAGCCTCAACAACTCGCTGTGCATCAGGTCGTTCGCGGAACGCCTGCTGGGGGTGTAGGGTATTGTTGTCCTGATTTTCCTGTTGCTGTTCTTCGAGATGCGGAGCCAGCAAGGGTGGCATTGGATGATTATATGGGGAATCATAACCCTGTGTTTCCGACCGTTCTTTCGCCTGCGTGCGTTTGCGAACAAGTTTGTTCTCTGTAATTGTGTCATGCTGCTGCCTTGAGAGGGCGTTCGGAGAAGGTTGTGATAGTGCAGCTAGACGCTCGGCTGCATCACTATTACCATGAGATTGTGCCTATCATTACAAGTATATGTGAGCAAACATTGTAACTGTGTGAACTTGAGATACATACCAATCTGTACCACTGAATGGCAGTTTGCAGGTCCTTTGGACAACCAACACCGACCTCGGTGTAGTATCCCATCGCAAACTCAGCGCTAGGCAATCCCTTTCTCGCCGCTTTTTCTGCGAATGTAAATGCCAATGCTTCGTCTTTGTCAAATCCACCCTCTTCACCTTCCCCACTACCAGAACCACACAAAAACCATTTACTGAGAGCCATGTCTGCCTCTACTTCGCCCTGTTGACTTGCCAAACTGTAATATTGAACACTCAACAATGGGTCAAAAGGGAAGGGCGGTTGAGCGAATTCGTAGGCGTGTCCGAGTTTATATTGTGCTGGTGCAAACCCCAAGTAAGCAGCGCGCTCAAGATGCTTCCGAACTTCCAAAATTTGAGTAGATCCGGGAGGGATGTATGGAGCAAAGAGAGAAGCGGGGATCGGCGCCGGGAGAGAAGCGAACTCGCCCAAAAGTAACAGCGCGAAAATGTAGGCGGGTTGGGGCGTCGTTACACTTGCTAACGTCGCCGCACGATGAAGAAGGGGGAGCGCAAGAGATGGGTTGGGCGGCAAGCCGAGTTGTCCCATTAAATGTGCCATTCCCATACGCTACAGATCAATCAGCCCCGATCATTGATTGGTGGTTAAACTAGTTACTGACATATGCACAGCTTTCTACGCCGAGTTTGACGCCACGTTCGAAGCAATCACGGGCGCGCGTTGCATCATTGACGTTTTCGTAATCACGGCCAATTCGAAACCAAGCTGCGGCATAGCCAGCCCTGGCAGCGGCTTCAAAGTCCCGGAAAGCAACACGGAGATTCTTTTGGACATGTTCTGGGAATGCGCCACTTGCGGCTAATGTCGCACGCAGATAAATGGCCTCGGCAACATGCGGAGGAATGGGCTGTGCCGATGAAGCTGCGATCTGGAGGACGGTCGGCACGGCAAGTTGTACAAGACGCAGAAGAATAGGATCATGTATGATTGCAGGGCCCACAGGAGGATCTGTCGATGCAGAAGGGTTATTTGTACGGTCAACGAGGTTTAGCACGTCGCGCGCCCATGCGACCTTGAGTGCATGATCGTAATTGGGATTTTGGATGGCTGGGATACTGAGTTGAAGTGTCGCAACGGTGGGCATGGACACAGTGAGCGATGGAACTGGAGCGATAGGCTGCGGGGGAGATTGCTGGATAGGCTGTTGAATTGGCTCTGGTGGGAAGTTGTACGAAGACGTCTGGTTCGGGTCAAACAACAGCGCAGGTTGAAGTACGGGACTTGAGAACTGCTGATTTTGTATGCCAGGATTAACTAAAGAACTTCCAGCGAAAGGGGACCATTCCGTGCCTGGGGAAGGCGGGAACGGGGCATGTCCATGTACTGGTTGCGGAACGGTGAATCCAGGAGAATAATTGACTCCTGAATAGTCTTCAAGGTTGTGTGCCATCTTTGAGGACATCAGATGAGGGTCGATGAGAGAACAGGGAACCTACGTTGGCAGGAATCGATGGATCGACGCGATGGGGACGCGGGGCAGCGATAGGATCAGCAAAGTGCGGCGGAGACTCGTATCGCAGCTCTTGAGGAACAGGGGGAACAGGGGGAGGATTGGGCTGGGAACGGCCCTGTGCACTGTAAGGACGAGGAGGGACGGGAGGAACAGACATAGTTCAAAAGATCATCAGATTCGACTTAATTTGAATTTACGTTCATTTCAGATAAGATATCCCATCGCTGCACTTACCAACCACGAACAACTCTGATGCGATCATCCCCAGGCGAGTAGCTTGCATTCTAGCTTGCATCTTTCTACAATAGAGATGGCAACTCACGCGCTGCCAGCGCATGCTTACCGTGTCCCTGCGTTTCGTGTATCAGTTCAACAAGACACCCTAACGACGGGAGCACGTCCAAATCAAACTTCGGCACTTCTGGTGACTGGTGATGTCCGAGGTATCGATATCATACTATAGATGAAGCTTCCCCCTTCGACGGTTCTAGTTTCACAGACATAGTTTCAGCACAAACTTGTAAGCTCGCGATGTCTATTATCGGGGCTTCACTCGCTCTGATTCATGATACTCCACTGCATCTCAAGATCAAACGATATGGTAAATACCTGCCCACCTCTACCTCATACTGACAGTCGTGTACTTGATCTCACAGTGCAAATAACTTTCAAGGCAACTGGCTCGAGTTTATCACTGTCCCAGAATGATTTTCAGCTTGTCTCGTCAACCTATGATTTCTGTTATGGAATTTGACCCCACACTTCGCTTCCGACATCGAGTGACGCCCATTAAACCAGTTGAATGGAATCTTTGCTATAACGGACTCCGAGTTCGCTCATCATCATTAATTCTCTATTATACCTGAATGATCGATAGGTTCTTGTCTCTTCAAGCACACTCCCAATCTGAAATGGACGATACGTGAGAAAATGTACACCACACAGGTAAAACGATTATCTTTGGCAACATGTGCGCAGTTTCGCGAGAAAGCACTGGTATGTGACATCGCATAGACGATCTACGATTTTCTAATAGTTCTCATGTCCGCCACACTTCAAGGTCACATGTACTTTTTCTGCCAATCGAAAAAGTCACACACACACACTAGCCTTTGCGATTGCTTCTACTCACGAAACGGATGTACGATTGACATCGAAGTAGAAATTTCAAGTGGAAAGTGCGCATGCACATCACGATTCCAATCCAATCTCTTGGGTACTGGTGGCAATCACAACGTGTGGACAAGAGGGGTGAGTGTGTGATTTCCACAGTCGATCGAGGTCTATATCCGCGGGCCTGTCCTCATGATGGTGCTGGTCTTGAAACTGTCTTCAAGAGATAACGCTTTTATCGGAGGTAGAGGTTGGTCATCCTGAGGTTACACAAGCCAACTTGGGACTCATGATCAAGGCATGTCTAATCAACCTAACGTTTCAATACTTACAAAATGTATGTGTGCGACTAAATAGTACCGGAGGCGATGTAAACGTTGAATGTTAGTTGTTACTTACATAGAAATTGTATGCCAGGGTCACATACGTGAAACATCCCTTCAGCATTGAATATACTATATGGTCAAGATTTGGCTACGGAAGCAACGCATGTCTTCATTAACGTTCATTACTTCCTACCCTCACTCCGATCATGCGAGGACTTCCAAACAAAGAGTTCTCGAAGCCGATAACTCTTCTCGAGCACAAGTCGCTGCATTGAATGTAGAGTTGTTTTTGCGCAGTTGTATTTCCCAACTGGCTCCCGATATCTCGGTCCGCAATTATACATCACGAATGTCCAAAAGGGTGCATCAAGTCAAGACGTGCAAACGTACAAGAAACCAAGATTACTCTTATTCGTTAGCTCCAAGGATTGCCGCTACTTATATGAAGGTCACCAGGTCAACTCTGTGTACAGATACTAGCGCTGGAGTGTCTGAATCAAGTCCCATAAAGGACAAACAAGTAGGTTGAAGACTTGAAGTCTGTTGAGCTTAACTCCCCACACAGTCTAAGTCCTGAGTAACTCCACACCTGCCCTGAACGCCCACAATCCCACTACGCCAGGGCCACGCCCTGCCCCGCTTTTTCACTACCCATCCGGAGCAAACGCTAGCCGAGTCGGAGCTCACGAACCAATATATATCTGCAGTGTCTGTGGATCCACTGGTTGGTGCCACGAACCCAGAACCCCTCGTTTACCTTCGCGCCTTTTTCCCTGCGACTTCAGCAATGCCTAACAATGGTCCCATGAAGCGAAGAAAGATTGCCGTCCTAGGCGCTCGTTCTGTTGGTTTGTACTCTCGGCTACATCATGTACGTCATTGCTGATGATACATCGATAGGCAAATCGTCAATGATCGTCCAATTCACTGAGGGCCATTTTGTCGATTCATACTATCCCACCATCGAAAGTGTCTTCACCAAGACAGTCGGCTACAACGGGACTGATTATGACTGTGAGATCATTGATACTGCTGGACAGGTACGTGCAGTCGATATAATAGATCATTCAACACCCCATGAATTGCCCGCATCAAAGGATGAATTCTCGCTCCTCGGACCGAAACACACTATCGGTATTCATGGCTTTGTACTCGTATACTCTGTCGCTTCGCGCAAGTCTTTCGACATGATACAAGTAATCTATGACAAGATTATTGACTTTTGTGGCCTCATGGACATTCCATGTGTTATTGTCGGCGCCAAGATGGATCTTCAGACAAGGTGCTTCTGAATTGCATTTACTAGAGACACACCTCCTCACTTTACAAAGTAGTCGACAGGTGGAGAAAACTGAAGGCCAACGCCTTGCAGAGATGAAAAGAGCCGCTTATACCGAAACCAGTGCGAAGAAAAACGCCAATATAGCCCTTGTATTTGAATTATGTCTCGCAGAGATTGAGAGGCATTCACCGACGAACAATCAACAACCAGCAGACGAAAAACGTCCTTGCGTCATCATGTAACTTTCGTATCCTTACCATGGATTACCATCCATGGGACCTCAACTTTTCTCTCTGATCTTCTGGGTATTGGGTGATCGATTCATATCAACGCATCTACATCGCATATCTCCGTGTATATTCCGATCGCTGTCCTTGTCCTCTTCGTTTCTTGTCCTCTTGTTCTGAACATGCTGTATATTTGTTCAATTACGCAGTGATCATGAAAAAAATACGTTTTATTGCATAATATCATATCGCTAGTAGTAGATTTGTCTGACATTGCTATGCAGTCCCGTCGCCCAAGTACCGGACCTTAATTTCTCGACCGTTCAGACCAGTAGCTTTGATTATTTGAGGATCATCAGGAATAAGGTCAATAGCCTGGTCACTCCACTTGACGTCATGACCCTGGACGTCCAGAACAATGCCTTTGACAGGCTTGTTGGTGGACAGTAGGACGGACTCGCCATCGGCACTAACAGTGATCTTCAACCCAAGCTCTTCTCTTGTAGGGAACTTGATGAACTTGAAAGGTTCGGGCCTTGATGACAGAGGTCGTCAGTATCTTCAAGGTTATTGAAAATTCTCAACCATACCAATTAGAATAACGGCTCAGGATCTCTCCGTTCTCGTCGATCAATCGGGCGGATACAATTAGAACCCTAGGAACCTCGCTATTTTTAGTCCTAATAGGTTGTCCAGGAAGGCTACCCTTGAACAGTTCTGTGCTGGCATTGGTCGCAAGCACAACATCCACTGAAGTGGTGGTCCTCCAATCTGAATGGAGATCGAAAGTCGTGACTTCAAGCTTAGCCTTTTTCTCGATGAGAGTGCTGTTGGTTCCCCAAATTTCGAGTTTGGTTTCGATGGTGAATCTATCGGCGTGGCGATCATCCTCAAATACCTTGTGGTCCTTCCTGGTCATTCCAACAGTGAAAGGACGAAGCTCGCGAGCAATCGTGAAGAACGCAGCTTTAGGTCGCAGGAAGTAGTCGACAATGGCCCAAGATGTTACAGGCCAACAGTCGTTTATCTGTAGAAAAGCCATCAAGAGCAGGCCTCACCATGCAGAGACCAGATTGATGTACCTGCCAAACTAAAGCCCCGGCAGTGTACTCTCTGCCCTTTCCTCCCCAATTACGGCGCCACAAACGATATGCAGAAGCCAGGGTTTCAGCTTGCATCACTTGCGTATAGTAAACATAACTGGTGGATACATTAGTCGATAGATATCGGCAAGATGGACACAGGTCTGAACCTCTCCATCTCAAACGAGTGCTTAAAGTTCTCCATCAGGTAAAGCTGCGAGGGGTTGAGAAAGTCCCCGTAACCCGAGCTTTGAACCATACCTCCAAGCGACGTTCAAAACCATCAGCTTTATTATGATTATTGTTCGTCCTGCAAGAAATTCAGCTAAGGCTGACCACCGGTAGAAGCCTTGTTATATACCTTGACTGCGGGAAGCGCTCAGACTTGTCGCCGCCAAGCCAGTAGTCAACTGTGCGTATATTCGGGTAACCCTGCCTAGACTCTAGGTCAGGTCTTGTTATATGAGTTTTGAAAAATTGGATCACGCACATTCCGAACTCAGAGACAAATCGGCCGGACAAAATGTCCCAGTTGTGCCAGGGTTCTTGGGAACCATGCCAAACATTCCCTATAGATATAAGATTGGACGGATAGGGATATGCTGTAGATTGTCGCTTACATTGGTGAATATCTCCAAACGTCCTGTCGGTTGTAGGTCTACCATGACCACTGTATGGGGAGGCACGGTGGTAATGAATATCGCAATTCCTTTTGACAGCAGCCGGTAGAGTGACTTCATAGATATGGCGAGCTGGGAAGTTCGTCTTGCGGAAATCAGATGTTTCGTCGTTGTAGTCCAACTCAAGTCCGAGCTGTTCAGCAATCTGGTAGTCTGACAATAACTTCAGAGATACTCGGACATTTTATGTATAATTTACTCACCCTCATTGTTTCCGGCTTGTCAGGAGTTTCGAATTTAGTACTTCAACTCATGAACGAATATCTCACCAAAAATAACGATCGAAGGGTGGTGGCGTAGCCTCTTTACATTCTGGTCAACCTCCACCTCAACAGATTTCAAGAAAGATTCATATGCAGGGTACTGAGTCACATCTGCAGTTAGATTGTTCGACTTAACATCAAGAGACCTTTGATTTACCTGCCCACATCCGAACATGAAATCCTGCCAGACTAGGACTGCATAATCACACGTCAAACTTCCGTCGGAACAAGTAAACGCGTTTATCTTACGTCCGAGCTCTGAATCCGAAAGTTGAGCAATAGATACAGACGAATAGTAATGCAGCTTACCATCACAGATGTCATAGAAAGCATCATGTTCATAGATGCCTCCACCCCATACACGGACCATGTTTTGATTACCATCAATCATAAGCTGCAACCAAGCCCTGTACCTCTCCGGCGTGACGCTGAAAACAGAATTAGCAGTAGAAGATCAATCCGAGATTCTGAAAGACGCTTACGTTGTCAAAAAGGAATCGGCAGGAATCCAGTTCGATCCTACGTGACAGGTATAAGCACAACGAAGCTTTATGATAGAGTGTAGATGACCTCCGCAGAAAATCCTGATGTTATTGATTTCAAAGAGGAAAGTCAAGCCTTCCTGATCAATCAACTTGTCCTCAACCACACGCACGCGGCGGAATGCAATCTTCTGGACTCTTGTGTCAAGAAGCTCACTTCTCTACAAGATTGAATAATGAAATAGTAAGCAAACAAAACTTTGGAATATTACGATAATGCAAACCCCATTGGTTAATTTGGCCTCGATTGTATAAAGGGGTTGTTTGCCGTATCCTACAGGGTACCAGAGGTCAACTTTTCCGGAAGGGAGATAGAAATCAGCCTTGGCATGGCCAGAACCCGTAGCAGCTGTTGTAGACACTATGACAGATCCATCAGCGGCTTTCAGCACAAAATGGGCGTGACCCGTGGCGCTGCTCGAGAGCATAAGGTCCACAGAGACTTTTACATCAAGGGCCTCGGAAACGTCACTCCTGACGTCTAAATCGACAATGCGAGTTTCATAAGTTTGTAGCGAAATGGGTTTCCAGGGGCCGATGGTCATGAGAATTGGGCCTTCGGAGCATTATAGCATATTGCGAATCGAGAATGTGACAAGACGTACCCCAGTCCCAGCCATAGCTAGACATGAGTAAACCATGATTGGTGAGTAGCTTCCTCTTCACGAAAAGCGACGCACTTGTATTGAGCCTTGCGCACATGGAGGCGGCTCGAGTCGCCATTCCACAGCCCAAGTTTCGTATGTTGTTTCTCGATATCCCTCCCCTGACAATAATGATATCAGGACTGAATAGCTGAAGAGTATCGAAGCACCTTGAGGAATGCGCTTTCAAACGTCAAGACAAGGTCGTTGGCTCCAATTTTCAAGGATTCTTTGACTGCAACTCGATAGGCGATGAACTGATTGTTTGCTCTGCAAAAGAGAAAGAAGGCGATCACAAATCAGGCCATCACCTCTTGACAATTGTGGCGTACTCCAGAATCGTTTTGCCGTTCTACGCAGAGTGATCAGGACCTGATCGGAAGATCTATCATTTCAGATCTACTGACCAAGTCAACTCTGGCAAAAGTATCGAGGCCGTCAAAAACTAGGTCAACATGGGGGGAATTGTATTCCTCCTCAGTCACGGTAAAGGTCGATTTGAAAGCCCAGTCACTTTCGCCGACCCCTTACGTAGAGATACAAGCAGATCAGTCATCGTTGTTGCCCAATAGTTAGATATCCAGGACAAACATTGAACATCCCACTCGTTAAGTCCAATAAACTATGAACAGGTTAGGTTAGGCTTGAATACGTCAGTACAAGCTACCTGAATACACGACGTACCGGGTCAGGTATCCTCTTCAATTTCAAAAGTTCGACATGAACTGTGGTTGGAAATCCGGATGTTGGCAACCACTCTCCATTCTGTGTCCCTGCGCCTCCACCAACCTGAGTGAATGACCAATCCCGCAGTAAACGTGTTATGCTCATAATGTAAGAGTCTGGGAATACCGAAGAGAAAGCTGGGGAAAGAGTAGCTATATGTATACCTGTCGGTGCGGCATGATCATGTACGGACCGACTTGCATCATACATTCAGAACCTTCCGAAGTTTTTCCATGGATTTTTATCATCTCATCATAGGGCCGATTTGAGTGAGTTAATAATGAACCTCGCCCCTGAGTCGTCAAGGGTTAGGCGAAACTAGGAAAAGCAGTCATGAAGATGTTACTTATAACATGTACCGACGACCCTTGACTGTGATACCCTTTTCTTCCTCTTCTCTATCCAGCTTTCTATTTAGACGAACCAAATGCTGCCTGAATATCCAACACAAAAGGATCGAAAAGCCGCTAGTGGATATACAAATGGCATACGAGTTGTGATAAGTTGGACCCCATGGCAGCGGCCATACGTATCTGGGTTTTGAGTTCATGTCGTGAAATAAGCTTCTCTGAATATTACTCACGATCCAGCAACGTTTCCAAGTTGCGCGAAAGCATTGATGAAGGCCAATGCGACTGCGCGTTTAGACGGTGGTCTGGCGAACGTGTTGCTTATCCACGCGTAAAACACAATGTACCCTGCGTAGGACTGTGCCATCAAGAATCTATCCCAGAGAGTAAATCATGATGAAAAGAGGGGACTACGGGTGTGACACACAAAGAGATGTAGCGAGCAGCGGTATTCATAGTTGAGATGGCCATGATGAATCCTACAATTCCGAAAGCGTACGAACCCACTATGTGGTAGAAACGCTCTCCAACTTTGTCGGAATGGCTGCAAGCATAAAAGAAGCTAGTATCATGATACTTGAAATTGTAGACGAGACTTACTATGCGAGAAGAGCTGACACAATTACGGCGAATACGAATGGTGGGGCACAAAGTAGCAGTGACACAGTGGTGTTGAAACCAAGGGTGGCACTCAACGTCGGAAAAAAGGCATTGAAAGATAGGGCCACGACCTCTGAAGTCAGCGCAACAGAAAGCCACCAGACTTTTACATCTGTGACAGCCAGCCAAAACCCAGAACGTTGCCCTTCTGTCTCTTCCTCGTCTCCAACGCCCGCGTCTTCTTCCATGCGACGAAGGGCGAGAGCACGCTCTTCAGCAGAAAGCCATCGTGTGTTCGCAGGGAAGTCGGGAAGAACGAAAATAGCGAGTACAGCGATAGCAATAGTCAAGGCACCTTCTATATAGAAAAGCCATCTGAGAAGGATCCATGAGATTGAACAAGACGTAGTACAGATATTTACCTCCACGCGGCATGTCCAAGCTTGCCATCCATTCCACTAAGGATTCCAGATGCCATCAAGGCGCCAAAAGCGTTGCTGATGATATTACCGCAGTATAGGATAGCCGTTCGAAGACCGAGTTCATCCTTCTTATACCATTTGGATAAAAGAAACTGAAAAGTATTGATCAAGGGGGTGAATGATAATATCGTGCAGCCGACATACTAGTGCACCCGGAAAGAAAGCGGCCTCAACAAACCCAAGGAAAAATCTAGTGAGAAGTGCACCAATAAAGCTAGCAAATAACATAACAAATTGTCAACGACTTGAAAAAATATCAAACAAGTAGGCTTACTTGTGAGCGATGCCTGAATTCAAGAATTCTTAAATGCTTTTACGTGAGAATACGAGACGTGGCGTACCAGTTAAAGCAGATATCATGCCCCAAATGATCATGCATGCCGGAAGGTAGAGTGATGGTTTTCCAATCCAATTCAAAAACATATTCCTGCATTGTGGAGTCTCGCATCGACGACGTTGATTACTTCCGAAAATAAACGTACGATGGGATTTGCATGATTATGTATCCGACATAGAGAATGGACAACAACGTTGCGAACTCCTGACCTGGAGATGACACATCTCGTTTTCGCTGACGAATAAATAGCTACCAGAGAACTCACCCTTGAGCTTCAGGTCTGCTTCGAAACCCTTTAACCTCGCCGCTCCAGCGTTATTTCGATCAACCTAGAAAGAGGTCAGCTATGTTGTCGCAGGAAATGGATGGCGGGAATCTACATAATTAAGGATGTATATGAAGACCATAATGCTCATCCTTGCGTCGATCTTCCAAAGCAGCTTGCGTTCCAGTTTTTTGCGTGCTTCAGTACCACCAAAGTCGGTATCTGAGCCATCCCCGTCGATCGGAGAGCGTAGAGACTCTGTTCCCTTCTCCAAATTGTCATTTTTAAAGTGCGCGGACATGATGGAAGGCAGGAAGAGCTTCTGGAAACGCGTAATTAGTTGAAGCGCTTCTCATTTTATACCCGGTGAGAAGTGGTACGGGACTCCTTCACGTCGGTTGAATAGTCCGGTCATGGGGCCCGGTACGCGAGGCGAGTCCACAAGATCAGCTTCAAGTATAGCCAAGCTTTCAGAAATACAGCATCCGGGCCGAATTCTATGATATTTGATCAACAATGACACGTGACTATCTCAGACGCGACGCGACACTTCTCGTGATTGTGATTCAACGACTGCCTTGAGGCTTCGAGCAATGGTCCTTTCGGACGAAACGCGGGATCTCATCTCTCGAGTCCTCGAGAGTCTTCCTGTCCTCACCGCCAAAGACATTCCGGACGACGAAGATTCTTGCCCGATTTGTCTCACCCCATTCTCTTCTCTATTTCTAGACGACGATTGTGGCGTCACCAAGCTCGTCGCTTGTGATCATATTTTCTGTAGAAAGGAGTGCGTATGCAAATTTGATCTGGCCCTTTCGCGTGGGCGCTGACGCGTTCCTTATTGAGCCTTACGCAGTGGATTCAGAGCCTGGTGAGCCATCAGCTCGAGTACAAAATCATTCCTCAACGATACAATAGCATGGCAACTGTCCCACCTGCCGTCACGTTTTCCTAGATATTCGCCCAAGCTCTGAATCAGACAACGAATCGTCAGATGGTGGTGAATACATACCCGACGAGGACTTCGACGATGAAGATGATGGCTTTATGGACACTGACGGCTTTAGCGATGCCGTTGGTTACACGACTGACGAAATGGAGTATGACGGTCACGAGTGGGGTGAAAGTGATACCAGAGACACTGACATGGAGGACACTGAAGTTGCCGGAGCAGATGATGGTTCTGAGTGGGGCCTTACGGATGGGGAGTCTTCCCCTGCGTCAGAAGACGTAGATTTTTCTTTCATGACGAACGAAGCTGCTGATGAGCCTCATGCTGGTGGAGGTATGTCATCCACATCCACATACCAACTGTTCACTCATCTCCCTATAACAGCACGACTTGATGTCACTTTGGCCGATCAACAATCGAGCCATGATCCATTAAATGAACCGGGACAAGACAAGGAACATCCTGGTGCATAAGCTGTATTCACCCAGACTGTACAAGTACATAATAAGAAACCCTCGCCATATTGTAACACTATCCCAAGAGCTATTTCTTTTATGTATATCAATTACAAATGCCACCTTCTATTTGATATGTATCAAGCTCAAATCCCGTCAAGCAAAACTTTCAACGCCACGTTCTCTTTCTCCCGCCAGACTCCTGTATACTTCCCACTCCATTTGAGGCCTTTTCCACCCCCCTTCACTCCGAGTTTTGACTTCAGTGCGTCGCCTGTCTCTTTAACCTTCTTGTCATCTGAGCCAAAGAGGAGAACTATGGTTGTGCTCGTGGCGGTTTGAGACGAAGGTGAAGATACCATAATAATCAAATACGGCTCCACAGACACTGAAAGAGTAGTGAAAGCCAGTGAAACTGCTGACAAAAACCCCAGAGCATTTCCGCTATCGTCGCTACGATGTATTATCTTCTTGAAAAGATCACCATTTGTTGTTTGTGCTTTTTCATTCATCAACTCATTGGCAAGGTGTCGCGCGAGCTCTGTTTCAACATCACCAAGGCGCTTTTCTGCTCTTCTCCTTTCGTCGACAACTTGATTAACTCGTTCAGGAACCTGTAGTGCACCACAACTTAGAATGGACGCCGTGTTGGTGAGTAAATTGTGGCTGGAAGTAAGATAAGTTATGAGACGTGGTCCGGCAAGGAAATACAGTCGAGCATTCGTGGTATTGGAACGGGAGAGTGTATCCGTATGCGGTAGCAAAAATAATTGCAGATTGTGGATGCTTGGAAGGTGGGTACCACAGCAACTGAAAAATATTCATCGAGAAATATGCATGAAGATGGTGAAAAACATACGGATTGCGATCTATCCCATCAATGACTACAACACGTTTGACACCACCGGTATAATCATCAGGAAGGCCTCTTCCGACTGCTCGACCCGATTCAAGGACAGTAGCCGGCTTTTCTTGTGCTCGATCCAATTCTTCGACCTCAATGTGGACCCTTCGACCCTCAAATACTAGCTTATTGGCTTCATTTTGTACCGAAGAAACCTCTTCGACGGTCATTCCACGTGGTATCTCGACGTAACACGGAGAGGGGTAAGCCGTAAGAGACCATGAAAGAGTAGGAAGCTCGAGTCTGGACTCTAGAAGCGCAGAAAGAAGATGCTGGGAAGTGTGCAACGACATCTAGTATGAAATCATTAATTGTGCATGGATACTGTCCGTTAGCCTCAGGAAAACATACATGATCATAGCGTCGATCATACCCTTCTTGTCCCAAAGCAACAGTAACTTTTGCTCCAGGCGAAAAGGCTAAAAGTGCCTTGTCCGTTTCACCTTCCTTGACACGAACATAATGGACTGCGTGACCGCCGTGACGTTTGGCTTGCAGGACTTCCCATGTTGGACCGTCAGCAACGGTAGTAATAATGCCAGTGTCCGTAGGCTGGCCTCCGCCTTCCGGAAAGATGACAGTGTCATGGAGCATGACCTCAAGTAAGGGATCATTGGGTATCGTGGGTGCGATTACCGACTTCTTTGCGGGCTTTTTCGCCGCGGCGGGTGCGGCAGGCTGAGACAGAGACGCTGCGACGACGACAGTATCAAGACTTCGCAGCAGAGGGTCACCTAGAGAGACGAAACATTCGCTCATTCAATGACATCCATCTCAAGATGAAGGAAGGGTACGTTGGCAAGCAAGCATTCCAACCGGGATTGAAACCCGGGTGTCCTGTGATACCTTTAAAGTGGGAGATAGAATTCTATGGTAGTCGGATGGAGTCGTTTGGGGGTATAGCACAGCGGTGGCCATAATCAGTTCCAAGTGGTTATTGAGTACGGTATATCGGTAGACAAGCCAGGCGATCAACCCAGTGTGTGACCCTTCATCAGGTAGTAATACTGATCACGGGAATTGAGCAATTATTCTTGCGGTCTCCCATCCTGGTCTGTGAGTCTTCAACTAGGTATAGGGAGCAATGTAATGAACACCACGGTCGATCATCACCTTCCCTTGGTTCACCACTTCACACTGCCTCTAACCAATAGGACATTTTATATTGCAGCCCTTTGCACGTCAAGGGAATCTGGGCCCAGTTTATCAACCAGGACTTCCCACCTTAATCTCATTTGACTCTCTAGACTCCAACAACGGTTAATATGACTTTTGACATGGACGCGTTTGAACCTTCGATATTTGATCGTCAAATTCAGCCTTTATACACCAGGAGCGTCTGGCTCTTGTACTGCAGCTAATACACGGTTTTCGTATCAGACTTTCTTTAATTCGTCGGCAAGATCTATTCCAAGGTGGTTATAGGATGGGATGGAAAGAGGGCGATGTTGAAGCACCAGATATATAACAGAGCTCTAGGAGTTAAGAAATTGAGAACGTCGTCACTGAGATACAGGTTTCTCGATGATGCGGGAGGATGTTGGTGATTCTACGAACTACGCGTGCTGCCAAAACGTTCCTGCCTTTCTAGTGCTCAAGTAGAAAAAAAATTGAAGTTGGCCGTACGCTCTCGGGTGTAGCCTTCTTTGAGTTCCTCCGCCATGGGCCGAGAAATGAGCGGAAGCGACACTGAGCTTCTCGTAAGTAGCAGCCTTGGTGTACGTACGTCAGGGCTGGGAGAACCACTGAAATCACCAGCCCCATGTGTTGAGATAAGGACGAGATTGTGCGATCCTATGCCTGATTCTACGCGGCGGCACCCACACACCCCGAGAGTATTTATAAGAGACCCTGGCTAACGTGTCCGTGACAATAGTCCTCAAGGCCTCACCTGTTCCCATGTCTCCTCTGGACGACCGGCTTTCTCCAGATTACGAAGATCGTCCGCTCCTCAGGCCTCGCCAATCTCTAGGTAACTTCGTAGCTCGACTGGTGTGAGCTCCAGACGCATTCCTTACGGTCCTTCCTAAAGTGCAGGAACGTGAAGATGACGCCTCCGAGGTAGAATACGAAGGGCAAGCATCTCGAGCCCAGCTGGAGTCCTCGCTCCTGCGAAAACTCGACCGACGCATGTCGATTCTCATCCTCATATACATCCTCAACTGTAAGAACGAGACACTTGATGCATCACTGCTCATGGAAACCTCCCTTGCACAGATATCGATAGGAACAATGCAGCGTCAGGATTCTCGTCATCCCTTCACGGCGGTTTCATCATCGTTTTTGTTATAGTGCGGCTAGACTACGCGGGTTTGAGGAAGATTTGCACCTCAAGGGCAACCAGTTCGCGTCGATCATATCAATACTCTATGTTGGATATATCTTCATGCAGATACCCTCGTGAGGTTTTCTAAAGCGACACTTGTTGCCTTGTGCTGAACAAAGATAGAAATATGCTTCTCGTATATGTTGCAAAACCTTCTCTATATCTGCCCTTTTGTATGGTGATCTGGGGCTTTATTTCTATGCTCACTGGTGCGCGCTTGTTTGTTTTCTCGGACATTCTCTTCATGTATCAGTGTAACACATGATCCAGGAGCCACTACGAAGTTCGTCTCTGACCCATGTCTCAAAAAAAGTTAACACGGCTCCTCAGTTTCTTTGGTGCTCTCTGCACGCGGTTTTTCCTCGGTTTCGTTGAGGCAGCATTTTTTCCAGGTGCCCTGGTGAGGCTACGAGGTTACAATTCGACCGTCCGCGTCCTGACTTTTCCAGTTCCTCATTTCGAAATGGTACACAAAGAAAGAGCTTTCTCGCAGAACTGCACTTTTCTTCTGCGGAAATATAATCAGTAACGCCTTTGGGTCACTCATTGCGTCTGGAATCCTAGACACTATGGACGGGATTCTCGGTTTTACTGCTTGGCGGTGAGTTGAGTAAGTGTTATGACCCGGTAAAGATTAAGCAAATTGAACCCTAGCTGGCTATTTTTTGTAGAGGGTTCTTTGACTATTTTTGTGGCTGTTGTTGCAATGTTCGTTCTTCCAGACTTTCCCGAGACTCCGTGTAGCTGGCTCACGCCTGCTGAGCGGGCACTTGCAATACATCGAATGGCGGAAGTTGTTGAGATCGACACTCTGATGCCATCGACAGAAGGCAACATGACTGCAGAGGATGGCGCGGAGGCTGCAAGACAATCGAAGGAGGCAAAGCGAGGTTTGCAGCTGGCGCTTGCGGACTGGAAAGTCTGGTGGCTCGCTCTGTCAATAGCAGTCATGACTGTCTCCGTCTCCTTCAATGTCTTCTTCCCGACCTTGAGTGAGACGCTAGGCTACGGATTGACGACGACTTTGTTGCTCTGTGTCCCTCCGTGGATACTTTCCGCGGTAGTGTCAATCATTGTGTCAAGGTAGCTACATTCGCACGTACTCTTGCCTTGCTCACACCCCACAGCCACTCTGATCGAACTGGTGAACGATTTTTGCATATAGCAATCCCGATTTGCGTTGCTGCTCTTGGCTTTGTTATTTCTATATTGACAATGAACACGATGCTCCGATACCTGTCTATGTAAGGATTTAACTTTCCCGACTTCCAAATGAGTATTGATGATCCACCAGGTTCTTGATGGCCCAAGCTTATGCTGGTTATGCGTGCTTCTTGGCGTGGGCTTCGGGAACTATCTCAAGGCCCTCGTCCAAACGGGCGGTCGCACTTGCCTTGATTAATTGTGGTTCGACCATAGGCAACATATTTGGCTCGTGGGTCTCTTCCGCCCGACAGTCCCGGCCGCTACTCACGTCGCTGCAGGTATGTTTGGCCGTCCTCCTGGGGACCAAGCTATGCAAAGTCGTATGGCATCTGTATAGTGTGTGGTGTGGTGTCGGTTGGGATGTGCTTTGCTTTCCGCCAGCACTTGGTGGTGTTGAACGGGAATGGACACAAGTATCTGCTGTAGAACTGTACTATATATAGAGATCAAATAGAAAGATTGGGGGCGATTAGTTGGGGCACAGTTGGGCCGAGTATGGGAGGAGGGCAAGGACCGTGAAACGTGATGGCGGAAGACATGTCTTGTATGCACGGATCTAGGACAGAGGAAAGCAAATGGCTGGGGTCAGCGGACCGGCTGGAATATTATTTATGTTCACGCTTCCACGCGTGAACGCAGCATCGCTCTCCATCTTGCCGTGATCTGCCACTTGCTTTCCTCCTTCCCGTGCGTGGCTTGGCGCCGTCCAGATGAACTCTCTGGCCTATCTCTCGCGTCAATTCGATGTCCTCGCCTCCGCAAAGACCCCGCCGTCCACCCCGTCCCCTGGCTCCCCCTTCATCGGCGACAGACTCGCAAAGGACAGGGCCTCGGATCCAGAACTCCCTCGGGTCAGCACCTGGTCCACAAAGTCCTTTCTCCTCCCCTCGTCCCCCAACACGGCCTCCGCCGCCCCAAAACGGTCCTTCTCCTCGCCCGCCTTTGCTTCTGTCCGCAAGCTCGGCCTGCAATCCTCCATCCCGCCGTCTCCATCGCCCGATGTCGAGGCACGTCCACGGTCCAAGTCTGAAGTAGAGCACATAATTCGGCGCATATTTTTTATTCGTGTCTTTGTCTTGGTGTGGGACAATTTGCGTGCGGCTTGGTTGTCTCTTTGGAAGCATGGCAGGCTAGAAGAACAACCAATATCTATCTCTAAACCCTTGGAAGCGGGCGAGAAGCCCGTTGAGGACGATCTAGCACAACCCCCATCTTCATCCCCCTCAATTTCGCCTGCCAGCCTCAGCCACACTTCAGACCCCACCTCTGTCGAACTTGCCGTCCCTTCATCCACCAGCCCACCTACAATCATACGCTCTTCCGAATACCCTCTAGACGTCTCGCGATCATCGACGCCATCGTCTGGTGTAAGAAAGACTCCCTTCAACCTGCCAAAGACCCTCGTACTCGACCTCGACGAAACCCTTATCCATTCGACATCACGGCCCATGAACTCCTCAGGAGGCGGCGGCGGCTTTTTCGGTCTGGGGTCCTTCCGCACCCGTAATAAGGGTGCTAGCCACATGGTTGAAGTGGTGCTGGGCGGGCGATCTACATTATACCATGTATACAAGCGACCTTTTGTCGACTTTTTCCTCCGAACAGTACGTTGTTGTCCTTCTTTCCTCGCTCACTTATATCAAAGCTATCCTAGGTTTCAGGTTGGTATACACTTGTGATTTTTACGGCCTCCATGCAGGAGTATGCCGATCCGGTGATCGACTGGCTGGACGCTGGACGTGGTATCCTTGACCACCGTTTTTTCCGAGATGTGAGTGCACGATTCCGCGTGTATGAGCGATCGCTACTGATCTCGGCAAAGTCATGCACACAGCTACCTAACGGGTCTTTTACCAAGGACCTGTCCATCGTCGAGGCAGATCTCTCGCGAGTCTGTCTTGTGGACAATTCTCCTGTCAGCTATCGTGTAAACGAAGGTAATGTCTTGTCCAGTAACCTTCCAATGATTTTAATTAATGCCCACATGAATAGCCAACGGCATCCCTATCGAAGGCTGGACACATGACCCGTCAGATGAGGCTTTGCTTGATCTCCTGCCCGTCCTAGACTCATTGCGCTTCACTTCCGACGTTCGTCGCGTCCTTGGATTACGTACCGCAGGCGGTCACGGCCATTCATGATTTGTTCTTCGTCTTATTTATCATTGCCTGACATAGAGGTATCAGCTCTTTATCTGGTTTTATTCATTCTTGTAGCCACTTTAGTATATTCATTTGATACCACTGCAAAGACTCTACATACAATCATCGAAATGCCTAATTTAACGTTGTACAATCTTCTCCTTTCTGTCTTTGAAAGCCTACTATAAGTTGAGATCGAGTGGGAATTTCTCCCGGCTGCGTCATTACTATCGAGCTACATGATGGGTGTGTGAATGGTATTAAAATAGTGAACGGGAAAATGCAAAACATCCACAAAAACCTAATATATATAGATGAGAACCGGAAAGTCAGTGTGAAGAAGCTACATAGCCAAGGCCGCTTGAAGCTCCTTGAGCTGTGCTTCCTCGTCGTCCTCCACAGCGACGGGTTGCCGTGAGCCTAGGGCATACTCAGTGATCCGAAAAAGTATGGAATCGCAAAGCATCATACCTTCCTTGACCCCTTCGGGCAGGTGTAAAGGAGCGTGCTCCGCGCCGCTTAATCGCTCGTTGAGAGTGTCCTGCTCCAGTTCTTCCAGCTCCTGCTTGAGCTCGTCCTGGGAGAGTGAGGCCGTCATGAGCAAATTACGTGAAACTTGATCAAAGAAATACCTCGTCTATGCCGTCCATGCCATATAAAGGATTTGCGAGGGAGGACGCAATCTCATTTGCGAGCTCCCGCTGCTCATTCACAGTCGCCATCGTTGCATCTACCTTGTCAATATTCCTGTTCCGCAGAATATGAGTAGCCGCAGAGCAGGGAACGGGGTAAACGACGCACAGATTGCCATGGATGGTCTGCAGCGCAGACGCCGCCTTCTTCATCGCCGCCAGAGTCTCCGCATTGAGATTCGCAGATTCAAGCGTATTGACCTGCATCTCCAGCTGCAGTCGCGTACCAGCCAAACGGTCCAACTCCAATTCGCTGGCCTTCTTCCGTTTCAGAGCAGCTGTCGCAACTAGCGGGGTGTTCAGCCCTCGTAAGCAATGCGCAAAGACGATATACCTACGGGCTTTGTTCGAGACGGCGTTCGCCTTCGCCTTCTTCAGCTCTTCCTCAATTTTCTTCTGTAGATGGTCCTCCTTCTTCTCGATCATCTGGAGCTGCTGCCGTAGTGTAACTATCGCATCCCGAGCAGACTGTTTGGGATCGCGCCGCGCGCCAAAATAGCTCATGAAACTGCTCATCATGGTGGAACTCTTTCAAACAAAAAGTATAGATGGCGGTCTAGAGAGTGCAGAAGGAAGTGCGCCGCAACAGAGAGCGGTAGATGAGCGACTGTATGAAAGGGTTTGCTTCTTGGAAGCCACCCGATAAGGCAAGTTCGTCACATGACCTCCCATTTCTCCAGGGCTGTGATCAAACCTGAAGTAGGTGTCGATTCTGTAAGTAGTAGCTGTAGTAGGTATATAATCGATATATGGTCCGCAATGGTCGACATCTACCACAAGACAAACTATGGTCACTACCAAAGCATGGGTATTTTGGATTAGTCCTCCTTATCGTCACTAAATACACGATGTTAGCTACGGTTCGATGGAAAGGAACTGCACTCACCCCTCTTCGTCGCTCCGATCATCAGAAGCGCCAGAGCCCGTAGTCAGTACTCGCCAAGCGACTCTGCAGATCATACCAAACCAAATAATCTGGATGACCTTGACACCAGTTGTGAGTCGCGAAACGTAATGGTTATTGATAGAAGAGGGGATACCTGTAATGCGCTTAGAAGAGACACAAATGCGATCCATGTCGTCCGAGCGATGAATTTGCCCTTCTCGGCGGACCATTCGAAAGGTATAAGTCGGGGAACGTCCCTATACGTAGACACAATGATAAAGAGGAAGAGAATGTGCCGCGTCACGAGCCACGACACTAGGAACCACCCAAAAGTCACATCGCACGCGAACTGACTGATCTCAATGTAACGAATCATCTTGGCCAACTGTATTAAGATAAAAGTCAATATGCGCCGCACCTAGACTTGCTCTAGAACTTACGGGTAGGAAGATATCGCAATAGTCCATAAGGACCATGATAACGCATCCTACACGTGTGAAATTGAAGAAATAACTTGTAGTCATAAGGGAGATGGTGATAATGTGGTGAGTCATCATCTGAACGTGGTCTTTGCGTCGTTCTTCAGCATTCAAAATCAGTACTTGGTGCAAATAGAACGCAGTCTGAGTTAGATAGTAGAATTTGACGGGGGCTGCCAAGGGTATATGGGGGTAGTCTTTCCACAAGGCCGAAGGCTCAAGTACCTGCGTCGGTAAATTGTGGTGGACATACTTGAGACGAGCGGGAGGTCAGACTGAGCCTTGACAGTAAGAACAATTACGACGCACGAGCCCGTAGGACCACTGGAGGGTATAATACACGACCGACCAACCCTGTTCAGCAAATCTAAGCACACTTCGATGTACTTTGCGAAGCTCTTTCGGTGTTGGTTTTGAATCGCCAACGGCATGATTGTTTCCATTGGCGACGCCATTCGTCGTGACATGTCCATTCGCGCGCTCTTTTGATTTCTTCTTCCGATTGTGCAAATCTCTGGTTAGCTTCCAGTGCGCCAGAGGTTCAAGCACGCCTAGACGAAGTGCATCGCGCAATATGGCCATAACAGCAATGCAGGTGATTACTAAACATACATCCTGAACGCCAGTATTGTAATACGCGGAATTGGGGAAAGAGTCGGGGTTTGGGGGCGTGTCCGTGGGGTAAGAGAGGGTGAAGAAAGGGACGAGGTAGGATGAAAGCCACCGAGTCGTGAGGGCATTCATCGAAAAAAAAGGAACGGCGGTAGGCACGCGCGCCAGCAAAGCAGATGGAAGTCGAAAGCTGGCCTGAAAAGCTGGTAAAACGTCAACGTCCGTATCAAACCACGTTTACGTCGAGTTGCCTAAAAGGAACGGACGCAAAGGTAGAAATAATAAGAAAGCGGCTGGAGCCACGGCAGCAGCACGAACAAAGAAGAGAGCACCCACGCGTGCTTCGAGAGCAAACTTCAATTTGAATGTCAATTGGAAACGCGATTCGGAACCGTCCAAATCTTGCCGTGGGAACCTACAAAAGTTCGAGTCCTCGTCCCGCTATCATGGCCTCGTCGTCCAATCAGCCCAACAATACCCTCTACCTCAACAATCTAAACGACAAGGTCAACAAGGAGGAGCTCAAGACGCAGCTATACGCCCTTTTCACCACCTATGGCAAAATCATCGACATCGTCGCATCAAAAAGCCAAGCAATGCGCGGCCAGGCCTTCCTGGTGTTCAACGACCTTGCAGGCGCGACGTCTGCAATGCGGGCATGCGAAGGGATGATGTTTTACGAGAAACCGATCGTGAGATTGTCCTCCCCAAGTAGAATTGTCGACTCAACCGCACCTCCGACAGCACATTGATTACGCTAAAACCAAATCCTACGTGACACTACAAAGAGAAGACCCGAATTTCGTGCCTCCTACAGCAGTGAATGCGAGTTCCCTACTTACCCAGAAGCGACAGCGTGACGACGAGGCTGCGGATGGAGAGAGAAACGCGAAGCGCGAAAAGTCAGAGGAAGACGAGGAGGAGATGGAGATTGATGATGAGGACGAGCCTGCGCAGCTATCTAATACCTTCTCCTGTACGTCGTATCACTCGTGCCAATTAATTTATATGCGCTTCACTGTCCGATTAAAAGCCACGACTGCTATCCCGAGTGCCTCTCAGCAACCTTCAACGCGGCTTTTGTGCACCAACCTACCACAAGAGGTTACTGACGACGTATTGGCTGTTCTTTTCCAGCAGTACGTGTTATATTGGTTATTGACTCTGGCTCCATCGTTTATTCGCGTCTGCTAGATATCAAGGTTTCCAAGCTACGCAAGTAGCATTGTCTCCTACACCAAACGCTGACGGAGCCAAGGTGAAAATCGCTCAAGTGTCTTTCGAAACACCGGAACTCGCATCTGTCGCGAAAACTGCCTTGGACGGGTTCACGCTGAAGAAAGGATGGGTCATGGGAGTGGCGTTCATTTGATCATGGGTGTGTTTCTTATATACATTGTATTGTTGCTTTGTTTGCATCTGGTCAACGTTATTAAAGTCTGTTCATGTATCAGCAAACTTTGTGGTCTCCACGGCATAGCCCGAGCAAGAAACTCTGTTTGATTGCAAGCAAATCAAGTATTTATGCGTTCTTCCCACAACCTACAACGCTTATTTCAAGGCCTTGAGAATTGCCTGGCCCAAAGGACCAGCTGAGGCTGGATTCTGGCCGGTCAAAAGATTTCCATCGACCACAACATGAATCTATGATCGGTGTTAGAACAATCATCGCAGTTAGCATAATGCGGATAAAGCTCACCCCCCATGGCTCCGCAGCTTTCTCATACTTGCCGCCAAGCGCTGTGAGCTTGTCTTCTAGGAGGAAAGGCACTTTCTACAATGGACGATGACGTCGGTCTCGGATAGGTACCAACAGGAAGACTTGCCTTGGTTCCTTTGACAAGGTCTTCCTCAGCGTTAGAGAAGCCGGTAACTCGTTTACCCGCGAAGATTGGTTTCCCGTCAGCACCGATAGCACCAACTATGGCCCTGTTACATCGATGAGTATGATAAGACAAAATCAATGACAACGGAGACCAACGCAGGTCCATGGCAAACAGCAGACACGATTTTGCCTGCCTGATAAAACTACACGATGTCAACATCTATTATCGGAACAGCAGCAGTCTGTGTCTACTTACCTGAGACGCGAGCGCGATATTTATGGGATTTTCCGCGAGATCGATAACGGGACCATGCCCTCCAACGTAGAAAATCGCATCATAGTCCTTTACATTGACTTCACTAAGCTTCTTCGCGCTGGCGAGCTTCGCCTTGACGGTCTCGTCCTTGAGGAACTTTTGGCTTTCTTCGTCATTTGCGAATGCCTGTAGTGATTCGATTCGACATCAATAAAGCTGAATTTCAACGTGACACACCTGGAGACTGCCTTCGTCCACCTCGGGATTAGGCCCGGCAGGTGCAGCAAAGTCGATGGTAGCGTGGGGGGCCAGCACCCAGTAAGGGTGAGCAGCTTCCGGCAGATACCAGCCCTATTGGCGCGACAATTAGCTCAAGCTTCATAGTACACCTCACTCGCTCACTCACGGTTTGCTCGCCAGTAAGCGTCTTATTGACAGATGTGAATACAAAAAGCACAGAAGGCATATGTGGGTGACTTCTGGGTCAGACAAGCGTGCTCCTCCATCGTTTATATGGAAAATCCCATGAGCCAGGCTTTGTCAGTATGGAACGTCATCAAAACATGCAGATCTGTCCAGATAAGGATCTATATTGCTTATATAATGAAGCCGAT
The DNA here is from genome assembly GCA_017657225.1 of Termitomyces sp. T69sscA. NCBI lineage: Eukaryota > Fungi > Basidiomycota > Agaricomycetes > Agaricales > Lyophyllaceae > Termitomyces > Termitomyces sp. T69sscA. The sequence goes on along the minus strand of JAGGAQ010005957.1, from coordinate 218,930 downwards.
TGAGAATCCCGGGCTTCCGGCTGTCCTTGAAGTACACCCTCGATCCCGCTAGCTAGTCCATAAGTACCATAAATGTCGGTGTTTTTTGGCCTGTGAGCACGCTTTGCTGCATCGACTCTGAGCGCATCTGACGCCCTATTCAGTGGGAAGACCAGAACATTCAGGCCGCGCAAAGACGTCCCAGAGGGAACGAAGCAGTATCAGCTAAGAAAGTATGCTGAAGCCACCCTGGTGAGAAGATCGCGCACGCTCTCCACGCGGGCTCATTTCCTGCCTGCGACGCATCCAGGGGTCGGGGAACCTGCGCTTGGCCGTGCGGTTGCCGGAAGGAGAGGACACAAACGAGTGGCTTGCGGTCCATGGTGCGTGATACGCGCCGATCCGCAAAATCCGCTTTCGCGCCGACACTGTCACCAGTCGTGGACTTTTTCAACCATTTGAATATGCTGTATGGGACTATCACCGAATTCTGCACCGCGCAAGAGGTGCGGCGTCTTGTTCGCTTGGGACGCAGAGGCGCTGATAAGGTTGATCAAACAGTGTCCGATAATGTCTGCTGGCCCTCGGTCTGTCGCGTGCCTCATAAATACCGCAAGTCTTCTCAAATGTGTCCAACAGCTATGAATACCTTTGGGAAGGCGGCGAAAAGTACAAACGACCAACCAAGCTACCGGCACCCGAGTATGTTGATGCCCTCATGAACTGGGCACAGAGCCTGCTCGATGATGAATCTGTGTTTCCGAACAAGATTGGTGAGGGCTTTTCCCGCGTCTCTTCTGTCTCTAACCTTATATAGGCGTCCCATTCCCCCGCAATTTTCGTGATACCGTCCGCGCTATCGTCCGTCGATTGTTCCGCGTCTATGCACACATATACAGCAACCATTTCGACCAGATATGCGCATTGGGGATAGAAGGTCTGTCCATCATCTTATATGCATACATTCACTGACAGTTGTCAACAGCCCATCTCAACACAAGCTATAGACATTTCTTCCTTTTCATCAACGAAGTATATCTTGCATTTTTCACACGCTCGTGAGGTATCTGACGCCCTCTAGTTCGATTTGGTGGACAAAAAAGAGCTTGCACCGCTCGATGAGCTTAATGATGCTATCCTTGCAGAGGATAAGAAACGGTGACAGATGGATTATGTACTTTTATTCGCGATACCTTGTGACACGCATCATACCGGCTTTCCGTGATATGACGTCACGCGCCTAAGTGTAAAGGCAAACTGTTAATACTCTACACACGTGTTTATAAGTGATAATGCTACAGATCGCGTGTATGAGTCTGACGGATGCAACATGTGTTGATAATACAAATAATTGAACATTTAACTGTAAGTGCGAATGAGGGGTCGCTTGCGCGACGAATCCAGGCTTTACATGCAAGGATATAGCGAGAGGGGATATGCAGAGACCATTGCTACCGTGATGCCAAAGAACGTGTGAGACCTACATGCAAAGGGAAAAGGGGACTGAGGCAAAGGACATTTTTGTCGGGGCCTGTTGGCACAGAATTGTTTTAAATAGTAGGCTAGAGACGTGTTACAGCCAGACACAAGATTTGAAACCAGTAGACGCACTTTGACCATAGCCCATTGGACGACAAGGGTCCTTATCCGTGTTTGAAGTGCGGCCTTGCAGTCCTCACAGCCGAGGTGTTCTTCGAGCGGGCGGAGAGCAGACTCCATCGTGCTCGTAGACAGATCTGATGCGGGTATCAGTCGGATATATTAATAGGAGAGGCATGGCTTACCAGGCCGCGCGTCCCAGGCGAGATACGCCGACGCCAGGGCCCAAGCCCTAGTGAGTTTTTTCTGGTCAGCAAAGTCACACGAGGGCGTTGGAGGGTGGGGGTGTGGCGGCGATAGGAGGATGCGTTTTAACGCGTCAGATCGACCAAAGTGAAGGAAGAAGAGACGCTTGAGGTATACTGGGCCGATTGCTTCGGCCATCTCGTCGGTGAGAGACGACAGAGGGAAGGAGAGCAGGTGGGAAGAAGTAGACACAGCAAGATCGTAGAGGTCGTAATTTGCAGCCAAGGTGTACAGTTCCAGAGGGTAGAGAGGAGCATGCGAGAGAATGAGGGTGTAGATATGCGTGTTGGGGACGATGACAGACTTTGGATCGATGCCAAAGTAGGAGAGACGCTTGACGGCAGAGACGAGCTGGGGGAAGGAGGGCGAGTAGTGGGCACAGGACATGTCGTAGACGACATGGAGGATGATGTTGAGGATGGCAGAGGACTCGGGGACGTCGATGACGGGATCCGGTTCCTTGGGCTGGGCAGGGAGGAGGGAGTGGAATGCATTGGAGGAGGCGTGGAGGAGGCGGTGGGAGTGGACGTAGAAAAAGACAGCGTCGTCAGAGAGACAGACGACGTCGGGGAGGGCCGACTGGAGCTGGGCGGCGGGGTGGAAGGTGGTGGAGACCGAGACAAGGGTGGGCTGGGGGGGATGGCCGTCCTTGAGGACGGGGGTGCCGTCGTTGGAGAGGGGCGGGGTGGGGATGTGGCTTGCGGGCTGGGCGTCGTCGTCGGCGACGAACTGGAGGACAGCGCGCCAATCAGGCGAGTCGACGGGATGGTCCATGGCAGAAGGCGTCTCAGGCGTTCGATTGCAAGCTACATTATATAACCATGACATCATGCCTACTTTTTGCCCGCTGCACTGCTTCCCGCTTCCCAAATCCAGAGTCGTGCAGTTCCTGCCGGCCCCTCAGCATGGCGCACCGCACCCAAAAGGAAATAACCTACCATCCGCGCCACACGCTTGGCTCCCGACACCCTGTTCAGTTTTTCCAGCACTTTCTCCTCCGCCATCCGCATCTCTGTCAGCTTCGTGCCTGCACGCCGTCAGCACGCCGTCTGCGCAGTAAACAACACCCACCAATCCGTGCCTCGATCCGCACAACGCGTTCCTCGTCGTGCTCTGTCACAAAGCTCACCGCCACGCCGCCCCGTCCCCCTCGCGCCGTCCGGCCCACCCGGTGCGTGTACTCCTCCGCCTGATCCGGCACGTCCCAGTTGACCACCATCGCCACCTCCTCAATGTCCAGCCCACGCGCACCCACGTCCGTCGACACCAGCACCGGCACCACCGACGCCCGGAACAGCGACAGCGACGTCAGGCGCTCCCGCTGCGTCAGCCGCGAGTGCAGCCCCGTGCTCCGTATCGACAGCGACTGCAGCAGGCTCGTCAGGTACGCCACTGTCCGCGCCCGCGCACAGAAAATGATCGTCGGCGGCGGCTGCTCCGGCGTCTCGTCTGCATCATTCGCAGACCGCTTCGCCCGTCCTTTCACTCTGCCCTTCTGGGGCACACCCTCCCCAGCTGCACGGCGCATGTGCACAATCGACTCGGGCGGGTTGCATAATAGATGGTACAGATATGCTTCCCTGACATGCGAGGGAACAAGTAGATAATTTTGTTCCAGCGTGTCGACGGTCTCGACCCTAAATTTTAAGAAATTTCACCGTGGGATCTGACGGCTCTTTTCTGCCACTTACGTCTCCGTCATTCTGTGAATGAATGGCTTCTCTTTCCCAGATTTTGGCGACGTATTTGCGAGTGTTTCTATGGACCGTGTCAGAGTCGCCGTAAACAGACATGTTTGTCGGTCTCTGGGCAAAACTTGGAACAACTGCGCCAACTCGTCGGAAAACGTCGCCGTTAGAAGCCTGTCAGCCTCGTCCAGAACCTGGACCGCTAATTAGTGCTACAACTGGCTAGACTGCCTTTGACATACGAGGAATTTGACCCTTGATAAATTCCATTCGCCGCTACTGCTACGTAGATGGTCAACAATACGTCCAGGTGTGGCAATCACCACATGTGGCCGGTTCCCGAGTTCGAGTGCCTGTGCCATCATGTCCATTCCGCCCACCACCACGGCCGTCCGCAAATTCAACGGCGCTCCCAGTACTGCAAACTGTTCAGCTATCTGGAATGCCAGCTCTCTGTGTACGAGCATCGTCATCATCACACGGCCAGACTCAAGAAAGCGCTCACGAGCCTCGTTGGGGTCAACACTAACGCAAAGATCCCGTATGGATCGATCGAGAGTTTATGAAGTATAGGCAGTGCAAAGGCGATGGTTTTACCCGAGCCCGTTTTAGCGTTGCCGATACAGTCTCTGCCTTTTATCTGTCTGAACCTATCCAATACATTTGTTGTGAATTAAAAGTTACCTGCAAGCAGAGGAGGTATACAAGCCGCCTGTACTGGCGTCGGTGTGCGTATCGACATGGAGGTGAGCGCTGACTGCAAGACCGTTGATATTCCCAGTGAAGAAAACGAGACCTCTTTAGGTTGCGGTGACGGCAGATTTCGAACCCTCTTAGCCAGGGAAGAGCCAAAGCGATCGTGCACAATAGAATCCTCTTTCAGGCGAACTGGGACGTCGTCGTCTGTGCCCTCGTCATCGTCGTCGTCATCAGCAAGCAACTGTCCATCAGCGTCTTCTCCATCCTCGCTTTCTTCAGTAGCACCATTCTCCTCTTGCCTCGAGACAGACGCATCATCACTGTCGTCGTCGTCGTCTACAGCCGGGGACAGCCGCGCCTTCTTTGCCCTAGGTTCCTCTAGTCTTCTAAGTAAGTCATCTGCGCTAAGTGCAGCGCGCTTTCTCGTGGAGGGCATGAGTGAATTCAACGTCTGGGAGCGCGGGAAACCAAACGCTGAAAAACTCTTGATTTGTAACCGGCAAGTTGACGCGTTGCCGGATACCTCCAGGAGACAAAACGGGCGATCGCGCCTGCGCCAAGTTCTGATTCAGACCCTGAACTCTACGTATTCGTGGAACTTTGTCTATGAGCTGTGGCAACCATCGAGGCCATACACTGGGCCGCCGGCAATCTCTTTGACTTGACGTTAATCATCATTAATGGACGACGGCCGACGTCCGAAGAATGAATCGGACTCGGACTGTGTTTTGATAGAGTTTTTCACTGAAACGTTATATAACTCACACCTTGGTCCCCTTAACAGCCAGCAGTGACACGTATTCAATCTATACCACCATGAAGAAAACGACCACCGCATTCACCGCCCAGATGGTGACATACGAAACGACTCTGCCCTTCACCGAGGTCATCGCACGCCTCGACGCCGAAGTCAACAAACCAGACGCGCGCGGGCTGCTGCTCGCGATGGGGTCCGCCCAGACCAAGCAGGACTTTGTGGACGTGGTCACGGGCGCCACGGGCGGCAAAGACTTCGCGTGAGCCCCCTCCCTCCCTGCCGCTCTCCGGGAGACACAAGCAACAGCACTCAAACAGCCCGAGGCCAACAGGTACTTCTTTGAGATGAACCACCACAAGTGGCTCAATGTCTACCACGAGGCGCCGCGGACGCTTCCCGCGGTGGTATACACGATCGGCAACCCGCTCATCGCGGAGACGTTCTTGCGCCACGACGTCCGTGCGGGATACTGTGTACCCCCGCGCCTCATGGTTGTACAGAACGCAGACGCGTCGTTGACCACTGTGTTTTATCACCTTCCCTCCTCGCTGGTGGTGTCGGACAGCGATGAGGTTATGGATGCGCTTAGGGTAGTGGACGGCAAGCTCGAACGGATGATTACGCGCGTGACGACGGAATAGTCGTCTATACATCTTAGATACCCAATGTCATTCAGATTCCGGCGAGGTGTACCCATGCTAAATACTCGACTCTCGTATCCTCAGTAAACGTTAGACTCACTCACTTGCTGCGGACTCAATACGGTTGTTGAGACGAGACGATCAGTGGTGGTCTATCCATGGCCAACAGCAAAAGCGCAGAGCGAGTCTTTCTTCCGCATGTGTATATGATGAAGTACAAACCTTGCATGAAAACCATGGGTTCTGAGTATATATCACGTCTGGAATCAGCCATTTTCACAGAAAATTGGTTTCAGATTGACATGTTCGTTGGGAAGAAGACCCGGAGCTCAGTAAGGTCTTTATCAAATGCTGCCTTCAATCCGCTCGTCCGGACCACTGCGCCACGATTGTAAATCAATCTTGGCGTAAACGAATTCACTATCGCCTCTTGCTGAAATCATAATGAAACTCTTGCCTAATCACATACTCTGGCAATTTCCTTGAGCTGATTGAGCAGATTACATTCAGTAGTCGTAGCCTTGAACCGTTTCTCAAGTGATACAGAGATAGAATAGAGAAAAAAAACATATATCAGGTATATCGTCAAAAGGTCGTGAGTCATAATCCAGGAAACTATGATACAGTGATGTTCCGAGTCTACAGAGATAAAATTTGGAGAGAGTAAAGCTAGAGATACAGTAAAAAAGGTTCCGATGGTATAAGATTGACCTAGTGGCCAGTCGCAAGACACGCCAGAGATGTGATCCAGTCAATTCAAAGAGGTATCAAGGTGGCTCCAAGGGGACTGAAAAGAGGAAAGATCGTAATGGAATGTATAGGGATTCTGCAAAGGCTCGAAAACCTCTTCAGCAGGAACGATTGGCAAGTTGAAAGAAAATGCTTCCGAGTAGAGAGATCCAAGGAACGATTCTGCATCGGTGTCGGAAGCAGCAGAAATATCCTCAATGGCAGCCGGTGCCTGCAGAGGGGGGTTCAATGTGGGGAAGATGAATTCATCCTGAAGGGCAAGAGGTTCAGAAAGAAATAGATCTGTTTTTGTTATCGGTTGTGACGGCGATACTGGTGACGCAGGTGAAGGTTTTCTATTGAAGGTAGGGACTGTCGGAGTCTGCAGAGTCGTGTCAGGATAGCTTAGAATACAAGAAACGAAAGGTGACTGACAATATCCAGGTCCTTCATGTACATAGTCAAGTCAGTTTGTGAGGCCGCGGATGAGGGTCGGGTTATCATGAAGCCTGTTCGTGGCGATGGACCACCCCGAACGGTGCAGTCTGTGGAAAATCCAAGAGAAGTAGATGGTCGCCGCGGGGGGATGATACGGGGAATAGTCTGATGAGGAAAGAACGGAGGAAGAGGGGTTTCTCGAGTGATGTCGAACTCGGGCGAAGAGATTGACGAACAGGGGGATGGAGGGATCGAAAGAGGAAGTGGGACCTGGATGCTTTCTATGAAGGGGCTTGTGTTGGCGTCCAGATCACGGCTCCGATTCTGGCCTTTGGGACGTCGACGCCGTGTGGGTGCCACAGTCGGTCCAGCGATACGCGCGTACTTCTCTCGAATCTGCCTGATGCGGTCCCCTCCATCGACAACGTCCTCATCGCTGTCCGACCGACCCTTGACCTTTGTACGACGAGATCCCCGTGGCGCAGGGGTGAACTTGTAATCAGGATTCCGCTTTTGATGTTCGAGAAGGGCCTGCGCTGCTCGTTCCTGCCATTGCGCCTTTTCTTCAGGTGGAAGAAGATTCCAGCACTGACCTGCAATGCGGCTAAGATTTTGTTGGCGGCGTTCTACGTGAGCTGGTATGATTCCCCGCTTGAGGAAATCGGATCGATAGAGCATGAATGCATTCGGAGGTCGAGGAATATGTGAATGGGTAGTCTTTAATGGTTCAGACATGAGCAAAGAAGACGGAGAGGTTGGAGACGCCGAGTCGGGAGTAGGAGCCGAAGAATCATCAACACTCGACTGATCATGGAACAGAAAAGGAGCAGGGAGATTCGAGTCGTGTTCTTGACTGGTTGTACAAGTCACGGGACACTGAGACTGAGAAGAGGGATCGACGATATCCAAAGGCGTATAGTTAGAAGATGCGCTGGAAAATGACCAGTCGCCAAACAAAATCTTATCGGACTTCGACTGATCGGGATATGTAGGCGACGTCGTCATGGTAAGAAGCTTTGGATGGACAAAAGTGTTGTTGTCCTCTTGCTTCACGAGACCTTTGAGCCCATGGGAGGTAAGGAAAGGGTCGAAAATTCTGGCATAGTACTTACAATTTACTCCCATTTTTGTGGAACCAGTGTGCTGTGCTCGCCGAATGTTTTGTAGATCAGAATGAAAGTGACGACAGTGATAAAGAGGTTGACATGGCTCTTTGCCTTATATATGGGCGGCCCCCGACGTTCAAACGACAAACAGCTGGCGCGACCGTTTTCTGCCATCAACATGAGGAGCGCTGCAAAGAAAGTGAACTTGAGAACCGGGGAACGAGGCGCATCCTGTCTCTTTCACCGTGCGAAGACTCTTCCAGTGTCACATGATCAGAACATAGCAACTTTTTGCTTTGCGGCACATTCCGTGAACACGCCTTCAAACACGCGTTTTCTGTACCAGGAAATCGTTGAGCTTCGTGGAGGTCCGTGATGAAATCGGCAGGGAATTTCATCAACGTGAAGATCCTTTTCTTAAGTACTTGGATATTTGATATCTATCACAAAACGTTTGATAATAAGGCTTTAAGGTCGTCAAGCCGTTAGTATGAATAACCTCCCCACCCACACAGAGCTTGCTTACATATTCATACCAAACTCTTTCCTGGTTCCAGCAGCAATTTCGCTTAACCAAGCCACTCGGAGGAATCAACACGAGGCTGAACACGATGTCCGAAATAGCCGGCAGGGGCACATGTTGGTGGGAATATTTCGACGGCTTGAGAGTCGAGACAAAGTCGAGAAATCAACGACCTGGATATTCTTCACTTGTCCGCAATCCAACGAATGTTGCCAGCTGCCTTTCTGACGCGATTCATGACTGCCAATCCTTCTCGGTCCTCTTTCATTTCTTCTATGAACATCAGATCGACACCTTCGCGCTCGAGTGTGATTAAACCATGGAAAAGACGGTGCGCAGAAACTGCTGGTTCTGCTGCAGGACCTAGTGGATACCGATGCCATTCAAACCCATCGGAAGGCAACATTTCCCATAACGCTGAATCGGTGGGAGCCAAGATTCCGACTTTGAGGGATTGGGTGGTCCTAGTCCTAAGTGAATCGAAGAGCTGAGAGATTGAGATGATCGGTTCACTCGTAGGAGGAGGCGAAGTAGTCATCAAGAGAGTTAATGGAACTGACGGTGCGTAATGTCTATATTTCATGCCAGGTGTTGTGGGTGCCGATTCCATTTCTTCATCTGCGTAATCACGGCGATGTACCAGAACGTCTGGAATCTCGTTACAATCACGCATCTCTTTTTCCAAGATACGTCGAATGCTTTCAACGGTGATACCCCCAGGCCGTAGGATACGTAGCTTTCCATCTTCGTGGAGTCCGTCAACGACTGTACTTTCCAAACCAACCTCACAAGCACCACCGTCAAGGATGACACTGATCTTTCCATCAAGATCCTGAAGGACGTGTTCTGCCCGAGTAGGACTAGGTTTTCCTGAACTGTTGGCGCTTGGGGCTGCCAAAGGGACATTTGCCACAGCAATCAATGCTCGAGCGACTGGATGAGAGGGCATCCTAATCGCTACACTTGAATGTCCTGCAGTGATGATATTTGGAACAATCGCAGGATTTCTTGGGAATAGCAAAGTCAACGCTCCCGGCCAAAAATGTTTTATCAAAGCCCGATAAGCTCGTGACAAGACATAACCATCTGGGAGTAATGAATTCAGCATCGTATGAGACGAGACATGAACAATCAATGGATTATCGACCGGCCGGCCCTTTGTGGTAAATATTCGAGTGGACGCGGAGGCACTCAACGCCATGGCTCCCAGACCGTATACCGTCTCCGTAGGAAAAGCTACAGGCTCGGAAAGGTCGACGAGATGATGCGAGGCAATCTTTAAGGCAGATAGCGTCTCTGGGCAGGTGATCTCTGGTTCGTCTACGTTGGTATGAAAATGAATTGCGGCAGGATTACATCTGAGGACACGGGTGGAAACCGGAACCATGATGAGCGAGTAAGTTCGTTTCAATGTTTTCCAGAATTTTGTCAAGGTCAACATCTCTGTTGACTCGTGTTTGGGAAAGAATTGTGTTACATCACGTATAATACACTCGAGCGAAAGATCGCGCAGACTTCATAGACGATTTCAGCGAAAACCGACAACGTGGTCAGCGTAAAGCATTTCTCAAAATTCGAGCCTCGGTACTCAATTCCTCTGGTCCAGTCCCGTCACTGACACGAGTATTTTCTTCGTGCACGTGACTGATTGAGATGATGCGTTGTGAGATACAGCTCGAGACAGGAAGGGTGTGAGAGGATACATGTGAGCAACCCGTACTTAACAAATTTTTCCGCCCATTGCATTTATAACCTTCACTCTGGTTTGTGTTCAACCGGCATGTCCAGACCAACTCTCCGAGCCGTCGCTTTTATCCGTTCTTCGGCCGTGAGGTCGACCAAAGGATTATATCTATCTATCAGTACCTGAAGTTTCATGCGTTAGAATTATGAAGATGTAATGTGTATGAATGAAGTAACCTTATGCTTCCGTTGGGATCGGAGAAACAATAATGCGTTTTGAAGGTCCTGAAGAATGGGGAGCGACCCAGATGACCGGTAATTGTTTGCTATTGAACGAAAGTTGGATGCCACGGCCCTGTTAGCTTTCCGAGGTGCCACTACCTACAAGAATTGAAGATTGGGTGTACAATGAGACCATGACAGCTCACCGACTTCCTCAGCTCACGGAGGATATCACGGTATATATGAGTCAATTGTGGCATAGCTAGTATCCCTGTAAGTCGATGAACGTGAACACTCGTAGTTAGCGAGCTGCTAAGAAAAGTTGAATCGGTTAACTTCACCACGTGCGAGCCAAGACTTGGACAAGCAAACCATCAAAAGCTTCAACCTTAAGTTGACCATTCACTGTATGATCCAGACCACTGTTCGTTCTTATATCACCACTATATGGGCCACCTTGTCAGCTGTGCGGAAATGAGAATGGCCAACTGGCCAATTGGCCAAAGAATTCTTGTTTATGCTTTGGCCACCCAGATAGCTTGTATTAAAGGACGCCCGCCAAACGCTGCCGCTCCCTCAAACGAGTCACACTATCCATCTCTTCTGCTGTCATGCGTTTCTCGGCTCTGCCTGAAACCAAAAAAGTTCGTCTTTCTCTGTAGATTCAAGATTCGCCTTCACTTAATCAATCTCAAGCAACAGGCTTTTGCTCAGTCAGCCGCGAGGAATGCACCGCGAGGAATAAAAGTTCCGCAAGCCCTTGCCAAGGCGGACTCGCATCGCGGGAAGGCTACCATGACGCAAGATAAAAGACGAGAGAAGCATCAAGCGGTTCACACTGCGAAGAAAAGGATGTTGAGGAGATATGACAACCAGGCCCCAGTGAGAACCACCCGTCCATATGTTTTCGTCGGCAATGTATGTAACTCGTTCGTGATATACTTGACGGATGACACAACTACCTTGTAACAAGCTTCGATCTACCATCACTGTCTCGAGGCTACAAGAACTATTTGCTCCTTGTGGGGAGATACTCGACGTTGTTATACGTTGCAGCCTCGGAAGTGTCGTCACTGCTGATTCTAAAGACAATTCCATCGACCTTTGGTACGCAAGCGTAACATTTAGTGGACTGTCTGCTGCCAAGCAGGCTCTTGCCCTCACTGGGACAGATATTGATGGGCGAAAGATCGTGGTGTGTAGCTTTTGTTGAAAAGTTTCTTTTTGGCGGACGTCCTAATTGATATAGGTGACCAAGTTACCGGGTGAACTCCCAGAAGTTCTGCGCAAGGCACAAAGTGAGGTTTATTGTCGTATTTCACAAACGTCTCTTACCTTGACTTTCAGTGCGGCTAGGTTTGCCAAACCGACTTCACCGAGTTCCCAATCGGTGCGTGGATCGCTATCCGTTCAACTTTGTTGCATTTACAATCGTACCTGTGTTCAGACTGGCCGCTGAGCCCACCCTATTGATTGATCCTAGTGATCGCCACAATATCTTTGGTGTCTCCTTCGCCAAGTGTATACTGTAAAAGCCTCTTGTCATCATTTTCAATATTTATGCGGATTATGTCTTTGTCGTCTCGTTACTCTATATGTGTTTTTCATGCTACATAATCAATGATATTCTGATTCAAAAGCCAATTGTTGATGGTTTCCCCAGATTTGATGAGATCGGCTAACCTGCCAGCGTGTCACACCAACAGTCATTGCGCAAGACTTACAGTGGCCTTCGACTTGTCCATTGTCTGACCCTGTCTGCATGGAAGCGGCGTAGTTACCTTTGTTGCTACGACCGTCGTGGTAAGATCAATCCCCTCACTTGTCAGAAATCAACAGCTTACCAACCACTGCCATCCATGGCGAACCTTTCCTTCTGGTTTGATTGTTCCAAAGTAGTTGCTATCTGCCTATTTAAACATGGCGCAGAGTGCAGCCCTCAATCCTGCATCCATGCCCTTCTTCCCTGGCGGGTTGCGCGGTGCTGATGACGAGGTTGGAAGTGGAACGGGGATGGGATTCCGCCACACATTGCGTGAACAGGAACGGCGCTCTTTGTCTGTTTCGTCCTCTGAATACCGCTCTGCCACCTCGTCCCCGAACCCCCTGGTCGACAGTACTGTGGACTCCAAGCCAAAACCATCTCCCGAGCCATACGAACGGTCTCGACAATCACCGACGTATCGCGTAACTGACACAAGCAAGGTACATCCAGGAATAGAGAACAGAGTGACGAGAGAATCAAGCATTGTGGGAAGTTTGGACACTCTACCCGAAAGCGACGATAGTCTGGAGACACCTGAGCCGGCTTCTGGAGGAGTTGAAAATCAAGGTCTTCGAACTTCTTTCTTTCCTTTGCGACAAGGTCGTGAACATATTTCAACGCCGCCTATTACCGCGTATCACAATGGTGTGTCTTTTTATGGTGGTCATACCCCATCGTCGCCTGTTTCCTCGTTGGGCTCTGGCAGCCAATTCATTCCAAGCGGTGACTCTGCTTCGAGTTTTGAAGCTCAATTGAAAGCTTCACCTATGATCCATGACATTCTGAATCGCCTGGTGCAATGCGAATACGTCACGCGGGAGCTGCAATATAACATTGGTGATGTTCAGCATAAAGTCAATATGCTCGTCGAACGTTCCTTAGGCGGTTCGTCTCAGCCCGAATTCAAAGATCCTTTCGCTTCTGCAGATTCCAACGGACATAACCTTCCTTCGCCTCAACTGAACGGCCCTAGGTTAAACCCGCGACCATCACTGGGAAACATTGCGCCCAATCAAGCAGCACCGTCTGATGACATATCCTCGATATCTCAACGGTTGAACACTCTGACTTCTTCTGTCGGGCAGCTCCTCGCCATACAAACACAACAAATGCAATCCACAAACACCGATTTACGGAGCAATTCCATTGTATCTATGAACCCTCAACATGGCGACATCGCTCCAAATCAAACGCTCCCTCCGTCCAACCCAGTTGCTCTTAATCATGGATTACCACTTCGGCCTGAAATGCGGTCAATGCCACGCCATTCTAATCCTCCAATGCGGACATGGTCTGCTGGTAACCTTGATTTACCAATGAGACCCCTGGATCCAAACGTTGCTCGACAAGACAGTATCATGCGGGATAAGCGTCGCTCCGTCAACAGCCTTCTCCGTCGAGACTCGTCCGGGGTACGTTATTCCATATCGTCAAGACAAAGCCTGATTCTCTCGTTAGACCTTGGATTCACAAGGTGATAATCTCGTCAATGGCTTGCTTCGAGAATCTGGTCCAGTGATCTCCAAGTGGGAACAGCTCTCTTTAACACCTGAACTCCTGAGATCTCTCAATAAGTTTGGGTGAGATCACGTACATTCGTAACTTTCTTCACAACTGATCACGTATGTATCAGGGTTGGCCCACCCAACAAAATACAACAGCGTGCATTGCCCTTTCTGTTACGAGGCTCTGATATCATAGCCCAAGCACCTCCTACGCAAGAAAGAATTGCGGCATACGTCATTCCAGCGATCCAAATTGCTGTCACGAACATCAGCGTTCGACCCAATCGTGGTCCCACTGTCATTTTGATTTCCACTACAGTGGATCAGGCAACGCAGGCGCAGCGTATGATTCGAGATCTGGGAGGTCCCATCGGGGTCCGTTCCGCACTTGGGGTAGGAGCGACGTCTGCCAATACTGACTTAACTCAGGAGCTGCGACTCCTACAACAGAATATGCCCCACATCATCTGCGGTACCCCTCAGAAGCTCCACGCCCTCTTTACCACTTCCGGCGGACTTTCCGGTGCCGAGGTCCGTTTCCTTGTCTTAGATGAAGTTGATCAGCTCATCGCTCGAAACCTCCATGATTTCGTCTTCAATATAGTCAAACTCCTTCCTCCGCCTCGTTCACGTCCAGTTGGGACACCAAACTCAGGCACGCCTCCAAACATGACTTCATTCAGCAATAATAACGGAGTCGAGCCAAGTAATGTCATCGTTCCTCCTTTTCAGCACCAGGGTCGCAGATTCTCTGCTGTACCAGGGTCTTTATCTACTTCTGAAGCCTTGTCGAACGGTTCTCCTGCGATTGAACGCCAGACTGCTCTCTTTTCCAACACAGTTCCTCAGGATGTCTTGAATCTTGCTTCTGCCATACAACTCCGAGAGCCGGTCCGTGTTCTCGTCCGACGCGACGGCAACGTCACACACGCAGACAGTGGTCAAGGATCCCGTGGTCTTCGTCAATACTATCTATACTTGGCTTTCACAGCTAGCGGTCGAGCAGATCCCATTGCCATAGCACCTGGTGGTGGACTTGGTATCATTGGTTCTGGAAGAGGCGCTTCGTCCAATGCCGAGACGGCTCAAGCTAGAGAGTGGAAGCTTGATGCTTTGGCGGACCTCTTTGAGGATATCGAGGTAAATCAAGCAATTGTACATGTTGGCGGTATGATATCACTGGATTCCGTTGTGTATAAACTAGCGAGTCGAGGTTTGGAAGCCGTCCCCTTGGTAAGTGTTGTATTTTTTACAGGCCGGATCTTTGTTTGATAGTTTGGGACAGCATGGAGATATGAATGCAGGAACCAAGTTGGCCGCTCTGAATAAGTTTAGGAATTCCACCTCTGTTATCGTGCGACCTACGGCCAAGGTCCTAGTCGTTTATGACGTTCAAGTTAAAACTTCTGATATCTCTCACGTTCCTCTTATCATCAATTATGGTAAGCGTCTACCCTTGTCGAGTTTCCTATGAACGCTGATGTTTCATCTTTCAGATCTTCCAAAAGCTGTTGAAGAATACGCTCACCGGTGAATCATGCCCCTTTTGCGTCTTTCTACATCCTTACCGATCTTGTACGCAGTGTTGCCCCGGCAATTGCATCTAACTATTTCAGAGCGGGTGTAGTTGTCAATTTTGTGACTGCTACGGGGGGAGATGTTGAAATGTTACGGTCCATAGAGTGCTTTTACAAGTGAGTCTCTTCGATCGAATTTCTGAATGGACAGCCTAACCAATATATACTACTTCCTTCCAGAATCAAATGTGTAAAGTCTATCGTTCTTGCTATTCTGGTCAGTAACTAAACCTTTCCACAGCCCGAAGTTCCCATGTCTCTCCGCGATATCGTGTAAACCCCGGGCTCATGACCCGACAATGCCTTTTGTATCCTTACCGAGTATGTCTCACACCACGTCCATTGTTTGATACCCTTATATCGCACCTCTTATCTCCGTTAAATTTGTTATCACGTACAATTTTGTGTCCTTACCTAGTAATCATCTGGGTTGTTCAAACCCATCGTCTCACGTATTGTATATCAGCCTCTCTTCTCCGTGATCATTGGAATTATTGTTACTCGATAGTCATTGGAACAATTGATATCTTTACTGTACCATCCTCGCTACAGCTTGCGAGTCTCGCCGGGGTGTCGGACTTTGTTGGCTGCCATGCAAGTCGGTGGATTTGATCGACATGTGCATGTCTGCAATGAAATCAATTTTTGTTCTTCGTTGAAATTGAGCCTACGAACCTTGATGAAATAGTCGTATCTAAGCGCCAAGGTGTCGAAGAAGTGGTTGGAGTTGAGAACACGAGGATTTCACCAGTTTCTAATCCAACAGCGAGCCGGCGCCTGCCTTGGAATTGAGGACAGTGTGTGAATATATAATTCCGATCTTACCGATGGTGTATGGCACTCGATGTAAATGCGACTGCAGTTGCGGGTGAGCTGGTCTTTATGATATCAGCAGCTGACCACTTGTTTTTTTGTTGTTGTTGTCATATCTTTACCTGCAGGGATCATCCTGAGTTAGAGTATCGTGAGAGTCGAGAGGAAATACTGACAGTCTTGTCTCGCGATGCAGTTACAAATATATCCCCTTCACTGGCCCATGCGCAGTCCCATATGATTCTTCCGTGAGATTTATCTGCAGCTACGTGGACGAAACCTATAGAAAGAAATACTCAACGACAGTAAAAATCAGAGAAGATATAACTTACCGCCGCTTTCCTGAGCTTCGAAAAGCCTCCAGGATCTATCTCTTGAAACAGTGAGGACGAACCTTTCGTCAGGGCTAAAAGCGATGCGCGTTACAGTTAGCGAATGACCGGCGAGTGACTGCCCGATGGGCTGGTAATTTGTCGTGTCAAAGACTCGGACAACAGCATGCTCGGGGGTTGTCGCTTTGCATGCAGTCGCTAGGAATCGTTTCTTCGGAGAGACGGTCAGAGTCATCGACTGGGAAAGAAAGGTTATCAGTATCAGTAATGTATAGTATGGACTAGATTGGGTCTCGCCTCGTAACCGTGACCGAAAATTTTCTCAATTTCTGGCCAAAGAGTGGTTGAAGCCAGTTCTCCTTCGAAAGGCCTCCTTCCTCGTGTTTCAAAAATACTTGTCGATGCTTGCGCTGGACATGGATGCTCAATGAGGGATCAGATACGCATGAGTAAAGGCTAACTATTTTCCACTGCCTTGTTTGATAATCCCAAGGGCGGCACATTAGCAGCAAGAGGACGTTGATGCTTTACAGAGATGTCAATGATAGAATCGGCAAAATCAACCGCAAGACATACTTCACTCTCGGTGAATTTCGTAACCCCCAGTTCCTCAGAAATGTTGATGAAATTACGTGGAGCCTCAAAAACTCGAACAACTTTTTCATCCGCGATACTCACAAATCTCACAGGATCAATGAACGCGACATCAAGCAGATCGTATCCGTGTATTTGCGGACGACTGAGCTCGTGCCATTTGAAATCTCCTGTGCCGGAGTCAGACATTGCTGCGTGTACCCTTGTCGTTTGGTCCAGACTATGTAAAAAGTTGATCAACAACGCTCTAGAAAAGCTGAGGAACATTACCCAGCAGAAAGAAGATATGTCCCCGCAGGACTCCAGTCAAGACCTTTGACCGGTCCATTATGTCCACTGATAGCACCGACTTCCGACCAGACCTCTTCGTGAGCAATTTTTGCAGGCGTAATACATTTCCAACGTCTCCAAGACCCCGCCCAACCCCACGCCAGAGCCTCTTGACCATTCTTTGCCCATGCTCCACCAACAAATCCTCCAAGCCGCTGCCCGCCGATGTCTCCAAATCGCTGTCTGTTGATCCAAATCGATGTCGACCCTTCTTTGGTCGATGCTACTACGGTCGATGGAGACCATAGTATCACAGACGAGTCCGTAGAGGTCGATAATAATGTTGGTCTAGAATCTATAGATTGGGGTTTCCAGGCGATGGAGGTAACGCCTGCCTCATGTCCGACGAGTAGAGCATCAAATGTGATCGAATATTGCTGCGAACTAGGAAGAAGAAAAACCAAGGGGAAAAAAGGGAAACTTGAGGAACAACTCACCTTCCTTGGTCACCTCTGACAGTCAGAATATGTCGCTTGAGTGATATCTGTTTTCCACCTTCTTCAACCTCACCAACGTCACCTAATGACGCCTCAAAGGCGTCCAGGAGTTCGTCGCTCAAATTGTCCGATTGATCTTTCTTGGACGTAGAACTACTCCATGGTTCTACAGTCCAGAGTCTAATGGTCGCGTCCTGTGAACCTGAGGCCAAAAGAAGAGATTGTCCTTCTATAACCGGGTCTTGGAAATCTAGCGTTTTTACCCAGTCTTCATGACCCGCAAGTACGGAAGCATGTACGAACTGAACACAAATCAGTTGAGATTGGAAGCCCCTTGGATTCAAAAGGAACGACACACAAGATTCTCGGATCGCGTCCAAATGTGGATTTTACTGTCCGTATCAGAGATAGCGAGAATCAGCGCTAAACAAATCGAATCAGACTAGCCCCCACTAAGTGTCAATGGAGATGTACCTTTTGACCCAGGGAGACGCGTTAGAGCTATGGCGAGAGGATATCGTCCACCTAAGGGAATGGTCTGTTCGCAGACAAAATCATCTATGGCGTAGCATGAGATCGTTGTACCTCAGATATGTTCTGTAGCATGCCTATTCCATCAGTGCGAGATTCTACTCTCCAAATCTTAACAGAAGCATCCGATGACCCAGTGACGAGGAGGTCATCAAGCACACATAGAGAGGACAATGCTTTCTCGTGAGCTTGAATTTTTCCAGTAAAATTCCACTGAAAAACAGTCGAAATATATTAGGGATGCGAGGTGGATCGTACATAACATGCATGCCTGTGACCCAAGTCTCCGCCAAAGTATAAGTACTCCACGATCGTCTGCACTAAGGAATGCCGTATCTGACGAGAATCGGACACATGTAACAAGGCCTTCGTGTCCTGGAAGAGTCTCGTATATTCCACGGTCAGTTTCGTTCTTGATTAATTACTTAGTTACATTCCCTGCAAGATAGTTACAAACGACGCACAGAGATGTCCCATAGTGCAACCAAGTTGGTTGAACCGATTGCAGCGAGGGATTCACTGGATACTGCGGCTGCTTGAGGATGCCTGTTAGTAGCGGCTGATATATAGACCGTTGAAGGAGCTGCCATGATTGAGAGGCAAATCTAATCGAAACCAATTATAGATTCTTGATCTGGGTTGAAAAGTTTTTGGCGCCTCCACACGGTCACGACTCGAGCTCGTGATGGCCATCTTGGGGACCGGCGTGGATATTCTTCATATGCCTCGGATTGCTGCTCTATTTCATCGTAGAGGCTCCCGACTTCCCGCTCGTATCCTTAGTCAGGCAGAGGCCTTCGATTTCCAATCATTGCCTACTTCAGACCTACCTCGAAGAATTCGTTTCCTGGCGGTTCGGTAAGTCGAGTGTTTTTCCGCTCAGTACGCTTCCCAACCACGTTCCTAGCTGGGCTGTCAAAGAAGCTGCATACAAGGCTATGTATCCTATCGTGCAACCAATCTGGAAAGAACTATCATATCGTGGTTTAGGCGAAGGTCCTCTGCGTCCCAAGCCTGTTCTTGAATACCACCCTCTTGTACTTGTCAACAAGAACGCAATTGGTCACATCCACGTTTCCGTGAGCCATGACGGAGAATACGTCTTTGCTTCGGTCACCATCGAACCACCCATCTGACTAAGAGGGCGTCAAATTTTGTCCATATTCTATTACTACATTCACATGAATGTTTCTAACGTTCGGAAATGGCGGCCTCTGACGACTCTTCTATTCGTCGTGGCCACCAGTCTGGCCACCAGTGCTGTATCTCCCATGTCCCTTCGCTCGGCCCGCTGTTGACATTAAATCTCAAGCTGAGCTCGCCCTGTTCGGCCGCTTCTACTTGTTCAAGGCGCAATAAAGCTAGCCCTATACCTTGGCTAGATGTCAACAACCTGCCAGTCCCACGCGGTCGAGGCGACGAACGAGCGCCTTCTGGACTCCGAATATGCATGGACGAAATGCTAATGTCAGAAGGATATGAAGGAGCTTGTGATGAAGGTGTGACAGTATCATCAGGTCTGAGGAGATGTCAAAGTTGGAAATATCGCTTATTACCAACGAGACAAAAGATGCTTACGGAACGCCCGGCTTGCGAATTACGACAGGAAGAATCCTTTTGCGAACAGACCCTGTGTGGTACGTCCGCACAGTAAGCTCTTGGCCTACATAACAACCCTTCCGAAAGTCCACTAACGAGAAAAAAAAATCAGCAATTGAGCCCATAAACAAAGATACACATTTGTTTACATGCACCCATTATATCAAGATTGGATTCAATGGGAAACGCTTGCATGGCGGGCAGATCTTCCTGTCCTTCGGGCACACCAGTAAGAATGCGGTGCAGTGTATACGCGTCAGAAGAAGCTTGTTCGTGGTCAGAGGTTTCCTGTGCTATCCGGATGAGTCGTTTAAATGAGTACTGGTGCTGCATTGAGAATCACATACGAAGTGTACCCTTCTTGACAAGAAAACGTTTTCCCATGCCTGGTGCTCTTCTGTCCATAATCGACTCGTTCTTGTTGCCCCATGGCCATTCTACCCCCTCCCAATCAGGCTGAATAACACCACTGTGCGTCCGTGACCACCGTCTTGTCAGTTGTGAAATCATTGGATTTCCCCAGGAAGCCCAGACATCATACTCTTCAGACACGTCTCTTATTTTCACTTTGGAACGAAGTACATATCGCTTGAGCAAGGAAATCAATGAAGGAGCATCTGAAGGTCGCGAGTCGTAATCCAGGAGATAGATTGGTTTGCCCGTGACGTCCGACGACGTATATAAGAAGACATCATACAGAACTCTTCCCTAGAATAGAGCAGATCTTTAATTTTAATGTTGCACTGGTTAAGTAGACGACCGTGCATGCCTGGGCATTGAGAAATACAGAATAACGGGGTACTTTGGGTTCTGTTACATGCGAAGCGAGAATCCCATTGAGAAATTCAGAGACGTCAGATCCGCCGAGCGAGAGTACAGCTCTATGTGGAACAGGAGCTACAGTTGGTACGGTTTTGGGGAGAAAACGGAGAAATCGCGACATGGTGAGAAAGAGAAGTGGCAATTGGGAGTCAGGCAGAAAATGTCACGTGATAGGGCGTCTTGTGCAAAAGTCACCACTAGCACAAGTGGTCAAGTTCGCGGGACGCACAACCGTATTCTAACGCCTGAGCCTCTTCAATGGCTTCTTCGTGTCAGAATCTTATCGCAGCACTCAAAGATTGCCTGATGCGGTCTGATTGTGTTACTAAACAAGGCAACCTCCCTTCTGAATGCCTAAAACACCATGTTCAAGAACTTCCGGAGGAATGCCAGTCGCTTCGAAAAGCGACATTTGAATGCAAACGGGGTATGGTGGGTACTACTATTATCCATTGAGACGTCCCATCATTTACATTGTTCTAGCTTGACATGAGGAAGCGCTTTCGAGGAAATATCATTGGCTCGCAGTTCGAATATACACCTGAGAGAACAAAAGAGAGGAATGTACCTAGCCCATAAATGCGAAAGGCCTATTGCTGCACAAACAGCAGGGAATCTGCGTTCATTGTTGTGATAGTCCTTGCAAATGGGCGTCTTGACCTGAACATCAAATCTTGACTTTTTTTCCGTCGACTTTTTCCCGTTCGGATGGGAATGTGCTTTGAAATCCGTTCGCTGATTTGTAAGAACAAAGTATAGATGATGTCACAGGTCTCTTCCCTATAAAGGACCTTTCAGGCTCTCCCCATACCCTAGACAAGAACCGCTCCAGCGATGTCCAAACCTTTTCTGCTCTACACCTCCCCTACCCCCAACGGTTTTCAAGTTTCTGTCTTCCTCGAGGAACTCAAGGCTTTGTACCCTGAGCTAGATTACGAGTCAGTCCTGGCTTCTGCGTCTTTCACCAGTCGTTAAGATCACTTCCCATCAGTGTTGAGAGGATTGACCTTACAAAGGATGTCCAGAAGGTTCCATTTGATTTTCATATTCAGAGTATCCAGAAGCTGATATTTGCATTCTTATAGCAACCATGGTTTATTCAAATCAACCCGAACGGGCGTATCCCTGCTCTAATTGACCGTCGCCGTGATAACTTTGCTGTTTTCGAGACGGCTGCGATTATGTTGTACTTGGCCCACAACTACGACAAGGATTTCAAATTGTGGTACGACCCCATAAAGAATCCCAATGAGTATAGTGAGATACTCCAGTGGACATTCTTCGCTGTAAGCAGGACATCTGTTGTTTTCCTTCAACTGCTCACTTGATAAGTAGCACGGAGGCGTCGGCCCCATGCAAGGCCAATGTGGGTCATGTCCTGATTATATTATTGTGACACCGCATACTAAACCCAACACGTAGCAAATCATTTTAATCGTTTTGCCAAAGAGGACATACCCTACGCTAAGAAACGTGTGTTTTTTTCTTTCGTGTCTTTGCCATGAAAATTGATATGTTGCAGGTTATCTCGACGAAACGAAGCGCTTGTATGGTGTCCTAGAAATCCGTCTCAAAGACCGTGATTGGCTCGCTGGTCCAGGCAAGGGCAAATTAACCATTGCAGACATCAAGACATTCCCTTGGCAAGTTGATATGCATGCATATATACATTGATACAGATAATAAGCTATCTGTTGTGCACAGGGTCCGTAGCCACGCCTTTGCAGGTGTCGAGAACCTCGACGAGTTTCCAAATGTCAAGGTACGAAATATATCCTTTTACGCAGGTCTGTGAAGATGACGTTGGGATCTAGGCATGGCTGGCACGCGCCCTTGCCAGGCCTGCAGTCCAGAGGGGTCTTGAAGTTGGAAAGGCGTAAATGTATATCCATTCAGGGACTCTGTCTAGTTATGGCTATGTGTGTCGGTACAAAGAAAGCGAGAACACCAGTTTTGTGTTTGGTATGTGCTTGATATGACCATGTTACATCGAGTTGGAACTAGTTATCTATGGAGGGCGTGTAACTTGTATGGCACTATATAGCCACTGACTTGATGGCAGCTTTCACTCCTGGCTGTTCAGAAATTCGGGTAAGCCAAGCCTTAAGGTGTCACGTTAGTGGGCGTTTGAGTAGGTGATGATGAAGCTTACTTTGAGATTAGGCCATTCATTGAGGTCTTCGACTCCAGCTCGAGTGTGCAACCGGACCCTGCGGAATGCCACATCAATGTTAAGTGCAGCTCCGAAGACATTCAACCTGACCATGGAAAGGCATTCATATCAGCTATGGTATAACGCCCGCGTCCCGGACCCACGAGCCAGTCACGGTCGGTCAACCCCGTCTCCAGGACACCATACAGCCTCTTCACTTCTTCTTGGTATCCTGTTGTAGATATAAGAAATCGTTGACAGACTAACCATTGATAATGACTGACTATTTTTGGCCAACGGGATATCCTCTACACAGTAATGCAGGAAGTAGTGAGCTAATCAACAGTCAGTAGTGTATTTCACCCATGATGAGTTAGACAGACCTTGGCCTTGCATCGGACCGAGGCCACCATGCTACACGGTGAAAAGGATGGTCAATGATAATGAATTTCAGACACGCGCGTTCCTTACAGAAAAGAAGATCCACTGAAGAATAGAGCTATATTCTTTCGGGTTCTTTTCCGCGTCAAATGAGAACGCCTTCTTCTTGTCGAAGTTCTGCTCTAGATATAGTAGAATCGCTGCACTCTCGAAGATGGGGAAGTTGTCGGCATTGTGATCAACAAGAACGGGAATGCGGCCGTTGGGATTCATTTTAAGGAACGGGAATTGCTGATAACAAGTCACTTTCATGGATTGAATCGTTCAAAACATCAATACCCACTTTATGTACTCCTGTCGAAAGATCGACCCTTTCAAGCCTACGTGAAAATCAGGATAGGACGCGAAAACATCAACGCTGTGAAGGACTACTTGATGGATTCGAAGAGAGTCTGATCTTTGGCGCGGAGCTCTTCGAGATAGATTGATACTTTGAGACCATTTGGCGTAAGATGATTGCTGTACAAGGTCAACTTCCCTGGTTTTGGTGCAGAAGTAGATTTTTGGTCTTTGTGGTCTTTGGACATCTTGATGGAGACTGTGGGTATTTCTTGAGAAGATACCAGCGCAACGCGACCTTTATATCCGGGTCGTCCCTCCGGGCCTCCCGGATTGGATGTTAGTCATGCGAGCGGGCGGTGACAAAGAACATGTTGAATGAGTAATTATCTGGCGTAGCCCGGGTGTAATTCAAGAAGAGACTTGGACCGGGACGAACTCTGGGGCAACGTCGAATGATTTCAACAGCCATCAACAGGGGTTGTCCACTAACATCCATCTCCCGGAACAACCTGATGCTGCGTAACCTGCCCCGGGTTTGTCGTCTCGCTGCATCAGACAAACCTCCCCTGTCGTCACCATGGCCTCCTAGTCAAAGGCTGGCCTGTCGGTTCCTGCATGATCAAACAATTGCAGACCCTCCACTCAGTTCTGGCGCTATATCCCTACGTTCACAAGAGCCGCCTGGCACTCCTTCCCAGTCTTCTGCTATTGGGGATGGCTCTGAGTCGAGTCCAAGCCTGACACGGTCAAAGTCTACATATACACGCGACCAGCCTTTGAATGTAATATCTCCAATAACAAGCGTCCCTTCTACCGAGTTCGCACACGATCCACGTCCAACATATACCAATCCACCATTTCATACACATTCTTTTTTTGTCGCATTGGAGAAGACGTTTCCGGAGCAAACGGCGCGTAGCCTTATGCGCGCTACACGTGCACTTCTTGTCGATCGCATAAGCAGAGTGCGTTCAGACGGGCTAACAGCAAAGGACCTTGATAATGTATCCAATAATTGATACTTCTTGACTGTCTCTTGTACTCATGTTTCTCAGCAAGCCTACCTGTTTCGAGCCGCACTCTCCGAATTGCGCGCGGAGATTACGGTGATGACAAGAAACGATTCAGCAACGGTACGCGCTTCGACAGCCGCCTTGCGTCGTGAGGTCGATCGGTTAGATGTGAAGATGAAGGAAGATCTTGACACGTTAAAGCACGAGTACGTATCTATGCATAAGTCAAACAGTCAAGTCACTCATCATCGTATGTATATTTGTAGGATTCAGATGGATGTGAATAACCGGAAGAACGAGACGAAGTCAGATCACAAGCAACGTGAAATTGCAATCGAGGTTTTCCCGAGTTTTATTATTCCCTTTTTACAACTGATCTTTTTATAGGAACTCTTGAACAAGGTCATTGTCGAGGTCAGTGACCTCCGTACCGATGTTGAGGAAGTCAAATGGGTGAACATGCGACGTGCTGTTTGTGAGTTGTTCCTTTTTCTCTGCCAACATCACCTTCAATGACGTTTCAGTTACTCTGAGTGTATTCGTTATTCTCATCGTCTTCACGAGGGAAATTCGGCCGAAACCTATACCGCCCATGCCGTCCCCGCCAACTCTACCGCAATCAGATCCCAGCAATGGCTCGGATTCCTCATAATACATTCGGCCTGGGCAGAGCCCATAGCCGTATCTAGATTCATAGATGTGTGACTCACTCATACACATTGCATGATAATTCATTTGTAGCACCATCTGTATATATACCTTGCATCGTCATTCTAGTACTTACACACATAATTAATCTGGTCATACAACAGTGATAGTGATTTCAATAAATGTCCGGTATAGTGCTATTTGACTTGGAGTTTTTCGAGTTTCGTCGTGAGCTCCTGCGTACCAGTAGATGCGTCATTGGATACAGGGGATTGGGTGGATGAGACGGGTTTCGACTCATTCGTAGATTTGGTGGTAGTCACTTCCCTCTCAAATGCCCCCTCACTAACCTCATCATCATCCCAGTTCTCTGGCACGTCTTCCTTCTTCGCCTCCTTCTTCGCCTCTCGCCGTTTTGCGTTCTTCTTTGCAGATTTGCCCATAGGCTTTCCAGCAGACGCCGCGGGCTGTGGAGGTGGTACCCAACCAATGATATGCCCCTTAGGCAAGACATTAGCATCCATCTGCGCTTGACGCGTTCCTCTAAATCTCCGGACATCTTCTTGCGGCGTAAAGCCTGGACGAATCTTGATTTGCTTGCGAACACTTAAGAAAGGTTCAACATACAATGTGGTGATAACAACCAGATCTACAGACTCACGTTCCGTCCGAACGTTTGGATTCTGGGATAACGCGTTCAAGAGTCAAAGGATCGACTGCGATTCCGGAGGCACTCTGCTCTGGATTGAGCGGTGGTTTCGACATGGCGGTACCGGAGATTGTGCTCGTCGACCGTGGGAACGCAGCCTGTCCTTGATTGATGGTCGGCCCGACCTTCCAAAAAAACTTGTAGTACAACATCTGACCAAGACCCTCCAATGCGATATGCAGTTCTAGTGACGGGCCCTGCAGGTGCTGGGAAATCGACATTTAGCGCTTCCTTTGTCACTCATCTTCAAGCGTCCAAGCGGACTGGTCATCTGGTTAATCTCGATCCTGCTGCAGACACCAACAATTTCGAGTATGCACCCGTCATTGACATTCGCGATCTAATAAACTTGGAGGATGTAATGAACGAACTCGGGTACGGCCCGAACGGTGGCCTTGTCTACTGCTTCGAGTGAGTGAGTGGGCCCATACGGTGACGACGGCCACAATTGAACAACCTCATGCGACGCAGATATCTCCTGCAAAACATGGATTGGCTAGAAGAAGAGCTCGGTGGATTTGAGGATGATTATCTTATCATTGACTGCCCAGGTGAAGAGAGACCTGATCTTGAGTTTTTCCATCATAACGAGATGAGCAGGCCAGATTGAATTGTACACTCATCATCCGTTTCTCCCAACGCTCGTACGAGACCTGCAAAGACTCGGTATTCGCATGTGCGCTGTTTATCTCATAGAGTCGCAATTTATGGAGGACAGGTACAAGTTCTTCAGGTGTGTTCTGTAGTTTCTCTTCCAGCATCTCATTCAATAATAGTTTTTGCCAGTGGTGTGCTCTCAGCGATGTCTGCCATGGTCAACCTCGAAATTCCCTGGATTAATATCATGTCAAAAATGGATCTTGTAACTCCAAATTCAGAAGATCCTTCCGGTGGAGCTAGAAATGGATTGCGAGGCCGTAAGAACATAGCTCGGTACTTCTTGTGACTGTGCGTAGCATGCCTTAAGCTAAGGTCTTCATTAGGTATCTAGATCCGGATCCTATGTTACTCGCGACAAGTCATGGTTCGCAGGCCAACCCATCTAATCCGCGATTCCATGCCCTCAACCAAGCTATTGTACAGCTCGTATGTATCGAGACTGGATCTGAATAGCGCACTAATGACCTCTTCTAGATTGAGGACCACCCACTCGTGTCCTTTTTACCCCTCGATCTAACAAATTCCGATTCACTAGAAACAGTAATCAGCCACATAGACTACACAATGCAGTATGGCGAAGATGAGGAACCCAAAGAGGTATGTTTTTGATGCACCAAGGTCTCACAGCTGATTAACGATTTTTAGCCTCCTGATCTTGATGAAGGCGACTTTCCTGACGCCATGGAGTAGTATATACACTGCAGAGGACTATTCGGTTCATATCTGTTCCATCGTGTTCGTTACCCGTTGGCAACTCCCCCACTTACGAGAAGAAAGATGTACTTCAGACTTACTTGCGTATAGCTTGGTAAAGTTGCCTTGGACCTACATTTCTGCGATAACACCGTGATGTCAGTAGATACATGTGAACAAATGATGGTAAAGAGAGATGTACTTTAATCACGCTGACGACAAACTTGAACATATCCTTTACATTTCAACGAATTGTGAGGAGTTCGAATGACTACCTACTATCCTGCTCAAGGGTCAATGTATGCTGGCCAACAACCTCCCGTTGTTTATGCCTCCAGCGCTGCTCAAGGGTCCATGTATGCTGGCCAACACCCACCCGTTGTTTATGCCTCCAGCGGGTACAATACTGTATACGCACCGACGGGCCAACCAGAAGTCCTATTCGTCCCACCCCCAGGCAGTCACCACGGTCACCATCGCCGTCGAAGTCGTAGCGGCAGCCGCCATGGTCATCACTCTCACGGCCAGACAGCCATTGCTCCTACCGTTGTTCCCGTAATGGTATGTTTCCATTGCCTTGCTCCTTCGTTGTCCCCACCCTGACCAGCCTTCCAGCAACCTGGTTATGCCGGCTATACTACATATGCGCAAGGCTATTACCAGCTTTCGTGGGGGGAACGCCTGCGTCGTTTCTTCGGTTTAGCACCACGGGGTCCTTTCAAGTACAAGAACGATAAAGGAACATGGGGATTCATGGGATACTCGCGCAGGCAGCGATATTCCGATCCACGTACGGGAGCCGAGGTTGACAGAAAAGGACGTCCTATATACCGAGTCTGAGTGCGGATTGAGGCCTGAGGCGCCGATAAAAGGGATCGCTAGCGAGGCACCTGTACGCCAGTGGACTACACTTCATATCATCTCATGATTGATCAGTTTATGGATTTTACTTCTAGTCATGATATTCATCATATGCAGGCTCATCCGGTTCAAACGTTAAATGCATAAAGTGTACAGATGGGATTTTCACATAAGATTTGCAATTAACTATTATACAGCCATTTTTTGTGAGGAGAATAAAAAAAATATAAGCAGACAGGTATTTTGTTGAGACAAGTAAATGTGAGCAGCTTGCCTAGGGCCTTGATCGTTATAGGTCCATAGCATCCGAGCTTCTCTTGTCGACACCGTTTGCTGCCTGGACAATGGTCCAGTACTCTATATGTTCGAGCACCGTTTTGACGACATGCATAATGTTTTAGCGCGCCCTAATTTGGTCAAGATTGTCACAGGACAGATTGACCCCAACCGAATCTGACAAGACAAAAGAGACAATGAGAGAGGCTTCAAGCAGGATATTCTGCGCAAGCTGCCCTAGAGCGCCGTCAAGCGCCTCACCTACCGTATCTGCCATTTGGGTTAAGCGGTCCATGACGACACCAGTACCTCATCCTCACAACTCTTGAACCCACGGAAGTAGGTCTGGGTGATTGAATTGGCTTGTCATATAGGTTCCAGATGCTAAGAGAATAATACCTTTTGACTTACAACACTTCCCGCTCCTCTTTCTTCCATAGCCCAGGACCCGTCGCGTTGACGAAGAGCGAGCGTCACAGAATGAAAACTATTCATATGGGCTCGACTATGTAACACACTTTTCATCTTCAACACCCGATCCGTACCTTCATTACTAGCTTGAGATATGTAGAATCGATACTTATATCACAGACGTTGAGGTAACCAGTGATTCTTCAATCTCTTTACAACATCAGCTTCTGCCCCGGACAATTGTATTTGTTGGCATGGGGTAGAAGAGTGAAAAATGCGAGCTTCCGGTTCAGAATAACCACGCAACAACGCCTTGCCCTCTGTAAAGGTGCCTATTAGGTCAGCGGACTGTCCCACCTCCAAATCATAGTCAATGCATGTATCCAGGCCAACTGATATCGGGAAGTGATCGGCGAGATTCGCCTCCCCTTTGCCTTGCCAAAGATGGCCTGTTTGATAACCAAGTTCTTCCATATTCCAATCAGCGTTGTGGATGAGACTCCTATTGCGAACTTGACTTGCTGCTCGAGAAGGAATGATATACTTGTCTTCGCACTCCGACGCATCATATTCATGGTCGTCGAGGTTTTCTTCCTCATCAAAGTGTTGCTCTTCGTATCCCGTCTCTTCAAGCTCTTGCGGCTGATACGCAAGTTCCGGTACATCCCATTGGTATTGGTGGAGAAAGAAATTTTCATCATGGGCTCGTTCATCATCAAGCTCGTCAAGGAAACTGTAGCTGGGTATCATAGCTTGTAAGACTTCATAGCAGTCCAAGTCCTCTGATGGTCCGATTTGAAAACTATGATCAGAGTACTTGTAGTCTTGGGGTTCAACAAAAGGCAAGTCATCTAGGTCAACAAGATGCGAGCCACAGATTGCCGCATGTCTTTTTCCATCCTGAGCTTGAGCTACGGTAACATCAGAAGAAAGCGCCAAAGACATATCTTCGTGTTTCTCGCTTGTATGCATGAAATCACCAGCTAGAGATTCAATCACGACTCCTTTTTCGCTTTCAAGTTTACTAGTTGCTCCTTTAGAAGGAAGTCGTGCATCAGAAGGTTGAGGTTGTGCGGCGGATGCGAAATACTTGGAGGCAGCCTCTACTGCCGGCGGGTCACGGCGAGTCGGAGACGTGTTCACATATTGAGATGCAGATTCAGATGGCCCAATAGAAGGACTTTTGTGGAGCTGTTCTGTGTCGTCTGATTGTATCGTCGAGTGCAGTGCCGGGGACCTTTGGTGACTGAGGAGAGGTGCAGCTATATCAACAGGCGCTTTATTCCACGAAGTGTTCTTAGTATCAACCAACACAGATACGACCTCCTCAGGGACAGAAGTGGAGTGGTTAGAGGGCAGTATCACACTCTCTCGTTCAATATCCCAAATTATCGACTCACTCGGTTTTCTGTTGTTCGGTTCAATGCTCCCTTGAGCTTTTTCAGCGATCGACGGCGATGACTCAAGTGTCATAGATTTTGAGGCGGAACGCAATGTCTTCTGCAATCTTTGAGTTTTTTTTGCCTTAGTACGACCGCCTAGACTTGATGATATTTCGCTATTTGATTCCGAGGCGGCTCTACGTTTTCGCAAATCCTTCGGCGTCTTTCCAAGGAAGTCGTCCTCGATGAAACCGCTGTTCATACGACCTTTGAGTGTGATCAGTCAATGATTGAAGAACATCAAAGGGCATATTGTTTTCTTGCCTGGTCTCTTGCTGGGTCGCTTATCGCGCTGTATTGGTCGAGACTTAAGAGACGCTTTGCCTTTGTTGAAAACCCCAACGTTGAGAGACGGTTTGACCTTTGTATAATGATGCAAGTCAGATATAATCAGTTTCAAAGGAGGATCAAGTGAAAGGCACCGTCAGTCGTCCTTTGCCTACGTTGGTGGCAGTAAAACCATGCATCAGAGCGAGGCCAGCCAGCCCTATATTTTTTGCATTTTTCTTAGTCTTCTTGTTCTTTCCCCTTGTCCCTTCTGTGGAGGATTCATGGTCATCATTCGACGCAGACTTCATAACAACCCTCTTAACGCGTTTACGCTCTCTTCGTTCCTTCAGACCTGAACCAAAATAAGTTTTCAAATTTGGGTTGAACCGCGAGCAACATAATCAGACCGACGTTGTTCATATTCATTCTCTGATCCGTGAATGGAACTTCCTTTCCGGAGGCCCGAAGACCTTCGCTGCTTCCGTTTCTGCTTTTGCTTCAAAACTCGTTTTTCCAAAGCCTCATCTTCACGCGTCACGTTTTCTACGTTTGAGAATACACTGTCTTTTGTCTGTGCGATTTCCTGATTACCGTCAAAGCGTCTCGCCTCACGTGGCTTCAGGACCGGTGTTCCGAAACCAATATCCATGACAAGCTTTGAAGTCTTTTGAGGTCCCGGTGTTCCATTTAAATTAGACATCGGAGCTTGTACTTCCTCTCGTTTCCATGATCGTTCGAAAGCTCGACCTCCAGCGGCATATGTTTTGGCGTGTATCATTTGTTCTCGTACATAAGAGGAAATGAATTGTGTTTTGTTGATTTTTGGTACCGAAGAAATGTGAAGAAAAAGGCTGCCGGACGTATCATGGATAGAAGGCAAGACACTCATCAATTTGAACCTGAGTCGAGTAAATTTTGGCTTCTTGACGGCAACCGACTCGGACAATGAAAAGGTGTGTGACGAAGTCGGTGCCCACAAGACAAGACACTAAAGAGGACAACCCCGGTGAAGATAAGAAGACAGCTTCAAAACACACACAGACGTCATCCCTCTCGCACGAGTTGCTTACGTAACATAATTGGGTTTAAAGTACATTCGATGAGACACGGAGAAACAAATAAAAACTCTGAATCGAACTTAGGCCGTATAAATAAAGTAGGGATTCCTGGGCATAGTTTACAAACATTGGCAGATTAATAAGAACGAAATACTCACTCCTTATCAGTCAAATCAGCAAAGGCATGCCTCTCTCTCTCCCGCTGGATGTCTGCCTCGTTCCATCCTTTGCTGATCCTAATCTCTTGAATCTGGGCCACTTTCCTAGCATTCAGTCGGACGTTGATCCAGCGCAATATAATACAAATCCCGATCTGAACTATGAGGAGAACCATAATAGCAGTTTTTCCTGGAATATAATCCGGTGCGTCCTTTGGCTGGAATATCTCAGTACCAATAATATTGCCAAGACCAAAGGCTACAAGTGTCATCGCGTTGATGGTGCTCTTCTTCGTGTGTCCAGACGTGTTGCTCGCATTCCATGCGTAGATAGTTGAAAGTGCACTCCCGAAAGTCCCACACAGGTAGATCGCTGCAATAAATGTTGGCACTTTCACATGTGAATCTCATATACTATCTCTTACCAAAGAGGAGAGGGCCTTTCTTGTTTGAATCATTCAGACCAATGAGCATGGCTATGGGAAGATTGGTAGGTGCCTTATCACAGTTCGCACGAAGCTGACCTGCACCCACGATTGTGGGGACTAGAGCAAAGATAATCGGAACCATACGCTCGTTCTGGTGGACAATCAACATCTGCTAAAAGCGAAAGAACGAAAGCTGAATCACCTTCCTTCCGGAATACCACCCACAAAAAAATGTCATCAATGAACCCACTGCTCCGGTAGGGGTTGACAAAATCAATGTTTGTTTTGCCCTGGCGTATGCATCAGGACTTGGACATATGGAAGATATCGGATTAAATTGCCATACGTATAACCAAAGCTCTCGATGACGATGTTACTAACTGTGTGGAAGTATAATTCTTGAGCAAAAATAACCTCTCAAGAAAAATGCACGATTCACAGTTAGTGAGGGCACCGTTGGGAATACTGGCTGTAAAGACGATGAGTGCATCTACACGCCAAGAATGCGAGCGCGACGAACTGAGCAGGGTTGAAAGAACAATAAGCCAAGTCCTGACATCAGTGACTGCTTCCAGGATTTGCGACTTCTTCAAGACTTTATTTTCTGTTCCTCCTTGATCGTCGCGCACTCTTTCTAACGCAGCGATTCGTTCCTCTTTGGTCAAGAATCTGGCATGTACAGGTGAATCTGGGAGCCATATAAGGACGAATATTCCGACAACAATGGCGAGGCCTCCGAGAAGTATGTAGATGATTTTGTATGGCGGCAGCCTCTTTCCATCGTCAAACGAAACACCCTGCAAGGACAAGAAGTCACTTGAGATTCCGATTATGGGATGAGATCACTGACGTATGCGACGAAACCACCAAAGATTTGAGTGAGACCATTCTACGAAAACAGGATAAGATACGGAGTGGCTTTTGTGGCGCAAAAATTACCATCAGATAGAACCAGGAGATTCGTTGGGCTTGTTCGTTCTTCTTGTAGAACATTGATATTATCAGGATGAGGATAGGTGCGACACAGCTCTCCAGCATTCCTGGAGAGCGATTAAACTCGTTTTCATCTGTGAAGAAACTTTTGTACCCACCGAGCAGCACGCGAAGAGCGAAAAAGGCACCAAAAGATGTTCCAACGGCATGGAGCATTAGGATGATTCCCCAAAGAACAACATTTGCCCCTAAGATGGGTTCAGAATTGTTATATAAAGTGACAAAAATATGGCATACCAAGATATTTTGCGACTCTGAGCTTCTGCGAAATATACACGGTAGGGAATTCCCATACCAAGAAGCCTGACCATCACTGTGAGCCGGAAACCTTATTTGACACGCAAAGTTAATGATTTACCGACATAGAAAGCGAGAGACACAAGATTGTAGTGCTTGACGAAAGACCAATCAGCTGGGCCGAAGATGTAAATAAAGTTGACTACTCGTACCTGTCCAGTAATAGGAAGTCCCATGATACTTCATGAGAATGTCAGAACACGGGAATAAAAGAGACACGTGTCTCAACCTTGCATAGTTGAGCGAAGTCTTATCTCTACCAATCATTATTATTAGCTGGTCCGCATTTGCCTCTGGAACAACAGGCCTCACAGGAACTGGGTGAAATACACTGCTGCACATAATGGCGGGATTAGCAGATCCTATGTATGTAGCAGAGGGGTCAATGGTGCTATGACCGAAGCACATCCGTACCAGTTTCCGGCGAAGCTTGCGATTGTACTCTTCGCTGAATTGAACATTCCTTTCTGTACCGATCAACTTGAGCGCTTCATCGCCTTCCTGGATGTCGAACGAGCTTTTCTCCCCATTGTTCTCGTTGACAATTTTGTCTTCTACGATGACAACATCCTTAACATCCAGCTCCACAGAGGACAACTGTCCGAGAGGGTCAGTAGAGGAGACCATGGAAGAGACTGAAGTCAAAGGTCATATTGTTAGTCGCACGCAAATTTATCCAAAATCGATTTAAACGAGAAAACCATTATCGTTATCTCCACATGAAACCCGTGGGTGAAAAATGTCGTTCTCGTCACAGTATGAGCAGACGTCAGTGGTGCAACCGGACAAACTCAAATTCCGAACCAATAAGAGCATGTCATGGGGCAGGATAGAAGTCTTGATAAGACTAAAGAACAGCAAGTTTGAATTCTGAAATTGATATTGTGAGGACGAGATACAAGTACTTCCGCTAAGTAGTAAAGAAAAGTCATGAATTTGCACGGATTTACAGTTTTTGAATGATAAGAGATGAAGCGGCACCGCCCTGACAATGTCGTGTGAGCAAAGACTCCTTGAATGACGGTTTGGTCTACTTACCCCATTGCAAATACCGGCAGCACCATACTCACCGGTCTTGAGGGCGTGGACAAGTGAAACGATGATTCGGGAGCCGGAATTTCCGATCGCGTGTCCGAGAGCAACGGCACCACTGTTGATGACATGTTTACAGTGATACAAGAAAGAAGTGCAATTAGCGTACCCATTGACATTGATCTTAGCGGGGTCAATGTTCAAAACTTTCTCAGCGATCCTGACAACCACGGAGAAAGCCTCGTTGATCTCGAAGAGAGAGATATCATCGATCGTGAGGTTGGCCTTCTTGAGGGCGTTGGGAATGGCAACTGTGGGTGCTTCTGGGAAGTCTATAGGATCGACACCAGCATCAGCCCAAGCTGAAAGACACCAGATTAGCGTCACAACGAGAACAAAAGGAAAGTATCGCCGCACAAATAACTTTGGCAAGGGGCGTTAGTCCAAGCTCCTTGGCCTTCTCAGCGGACATCAAGATCAGCGCGGAGGCACCATCACTGAGAGGTGATGAGTTTGCAGCAGTGATGCTACCACCTTGCTTGAACGCAGAACGGAGAGAGGGAATTTTGTCGAAAAGTACCCGGGTATATTCTTCATCCTCCTTCACAATGGTGTCGCCCTTCTTGCCTTTCACAGTAATCGGCACGACTTCGGCATCGAAAGCTCCAGACTTCCAGGCCCTATCAGCGCGTTTATACGATTCAATAGCATGGGCATCCTGGGCCTCGCGGGTGATTCCGTGCTTGGTAGATGCAGCTTCACCACAGTTACCCATGGCGAAGTTGTTGTAGACATCCCAAAGACCGTCATTCTCAAGAGAGTCTATGGCAGTGAATTTACCAAAGGCCGGGTTCTGACGGGGAATAAGGAAACTGAATAGAAAGAGGAATTCAGCCCATGTTTGATAGAATGGACTGGGGTAACTAACGGAGCGTGGCTCATGCTCTCCATTCCACCGGCAGCAACAACGTCGCGATCGCCGGACTGGATGCTCTGAGCTGCAAGGATGATGGACTTGAGACCAGACGCGCAGACTTTGTTGATGGTGGTAGCGTCAGAGCTGGTCTTGAGGCCGGCGTTCAAGGCGACTTGACGAGCAGGGCTCTGGCCGACACCGGCCTGTACGACATTGCCAAAGTAGACTTCCTGGACTACTGCGGGATCGATCTTCTTAGATTCGAGGGCAGCCTTGAGAGCGATGGCACCAAGCTGAGTTGCGGTAAAGCTTTTGAGGGACCCGTTCAGAGAGCCGACGGGTGTACGAGCGGCAGCAACGATGACAGCTTCATGAGCCTGAAGGATGTCACAGGAGGGTGGCTGGGACGAGGCGGGTTGACGTACCATTGAACGGGAGAAAACTGAGATGAAAGCACGAGAAGACAGACGAGGTGCAGAAACAAACCGAGAAGAGAGCATGGCTAGCGCCTTTATACGACCTCCGGAATAAACAAATCTGATTGCAATCTACGTGATCGT
Organism: Termitomyces sp. T69sscA; assembly: GCA_017657225.1. Taxonomy (NCBI): domain Eukaryota; kingdom Fungi; phylum Basidiomycota; class Agaricomycetes; order Agaricales; family Lyophyllaceae; genus Termitomyces; species Termitomyces sp. T69sscA. Next base: position 183,015 of record JAGGAQ010005957.1, on the reverse strand, counting down.
ACGATTTGGGATAATAGGGTGGTGGAAGGTGAAACGACGCGACGTCTCAAAACTAAACGACTATTAATCCAAAACCAGAGCACAAGCTCCGCGGATGCTTTCATGTGTTTATCCTCGGTGATCATCTCAGTTCCGTCCCCTTGTGTCCACCGCCGTCCCAAGCACCATGAACCATGTTTCCAGCCACCGTCGCAATCGAACGTTTTCTGCATCCTCCCTGCCAGCAGCGGCCTCGGCCATGAGTTCGGCAACGGCCTGGCTCGTAGCACATGGATGAAGATACCAGCATGGGGTCCCCAAAGTCGGATGGTCACCCTGTGAGAGAAGAGGAAACAACGACTGCGGACGGGTTATTCCGAACGTCGAAAGCTCTGTGTGCTCAAAGGCCAGTGGATAGAAGAGCGTTGTGTCAACGAGGTCAGCCAGAGTCAGTGGGCTTCCCACTACGTCATTTGTTAGGCGAGACGGTCATCTGCAAGCAAGGTGTGACAAACTCGAATCGTGCATTGAGAAGTAGAATGTTGGGACACGAAAGGTCGGAGAATAGACGACATATTGTCGCGAAACCAGGGTCTCGGGGACACCATTCATCGCGGCCTCGGCCTCGTCCTCTTGGGTTACATGTCGATCGTCGGTAGATGGCGGTTGAGGGCGCCGAAAGTGATGTACGGTCCTAGATAAGAAGCCTAAACCAAGTACGGACTTGTAGAAGTCAGACCGTGAGGGCGAGAGGACGAGTGAAAGTGGCGCACAGGGTGCTCATTCCATGACCAGCCGGTGAGAGCTGGCGATGGAGGATGATCGACGATTGTCTTGCAAGCGGCGTCGAATTCGGCGCGGGTGAGCATGCGCAGTGTGACGTGCGTGACGACGCGTGGGAACTACTTTACAGCTGCAGTGATAAGGTTTGAAGCCACTGGGACGGATTCGGACAGTCAACATAGCCAAACGCCTGCCTCGCCATCCAAAACTATCGCCCGTCCAAGTGCCGGCTCATCTCCCTCTGCGGTTCCTCCCCACCGCCACCTAATTCATCAACATGGCTGTCGGCAAGGTCTGTACTCCGGTTCTCCCGGTTCTCCCCTCGTATTGAACCCTCCCAGAACAAGCGCCTCTCCAAGGGTAAGAAGGGTATCAAGAAGAAGGTCGTCGACCCCTTTTCTCGCAAAGGTATGTCTTTATTCTTTCTTCTGTGATCCGTCTCTCAATTCCCTTCCAGACTGGTATGATATCAAGGCGCCTTCAATCTTCGAAGTTCGTAATGTTGGCAAGACCCTTGTCAACAGGTCGCAGGGCCTTAGTGTGTACTATCCTCGTTTACTTTATTTGTTCTCATATCTCTCTAGAAAACGCAAATGACTCGCTAAAGGGACGCATCGTCGAGGTCTCTCTCGCTGACCTAAACAAGGACGAGGAGCAATCTTTCCGCAAAATCAAGCTAAGAGTCGACGAGGTTCAGGGAAAGAACTGCCTTACCAACTTCCATGGCATGGACTTCACCTCCGACAAGCTGCGCTCCCTCGTTCGCAAGTGGCAAACACTCGTTGAGGCCCATGTCGATGTCAAAACCACTGACGGATATCTCCTCCGTCTCTTCGCTATTGGCTTCACCAAGCGACGCCCGTCACAGGTCAAGAAGACCACCTATGCCCAAACTGCTCAGGTTCGGGAGATCAGGAAAAAGATGTTCGAGATCATGACTCGGGAGGCGACCAGCTGTGACTTGAAGGAACTTGTCCAGAAGTTCGTGCCAGAAGCTATTGGACGGGAGATTGAGAAGGCGGCCCGTGGTATCTATCCCTTGCAAAACGTCTATGTTCGCAAGGCGAAAATCTTGAAGGCACCCAAGTTCGATGTCTCCAAACTGCTCGAACTCCACGGCGAGTCAACAGACGTATGTTCACTTGCCTTCGTCTTTTCGCATCTGCTTATCTCTCTGGCGATCTACAGGAGACAGGTACACGGGTCGTTAAGGATTTCAAGGAGCCGGAAGTTCTTGACTCTGTCTGAGCTTGTTGTAGATCACATATATTACCATGCTTCTGCTTCCTTATACTTGCGTTTATGCACACTGAGCCAGAATATGAACATCGGATCATCTTCCACTTGAGTCGCTGATCTCCATGGGTCATTGTATATGCATTCATTCTTTTTCAATCTGGCATGTGGCACATGAAAAGATTGACAAAGTGATTTTCTACATCCCGACTTTTTTAGTTCGTCAAAGCCCACCATGTCGGATGTCGAATACATCAAGAGCCATCTCACGTCCCATCCTGACTTCCCCAAAAAGGTCCGTTTCAAAGTCATCGAGACTGACCAAGAGTAAGGAAAGCTCAACGTTTTACAAGGGGATCGTGTTCCTGGACATCTTCCCGATTCTGAGGAACCCACTTGCATTCGAGACCCTCATAACACATTTCGTTCATCATATAACATCGAACACCATCGCCTCTTCTCCATCCAAGAAGATCGATGTCGTTGTTGGACTCGACGCTCGTGGATTCCTTTTGGGGCCGTTGATCGCCCTTCGTTTGGGAGCCGCCTTCGTCCCTGTTCGTAAACGCGGTAAACTTCCTGGAGAGTGCGTGTCTGCTTCATACGAGAAAGAGTACGGCACGGTGAGCTCCAATCATCTCTTGTGATCCAAGAAATCAGTGCTCACGTCAAATGCCTCAGGACATTTTTGAGATGCAGGCTGACGCTATCCAGCCAGGTCAAACTGTAATTGTGATAGACGACCTCATCGCTACCGGTATGCAAATCGCTTCACAGCTTATAAAGAAATTATACCTGAATGTCTGTCACACAGGTGGTTCTGCCAAGGCCGCGGGCGAGCTCGTTGCCAAGCAGGGCGGCAAAACCATAGAGTACCTCTTCATCATTGAGCTTACATTTCTCAAAGGTGTCACGAAGTTGGATGCACCATCTTACTCCATCATCCAATCTGACGATTAGATGCGTCTAAGCCCATAGTCTTGTATTACGAAGTGGGTGGCCATTAATATACAATATCCGGTCTGGGTCCTTCGATGATGGCGTATCTGCTGTGTCGTCCTCCAGAACCATCTTCACCTGGCTTATGATTCCCTGCTCTGCACGGCGTATCATTTCTAGAAGGATTTCGCCGGCTTTGTGTGGTAGGAGTACGAGGGCAGTGTTACTCAAGTCACCAGCCGCTTGTAATTCATCCGCATTAGCAGTTGGATTTATGGCGAGATCATCATCACTTATGACAACCACCCCCACCGCCCACGCATCTCGAGCATAGATGAGTTTTTCTAGGAACGCGCACTCGCCTCGGTGAACTACAAGGACGCTGGATGGATGCGAATGTCTATATGGTGCGCATCCGAGTGGATTATCAGCATCCCTATAAACGTTGACCCCGACTTTATGGGCGAAATGTGAAGAATCGGGATCTGACTGAGGCTTGATATTGAAAGTGCCTCCGAATTGCGCAGTGTAAGCGACTAGCAAGACTTGCGTATCATCTGAAGTAACTGGGGGTAGACCGGTATTTTGAGTCAGGGAGTCAACGTCTTCCGCGTAGAACCGAAGAAGAACGTCTAGTTCTTTCGCATCAGTCCTTTTGCTGTCAAGATGAGCAAGTAACGAAGAATCGTTGATGTAGACAATATGACCCGTTTGAACGGTGTAGTGTCCCACTAAGGTCTATGTCAGAACGAATGGATAGTAATGGGAATGGCACACATTTCCTGATATCGTAGCCGTTACCATCCAATCGTCGAACAATGTGGGTTCGAATACCGGTAACATTTTGTAGAATGAATCCATCTGGAAGCACACCCAATTTGAGTAAGCTTGGACTTAGATCTTCTGGGACTGCTCTCCCGTCTGTGGATAAAACAACATCATAGGACTAAGATGCGGTCTTCTTTATCCATGCATAGCAGTCAGCAAAATGAAAAACTCACAAACAGATCAACGTGTGGTCTTTCACACCAACCAGATGGAGACCAAGTCACAATATCTTTGTGAGGTGGGGAAAAACCAACCAAAGATCGTGCATACTCAAAATCAGGACGACTCTGAATACCTCGAACCAGACCGCCGAATTGATGGTCACGTGGATTGGTGCCCTGAGCGAATGGCCGGTACACTGGGCATTGATGATTGTCTATATGCCGCAGTTTCCTGCGTGCAGCCGAGATCGGTTTTAAGTGTTGTCGGCCGAGAGAAAGTATATGTCCTTCGGTTGTAAAGACATAATTTGAATCATTACTATGTAACGGGTTGTCCTCATCAAACAGTAGATAGAGGTACTGTTAGATCATTAGTTGATACTGAAAAAAATGAAGCCTTCTTAAAAACCACAGACTTTCAGCGTTTCCGACAATGCAAAAGATTCCATTCGGTCGTCTCGTTTGTTGGTCCTGAGGTCCTGAATGCCAGCAAGCCCACAGTCCACCTTTGATCGAGTGATCAAATCGAACAGAACACGCTCTCCTACGTCAAGATAGAATGGATCTCGAGTAGCCTGTGGAAAATCAATATTTTGTTCGACTTTGATACACTGACTCGCCCACTCGATAAAGATACCACGTTGATTCTATAAATTCTAAGCGCGACGGATGAGAGAGCAATTTCTAAGTGATGCTAGAAAATAAAATTCACCGGGGCGTAATGGGTACTGGTGAGAAGTAGCTTTCTTGAAGTTTGTATCATAAACTTCTGGTAGTCCCGAATGGGTTCGCCATAGATTGTAGTCTGCAAAAGGTGGAAATGGAGAAATTTACCTAAGAAGAGGCACAGGAGGACCTACAAATGAGATGAAGTCTGATGGCACTTTGAATATCCCCTGCTAGAACTTGGAGTCCAGGCCAAAAAGCGGATAAAGAGTCAACTGTAAAATATGCCACGTCTCCGCTGTCCATATGTACCGTCCGGTACTTGATACGTAGTGATAAGTCATAGGTTATCTTGATTATAGCTACCGCGCCAACTCACCCAAAACCCGTCAGTCGCTCTTGAGAATCGCATAACGGCGGCATAAGCTTCTTCCCAGACGTCAAGGTATTCGACGTCACCTAAGTACTGTTGTAAGGATTAAACCTACGCCAGAGAGATATTTACGTACCACTCAAAATATACCATTTCAAAGCATACTCGTAGAACGAATCCACACCAGCACCAATGCTTGTTACTTCAGGAGATGTCCATGCCTAAAGGAAACAAAATGAGAATTTGGTGAGGGGAAGAGCCTCAGACTTACGAACCCCAGTCCATGTATTGATGGTGTTTCCTACGAGCCCGATGTTTGATTTACGGTTCCAGATGCCAAAAAACGCCTTGTACATCTTCGTTGACTAGCTTTACAAGCAGAGCTAGAATACATACCTTGTGTGCTGCCTTTTCAAATCGATCGTCTCCAGTCAGTCGGCTTAGAGTGGCAAATTCTAGTATCAGAGAACCAGCTCCAGCGGTGCCTATACAAATTAAATCAAGTCTAACAAATCATAGGAACTGACGCCTACACGTTTCTAAACTTTCGCCCTTCGTTACCCCATGTCGTAAGTTTACCTGGAGCCATCTCTAAGTACTGAAATATACAGAGACAGATTACAATTCACTCTGGCATATGGAAGGCCCGTGGGTGTCTTGAAGGCAGGAAGAAGTCTTTTGCCGAGGTCGTGTGCCATTTCCAGCAGTTCACCCCGATACCAAGGGAGATAAAATGGTTGGCCCGACTGATTAGCGAATATATGACCAGACAGAAGACCACCCATAACACGAATTGTCGTTTCGAAGACTTGCGGTTTGGTATTGACGTCGAAGGAAACCCAATTTATGATGTTCTTGACAGCTTGTTCAAAACCCTGCCGATCATCTAGAACAACCAGAGTATCGAGGACGTCAATGAGCGTCAAAGAGAAATTTCCCGCGACGTCGTTCGAAGCGATGTTCCACCTTTGCCAGCGCCCGCTTAATCGTACACTTGTTTGATGGGTATGACTCACTCACGGATTGCCCCAATCGGGCCCTTGCCCCGTGCATGAGAGTGGTGTCAACTGGTTTGAATAAGAGTTTTGACTGAATGTGGCACTCGATGACATACTTCATCCATAGGGAATGCTAAGGATTGGTGAGTGGTCATGCTTAAATTCATGGAGATGCCAACACTTACCGTAAGCCATATAATTATCAAAACCATGATACCAGAGTTCACGGATCCTCTCCCTTCCAAAAAGGTGACACAGGAGCAGTGGCGATGGTACAAATATAACTACCTAGTTTCCAGTTTTCTTTTTGCAGTCCACCCAGTCCCCGTCACAGGAAATGGCGTTTCAGTGGCATTGGTATACCAGAACCACCGAGATCCATTGATCACTATAAGGAGGACAGCGAGAAAGTATTCGGGCCAATGCTTGCCCCACCTCATTGGGTGTTCCGACTGCGTGATCCAGCGAACAACAAGGCGATTCTTTGTCGACGATGCTTATGTGGATTCAATGTCGTGGCAAGGACTGACCGAACTTCGAGTATCATGTGGCTTGTGTGATGCGTCACCTGATCTCTGCTTACGTCATAAGGAACGCTGGTGAACTAATTTCGTGGAAATTGATCCCTTGCAGTGAGCGATGTCGTCCATTGAGGTTGTTGACGTTTCCAACAAGCTTGGGGAATATATGCTTAAAGGTTGGGTGCGTCTATCACTCCTGTCGAATCAAGGATGTATCTGAGTTCATTAGGTCTTAACTGATCAATCCTGCAGAACACCAGGTTGTAGGGTTCCTTTGATGCGTTCACCGAACGGTAGGACTCCGGTAATCCACTTCTGTGCGAATTGCGATGCTCCTTCTGGAGGTGCGCATTACAAATTCAACAGATACGAAACGAACGTGTATCTCATAGAACCCCGTCAACAGGCAACGTAAATACATCCGGTTCAGTTTCGAGCTCAACATCTGCTTCTAATCCATCTCGCTCCTCAACGCCTCCCACAGAAGTATCCAGCGTATTGAGTTCCCCCGTTTTTGCTCCGCCCGACGACAACGAAGAATCACGACGGCGCCGTGAACAATCCGACATTGCTTCAACTGAGATTGGCAAGCGCCTTCTGAAGGGCTGGGCTATGCTAGGAGATGAGTGTCCTAATAACCGATGCTATGGTGTTCCTTTAGTTCGGCCTCCCAAAGTCGGTTGTGACAAGGATCCCAGAAAGGTTCGTGTGCCATTCAATAACTTGCGTCCCTTGTTCTTACTTAGCCATAGGAATGTGTGATTTGTGGTGGAATTTATCTTACTGAGCTTGATCGGACTGGAAGAGAACGCTTAATCCTCACCAATGCAGAAGCCAACAGCGTCAACACCATAATCACCCCTTCCGCTACCGTTGAACGAAGTCATGTACAAAACGATTCTAATGTGAGTGAGAGAATTACTCCACTGCCTGGTTTACTGAACTCTGTCAATAAGCCCATATTACCTGTACACCAACCTGTCGAGCAACTTCAACCTGTTGTGTGTGACATTTTGGCCATGTGCGCTCTCATAATCTCATTCTGACCTCGGTGTTGTAGACATCGACATCAGTCACTCATATTCCATCTGAACCATCATTTGTGAGCAATCAATATCAAGCCTCTGAATAGTGATTGACTTTTTACTGGGAAGAATCTGGAAGGCCCTCATCTTGGGGCTCTAGAAGATTCGGCATCAGCATTGCAGTCTGCGCTTCATATGTTATCCGCTAAGCTGAGGGCCATTAGCAACCCACAGGCTGCAATAGACCCCTCATCGATTGGAGCAACGGCGGACGCTATCAGCAAGGTCACTCAGGCCTTATTGCATACGCGGCAGTTACAATGGAGTGAAAGTCAAGCGCAAAGACTTTGATTTTGGAATCATGTTAAACGAAGACACGCTTAGGGGGACAGCCAGTTCGCAACGCATCTAGCTTTTCTTCTGACCTCGAACATTGCAGTTCTCAAGTTGAAGTCAGAGTCGTGATGCATGACGCACACTGCGAAATGAAAGTCGAAAGCAGGACCTGTAACAAGATTCTTGTGTACAGTCAATATAGGGAAAAGATTATGGTACCATTCGACAATTACAGTCACATTTTCCGCGTGGAACTGCACTCTCTCATGATGCCGGAATGGAGGCTGGATTCTCACAAGATGCTCAAAATACCGCCGTTAACTGTTGTCCCAAAGCAACTGTCCCACGACATACACTTCAAGTCCTCACAGTTTTACCCATCAATCCTAAATCAAGATGATGTCTTTGTCATGGGACATGAACGTCCACAAAGGTCATGGCTCCTGGATTCTGTTTTTGCACACGGTTCTGAGTCTACAGAATAGAGCCCTCTGAATCCAGGATAAGTCGTGACGCGTGACAGGTGGCATCATCATCAAAAAACCAGACCAGCGAGATGAATGACTCAAGATGTGCTAGGTCTGGAATTGATAAACTGACAATGCATGATCATCACAATGCGACGCGGTTCATAAGAGACAATCTTATTCATGAGTGCATATACCCAGTACCCTTGTACTTGGACAAATCTTGCACATATACGTTTGACTGTCTTCGATCAATTTACCCGTCCTCGTCCCCTTTTCCCGCCATTTCGATGGTGTCGCAAATTACCTCCGTTGACCATGCGAAGATCTTCTTGGCGAAGCTGCAAAAATCCATCACGAAACTTTCCAACACCCATCCCGAGGCCTCTTTCTCGTTTCTTGTTTGAGAGGGCTTCCGAGTGCTCGAACGACTTCTTCAAGGTTGGGTGATAATTACCAAGATTTTTTGCCTTCGTGTTACGTTAGATATTTGATCATGAATAAAGCGTATATTTGCTGCTACCTCTTCAAGTCGTTGCATCGCTCTTTGTTTTTGCTTTTCCTTCAAGCCATCTCGCACACGCTTCGATGCCTTATTTCTTTCCATATTACGAACATAGTTTTCTCCCTTGCCAAGTTTTGCTGCACCAGAGAGCTCGAGTAGACGTCCAGCCATAGCTTTGCGGCGCCGTGCAGGAGCCATGTCTAAATCTGAATCCAGAGATCCAGACAGCAACTTAGTATGAATCAGACGATGGAGCATCGCATCATTTTGCGCATTTGTACTGAGAGGACTGGTCAAGTCGGGAACTATCAACATCTTTGGGGACTCACTGTTCGTCCTCGAGGTCTTCCTCCGTCTTCTCCTTCCTCGCAGTTCGAGAACTCTCTTGCCGCAGTTCGGAAACTCTGGAAGACTTCAAAAAGTTGATTTGCATAAGAAACCGATAGAAAATATGCGAGCGAACCATGAAAGCCTTCATGCGAAATCTTGATGTTGAGTCATGCTGTTCTGTTTTCTGGCATATGTCTTGAAAAACAACAACGTTTGAATTATTACATGAATTCGTAGTCATGGACTCGTCATCTTCTTATCCAAAGTCTAGTTGGGATCTAAATGCATGATAATAAGAACCTCATGAACATACCAGATATCATTGTGAATCCTGAGTCATTAATATCATTGTCGTTTGCACCAGCGATGCCCCCCCATTCTTCTTCTTCCTCTTCGTGGTTTATAATCTGTGACGTCGAGACGATGCTCGACATGTATTCATCTTCGGACCTTTTGCGCTTCTTCGGCCCGGATTGGGTACTTGGTAGCGAGAATGAATTAAGGAATTGTTGTCCGTGCGCCTGTAAAATATCAAGTAGGTTTTGGTCAATCATTGGTGTGACACAACAATGAGTGACTTTTGCGAGTGACAACGTTATAAATAATGGCGTCAATGGGACGACAACGCAAAGTCAAGCAGCCAGAAACGCGGAATATTACACCCTCCTTAGAAACGACAGATATACCTGAAGAGGAGCAATGGCGCCTTTTCAACGAATCTGGAGTTCTGAAGAGGTTGAAGGCTACGCCTGAGAACATACCTCTCGTAGAAGAAATTCTCGATGCAACTCTTTACATTATACCTATCTCTTTCCTCTTGCTCCTCATGGAAATGTGGGTCTTTAGGAATGACAATGTTCAAACATTGATTTTATGAGCAGCCTTATTCACTTTCAGTACGGAAAGAATCCGGCTCTAAAAACCCTTGTCGACAGAATGGTTTCGGGGGTGCCGAGTGCGTCATTAGATTCAATTTTGCCATGTATTGACTTTCCTTGAGTAATTTCGCTTTTCGTATTCTACAGTATGTGACGCGGATGCCTTGCACACAGCGTTACTTACGTTTCTCTACAGCAATACGCTTTAAACACTACCGGAGGACACAGGTTCTACTATTTATACTCGGTATTATATCCGGCAGCAGGATGTTATATCTATTGAATCATGGGTCGTGGTTGGTAAATATGAAGCAGGTTCGTCTCCAGGTTACTAATTGTCGCATCTCGCAAGTTAATTCAAAGTATATCCAGTGTCCTCCTTTAGCAACGGCATGGGTATACGCCATAGTTCAGCTAGATTTGTCACAAGCAGTGGTCAGCTTGGGTGTAGTTGGCATATATCTTTGGTGGCAAGAACTCAGTTTGCGTCCATAGTGTTGATACCTTAGTAATTCTTCATATTCACATCCAATTAAGATATTATTATCATAGACAACACCTTGCATGTCTAAAGGAAGAATTGTACCAACTTTTTGGCATGGACATTCACCTCGGTTCCTATAGCCATAACCATTGGTCTAGTCCCCGTGTTGGAGATGTGGTTTGACTTTGGACATGAGGCCTCCAAGATAATTTGATGTATGCTCGATGATACGCCTACAACCACGAAAGATCTTGTTCTGGTTGGGCACCTTTTACAAGCAATAAGACGTGAGGACTAAATCAACAGTGATCTCTTGAAGGTTAGCCGCGATAAAAGATAAGAATAGATCAATTCAGCTCCGCTTCTTCACAACCCTTCACCTTGGTCCAATTCTCCACTAAGTAACTCAACTTTTCTCTGTCATTCAATCAGTGGTGCCTATATATTCAGAATATCACATTTTGCTCACACGATATGTCGTATTTCTTCCTTCGAGGACGTTTCGAAGAACCCTCAATTGCCACTTGGGGCGTCGACCGAGTGAATTCTGTATAGCGGTCTTGTGCTGATCTAGCCTGTCAACGAAGGCTTTGTATACACGAGTGTCACGAGCAAAATAGTAAAACTGAGGGATAGTGTAAGTCGTCGAAGAGTAATTTCATTCAAGGGAACCCTTACTGGGATCATTTCGCCCGGAACAGATACCAACGCATTGGACCATGCCGCTAACATCAAGAGATCTCTGAAATTCTGAATGTGAGAAAAACCAGGGGAAGGAGCAAGACACAAACACGGTAGCGTTCCCAACGCTATAGAAATTAGAAGGTACTGGAACGTTCAAGAAAACTGCGAACATACTAGTCTTCCAAGGCAGCTATCAAATCCGCTTTACCCAACTCCTTTGTCGCAAAACGACGCACAGCAGACTCAGCAGCTTTAACGGGCTGTCCTGCTGTGCCAGCATTCAAAGCATGTGATATAGATGAGACTTGTGCCCAAAGCCATTTATCTCCTTCACTCATGACCAAGGTTTGTAAAAACGAGGCTGTCAAGTCACTCTGCGACTTAGCAAGACCATAGTCAATTGCAAGCTTTAGATTGGTTCCTTCGAGAGAGTTCAGAATGATAACAGAATTAGAGATTATACGACACACGTAAAGCTTTCAATATCATCTTTGTGCGTGGTTTCAGGATATCTTCGTCACTCAAGTGGTTAACATAGCGTGAGAAGGCTCCTAACAATACAATCGCAACATCGCGATGGGACTGTCCAATGCGCATAGCATGAAGCAAAGGGGTAGCGTCACCAGTTTTCCGGAGGAGGAGCTTGATGAACATTAGGTTGGCATGCGAGATGGACCTCAAACAAGACCTACAGAGAAGGCACGATCGCGAACTTCCATAAGGAACATTAGATCCTTACGTTCAATTGCTCTAAAGACTTCAAAGGGCTGGATGGGCGTAAACATAAGTTCAACTCGGTCATATGAAAGAAATGCTGACTTGAGGCTCTCTCCAGGACGTAGTTCTGTTCGTTTGAAGACTCGCGAACTGAGGGGCAGGAGATGACAATGGGACCTGAGACGACTGACTTGCTCTTCGACTGTGCGTTGAGACATCAGGATGTACCTCTGAATCTGGACTTGGTGGGGTAGGGATACGGCGCAATTGGCGAAGGATAGCTTTCGGTGCTAAATCTTCAGCTTCACGAAACAGAAATCCTAGAAGTGATGTCGAAAAGCCAAACGCACAACGGTCGAATAACGTACCACTAGACGGAAGGCGCTCTGGAAGACAGGGACTTGATGCTATTCTTTCGCGAATGATTAAAGGAAATTCGCCATCAAGCGGGGTATCCAGCCGTTTTCCGAGTGTTTGCACAACCGAAGCGTTATTCATTGAGAGCCTAAATGAGACAATGACAGGTTAAAATACCTCCTATCTATACATGAGGCCTCAGTAGATGATTAAAACAATAGGAGAAGGAGGAGGGGAGGGTAAATATGGATGAAATGACTTCAAAACGTGTGCGTGAGGACACCGACTCGTGTTGTGAACAAAATGTTGAAAACATTCCTCGCTATTATACAATGACTTACATAACAACTCAGCGCTCACACCACGGCGAAACTCACCCTCTGATCTCACTCTTATCTTGGAATCTTTCCGCGCGGTGCTTGCTCTAGTCTATGCTGAGTTTGTGGAAGCGGTCATGGAAGGAGAAGGATCCTTCCATCAACACTCAGCAGAAAACGTTGGATGGACCTAGCAGCAGTGTATCCAGTTTGGATTCGACTGCAGCGGCTCATCCATCTGATGTTGGGCGAGTGACACCCGTTCTGGCTGAAGACACTGGACACAAGCGTCGCTATCTAGACTCAATCGAACTAGATGATCCTCCTAGGAAAAAAGTCAGACTTCATGGAACCGACACACTACTGAACGCGGATGCGGAATTTTTGGCACGAGTTCGACAAGAAAATGGTGATTGATCTTCCTTGGTTTTTCTATCTCTATCTGTTCACCCAGGTTGTTCAGTTATCCTGATCTTACCTTCTAAAGAGTGTACGTGGTCCGAAGTGCCATTAGAAATGCAACAACGAGCTCGAAAACTTCCCTTACAGTGATCATGCAGGCCTTGGCTCCTTCGATTCTTTCCGCTGTTGAAAGGGAGAGACTACGGGACAGTTCCATAACACAAAATCGTCGAATTTTACTCGTGGTCGTGAAGTTTATATCTGTCAATTCAACATCCCGGAGCATTTCTGACGATAAGATTCTTTCAGAGACAATCTCTCGTGTGTCGCCTTTTGTAACAAGCTTTCTTCCTTGGCTCCAAATCTATTGGTCGGAATGTGCGAAAGAAGTGACAATTGCAGAGCAGAATCTCGGGATCGCCTTTTGCGAAACGACGTGGCTGTCACTACCTCAGAAGTGAGTGTAATTCATTTTTCCAATTGCAATAATCATTCTTCTCATTTTGTAGTTACTGTACGAATTACTTGAATGCGGAGAACTTGCTATGATCCAACTTCACATGTTAATTTTTGCCGACCTGAGTGAACTAGGGGGTCACATTCTTGCTTCCATCCAAATGGTCATGAAAAATTTCTATATGGCGATTGACCAACGATCACGTCCTCGAGTATTGGGGTTTCTCCCCTCCCCTCCGCAGAATGTACCGTCAGAGATCTCCGATCTTGAGGACATCATGGATTCCAAAGTTCGTCATATATATAATCATCCATTGAATCAACCCGCTGCATATTGCTCAGAACTTGTTCTTATCTACGAGAGAACACCATTGGCAGTCACTTCTATTTTGCTTGAAGAGTTACGCTCCATTGACTCCACAGACGCCTTCGTCCAGAAATATTCCGATGATTCACGCTCTGTCCTCGACGAAGTAGGAACTTGTGCTTCTGACCTTTTCTGGCGGCGTGCTTTAAGGGAATTCAACGAATCAAGTAGTCGTGAAACCAAAGTCGAAAGTGATTGGCTGTCTATACGGAAACCCATTTCAGACTGCATTCGTGATTGGACCTTCACTCTTCCCAACCTGGATCCCGCATCTCCGAATTTCAATGTTACCCATAAGTTCTTAATGCTGGTGAAGGCTCTCAGGTCCTGTGGACCATATGGGGAAGTGTTTCGAGGAGTCATCTTAGGTAAACCAACATCATAGATTAAGGGTCCCAAACCGCTCTGATGTTCTTTTCAAAGTGAAAAAGCGGGTTGTTGCACTTGCCATCGTGGACATGCTCCGAGTGCTCGATGACACTCCCCTATTGTTCCGTCCACTTGTGACTCCGACGACCACATATCCTGCAAGTGAACATGCGGTGAGATTGATGGACACTAAATATGTTCTGAGAATCACTTATACTCTGACAGGATATCTCGCACCTTTTCAGAGAAGGGATCTATAACGTTTTGATTATGACTGAACTCAATCAAGACATAGATAGGTCTCAAGCGTCAATTATTGTGTGGTGTGTTTACGATATTCCTTAGTGTATGAACGAAATAATTGAAAATTGCGATTCCGTAGTTTTGATACCGGTTTCCTAAATTTCGGCAAAGTTGGTCAAGCTGAGACCACTCACGTCATTCACATGATTCCAAAGGATCCAGGGAGCGACAAGAATCTTTTCAATACATTGCTCGACCCTTCGACAATTGACGACATTATCCCGTCCACCTTCCTTCGGGATCCTACTACCGGCAGCTACTTATATCCAAAAGACGCCGAGAGAGCTGTTGATCGTATGGTTTCAAGAGGCCAACTGAATGGTGTTGCGATACCCAAAGTTGTATTCACTTTTGCGCAAGTTGCTACTGACTCAGAGGGTCATCTGACTTGCACAGTCACTCTTCCAGGACTTGTCCAAATCACTGGCCCACCTCGTAAGACTGAGTCTGACGCTAGAAGTGCCGCGTGTTTTACACTTTGCCAGCAACTATTTTCGATAGGACTTCTCGATTGCTCCTTTTTCCCCCAGCCTGCCACGCCGGTTGAGGCCTTCAGTGTCGAGGAACCATCCTCCAAAGATGCCAAAACGACGGGAACCCAACGTTATCTACGGAAGGAGCCAGATTTCTGGCTCAATACAAGAGACTCTATGATCACACTGCTTTATCCTCTAATTATTTCAACGACGCCCCCGGACAATGATGCGCTGCCCCATGCACCTCTTGTTGTGTTGACTCGGCAGCCCCTTCCCGAGTTTCCGAGTTTCCAGATCTTTCATTCTGGCATTCCAGCTGTCGTATCCACCAAGCGATGCACGCCGCTTCGAATCAATCAACCACAGCTGCATGATCTACATCTGTTCACTCTCAGGGTGTGCCGCACTCTCTTGAATAAACCCTTTGAATGTCCATTGTCTGACATGTCCTATTTTTTTGCGGCTCTGACTGATGCGTGGG
Source organism: Termitomyces sp. T69sscA (assembly GCA_017657225.1). Classification (NCBI taxonomy): domain Eukaryota; kingdom Fungi; phylum Basidiomycota; class Agaricomycetes; order Agaricales; family Lyophyllaceae; genus Termitomyces; species Termitomyces sp. T69sscA. The sequence continues at coordinate 167,577 of JAGGAQ010005957.1, read as the reverse complement.
CATGCGGACCGAATGATCCTACTTCGCCCTTCAAACTTCCTTCCCTGTCTGATCATATCCATTGGGATTTCATTCAGGTTGCTGGAAGAGTTTCTAGCACTCCAATTAGAGTCGACGACCGGGAAGAACTTGAAAAAGATCTATGCAACGCAGTCGTCCAAGATCGCTCAGTGGAGTTTACCAGAAGGTACATCGTCGTAAGGCTCAGATCAGATCTATCACCTTTAAGCAAACCACCAGACAGCTTGGTACGTGAAGGATTAGCTAAAGCAGAGCATTAGCTCATGTTTTCTTATAGCGAGAGGTCGCATTCCCAAATATACTTGAATTCACGAAGGCTCGACGGGAAGGCCTCGAAGATTTGCAGGACGTCAATCAACCTTTGATTGAAGTCTCCACTATTCCTGCCGTTTTGAATCACTTGGACCCCACTTCCCGTCCAGTCACTCAACTCAAGGCCCCTGTCAAGTGTAAGCATGCCCTCGGTTGTTTGAACAGTTCATTGACTATTTCAGACTTGATACCTGAACTTTGCTCTAAATGTACATTGCCTGCTAGGTGAGCTCTTTAATAACAGTTTCATATCAGGCACCGTAGACAGTCCACCAGTGTTTTGAGAACAGCTCGGCTTCTGCCATCGATAACGCGGCGCATAGATGAATATCTTCTCGTGAGAGAACTGAATGCAAAATTATTTGACCACAAAATATCGGACACATTGCTTCATATGGCCTTGTGTACTCCATCCTGTGGCGCTGAATATCATTACGAACGACTCGAGTTGTTCGGTACGTTTCTTGTTTCGTGTGATGCAGTATTCTTTCATTCCTGATTTTTCAAGGCGACGCGTTTTTGAAATTCCTTTCTTCAACTTACCTTTTCGTTTCATGCCCAACTCACAAAGAGGGTTCCCTACATATTGCGAGGCAAGGTTTGATCAGTAACAAGTCACTGTTTCAACATGCTTGCCGTGCAGGGATACCCCACTATATACAGTCTAAGCCTTTTACACCGAGGCTATGGACCCCTGCACTTTTTACTCCCTTGTCGTCTACGAGCAGAGAGGACAAAGAAGTCGTCGAGAATACTGCTCTCAGTCAAGCCCAAGACGTTGACAATATAACAGAAGGTAATACGAAGAAGAAGAAGAAGAAGAAGAGGAAGAAAAGAAATCCAGATGAACATTTACAATGGTTGGGAGACAAGGTCTGTCCCGTCTCAATCCTTTCCGAGATAATTGTGCCCAAAGAATGTTATGACAGGCTGTTGCAGATGTTGCTGAAGCCATCCTTGGTGCTGGATTTCTGACAGGCGGTTACGAGACAGCACTTCAAGTTACCAAAGCACTTGGAATACCAATTGCGAACATCAATACGTGGTCAGACTTCGGAAAAAAGGCCAGAAAAACTTCTTTCAAGCTGTCTTTGGAGAAAAATACAATAGAGGCGGTGGAAACTATAATTGGTTGTAAGGTCAAACAACCACAACTCTTGTCTCAGGCATTAGTGCGTTATTTTCTCAACTTGACACTCATTTGTCTTACTTCTTATTTTCCAGTCGCATTCCTCGATTGCAGGCCACGATTCAACATTTAATGAACGATTAGAGTTCATTGGGGATGCGATACTTGATTTTCGTACGTGCAAGCGTCATTATTTCCATCCAGGACCTAATATATCGAGCCAGTGGTGGTCCGATACCTCTACGAACAGGAACAACAGCTGGCACCTGGTGGACTTACCCTCCTGAAAGTAAGTGTGAATGTTTATGTGCGTCTCTATCACTTTAGACATATATGTGTATGTTTCAGGCTGCCATGGTGTCGAACTCAGTGCTTGCGGCCATATGTGTTCAATCTGGACTTCATAAATATTTTCTCCACAGATCACAGCCGCTTGAAAGCAGCATCCGTGATTATGCTGCGAAGCTCGAAGCTTCCAGAATAGGGGAATACCAAGCTGCAGCATCAGATGGTCGTCCACCTGGCCAGTTCTGGCTTGAGCTTACTGCGCCAAAAGTAGGCATGCATTACCCTCTTCCAATCAGATTTTCTGAAATTGTAGGCAGTCTCTTCCTGATATCATGGAATCAATAATGGGGGCCATTTATGTTGGAGACCGGTTCTCTACAGAAGGCATCGAAGCCTTATTCAAGACGCTGTTAAAGCCCTTCTACGACAAATATGTCACCTTCAAGACTCTCTCGCAGCATCCAACAAAAGTACTTTTTGATTTGTTCCAAGGACAGGGATGCCGAAAATTGAACATTAAAAATGTCGCGAAGGACAATGGAGCATCGACCGTAGCTCAAGGTTAAAGAAATGTGTCACTGCACCTGAAATTAAACTGATCGGCGAAACAGTGATCGTGCACGACATGATACTAGCAAGCGCCGAGGATGGTGACCCAGCGATTGCCGCGAGACGCGCCTCTTTCTTCGCCCTGGATGCGCTTGATGGTGATCTAAGTTTCTTCGCAAGAACTTGCGATTGCAGAATAGCCCATACGTCAGGAAAGGATTTAGGTGCAGAAGACAAAAGGGCAAAGCAGGTGAGTGTAGAGGATAAAAGCGAGGTGGAGGAAGGAAGAATAATGCAGGATAGTGACGTGGAAGAGGGAATGATATTGGCGTAATTTTGCGAAAGAAGCTTCTACATGTAGATAGGATCTACAAACATGACAAGATGAATTTCTCGTTTCATTCTTATTCCAATCTTTCATGCACTTTGAGATTTACTCCTGCAAAGGGGTTAGGGAGGCAAGATGGAGGCACATGAGGAAAATGCATACAGTTGCCATTTAGCAGCAACAAAGGGAATCGAGAAACCCGTGGCAAGGAAGATGAAGAGTTTGGCCGCAAATGGAGCTTTGTTTTTCCCCGGGAACTGGAAAGGGAGATGCTGTATCGGGTCCAAATGAGTACTTGAATCAGGGGATTTGGAGTGTACCATACATGGTAGTGGCCATGGTCACCTCGAGCAACAACGGTGGTATGAAAAGAACGGGCACGCGCGAAGACTTGCTGACGAAGAATGGAAGAGCGGGCGAGGAGGGTCATTGCTTGGTCTTGGACGTCGAGATAAGTTACAGTAGGGTTTCGAGTCAGTGTTGAGCGCACGTCGGGTTTGTTCGGGAGGAGCCCGTAATCATAATTCGATCATGTGATGGTACTTCTATCCGGGTCTCGCGGAAAGGTTGGATGGCTTTTCACCGATACAATGGTACAAGCGGCATCCAATGCAGGAAGGAAGCTTGAGAGTATTTTTATCTTTTAGAACGCATCCGATTAGAGATGTGTTTGCCTTTCCGGACGCCTCTCCGCTCAAGGACCCGCGACAATGCGTCATGTCAGTACTGATAATCGATTTCTCTCATCCAAAGTCTACTATCGTCACACAGCTTGTCAGCTGATCTGCCCAGAACACTTTTATTTGCCAGCAACATAACGTCCGCCCATTGATCAGACCACTACATGGCCCAGCCTGTTACTATCAACATTTCAGCTCTTAACAAGAGCATAACCGTTCCAACTGGTCTCTTTATCAATAACGAGTTTGTACCATCAATCGATTCCACGGAAGTGATTGAGTGAGTTCATTGTCCTTTGACTATGTACAGTCTTGGCTGACAGAGCACAGAGCCGTGAATCCCGCGACTGAGGAGATCATCTGCTCTGTTGTATCCGGTATGCCTTTCCGGTGGATCATGTACTTCATCAATCTCATATTGCAAAGCTTCTCCTAAGGATATCGATGCTGCTGTCGCCGCCGCTCGACAGGCGTTCAAAACGAGTTGGGGAAAAAACGTCACAGGGTTTGAAAGATCAAGGCTGATCAACAAGCTTGCGGACCTAATTGAGGACCATGCGCAAGAACTCGCAGAGCTCGAGTCCTTGAATAATGGGAAGCCTGTCAGGATTGCAAGGTAGGGCGTATAAAGAAGTTGATTGATAGTTTCTAACCCAAATTAATAGAGATTTTGATATTGGAGACAGTGTTCAGTGCTTAAGGTACTATGCTGGATGGGCCGACAAAATAGTCGGTCAGGTGTGTATTACTTTCCTCGTCTCTTGACAATTCTTCATGTGAATTCTGATCTTCAAGTACCTAGACCATTGAAGTCGACAATCAGACCAAACTTGCCTTCACACGCCATGATCCAATCGGCGTATGCGGCCAAATGTAATGCTTCGAGTTCTATCTTATCTCAGAGTGTTCTGACACAACACTGGATTCTAGTATTCCCTGGAATTATCCTATTAATATGTGGTAAGTTTCTGCTGACGGTGTGTGTCAAGTCCACCCTAAGCGGTCACAGGTCTTGGAAAGTTGCTCCAGCTCTTGCCGTGGGCTGTACGATTGTTATGAAACCATCAGAGCTTTGCCCTCTGACAGCACTTGTATGTTTCCCGCGTGTTCATCGGGAAATTGGTCTTATAATCACTCTTTCAAGAAATTATCTGAACTTGTTAAGGAAGCAGGGTAACTGAACATTCAGCCTATCCTGGATTAGTTTGGTGGAGTGATTTCTTGTCCTAGGTTCCCCCCTGGAGTAATCAATACAGTCCCTTCATATGGTCCTGTTGGTGGTGCTGCACTGGCTGCCCACCCTGATGTCGATAAAGTGGCTTTCACAGGCTCGACCGCCACCGGCCGCAAGGTCATGGAGGCCGCGGCAAAGAGTAATCTAAAGAAGGTTTTCTGATTGACACTCAGTCCCAAGCTTCTCACGACATTCTCACTTAGATCTCACTAGAACTTGGCGGGAAATCCCCGCATCTTGTCTTCTCCTCTGCTGACCTGGATCAAGGTTAGTTTTGATATCGAATCTGGTGGAGCTGTGTTCCCGGTCTTTTTCGAATTGATGGAAGGGTTTTAACACATTCTATCAACTCCGATCATCGCTCCACTCTTGGGTTGTGCGGCATCATATACTCTTGCAACGTGTATGCTCGGCAAAGACCTGTTCTGACCTGACTTGGTTCACATGTCCACGTATAAGCTTTGCTTCATATGCGGAAACGATCGAGTTTGTCTTTCTCTTTGTCATCTTTGTCATGATGCCTTGATTTCTTTCTTCATCTGTGATGCTCCTTTGACCCTGTGGCGTTCAGTTTGACTTATGGCGTATTTCAGCTGCCAATTGGGCCGCCCTGGGGATTTGCTACAATACTGGCCAGGACTGTACTGCAGGTTCACGTGTCTATGTCCAGGACGACGTCTACGACAGATTCATTGAGCTCCTGGTTTCCAAAGTGAAGAAACAGGTGATAGGGAATGGTTTTGATGATGCCTCGGGAGCAGGCCCAGTTGTAAAACAGTCTTTCTTTCTTGAGATTATACAAGTACTTGACAGATCGTCCAGATTTCAAAGGGTCAGTATGATAAGGTCTGGAATTACATTGAGTCCGGTAAATATGAAGGCGCCAAGATAATTCTTGGTGGAGTCAAAAGAGTTGGTAAAGGTTACTATATCGATCCTACGAGTGGGTTGCATTTGATATCCATGCATGTGCTTCGTGTCTTATACTCTCCCAAGTCTTCACAGATATCCGGCCGGGTATGAAAATCGTGCGTGGAAGAACTAGATCTCAGCGAATCTTTCTGATGTATGTGATCATAACAGGTCGAGGAGGAAGTGAGTGCGAACAAAGTCTTCGAGCGCTGCCGAAGTGACTCTGACGTTACTTAGATTTTCGGCCCGGTCTTGTCAGTCGGACGGTTCAAAACAGAGGAAGAAGCCATCGCTCTTGCAAATGACACGACCTACGGCTTAGGCGCAGGCCTCCATTCGAGTACGTCAGCCCTGCACCCTACTGCGCATGGAAAACACTCACATTTGTCTACAAACAGCTGACGCCAGTCAATGCATGCGCGTTACATCAGCTCTTGAGGCTGGAACTGTCAGTATCAACCTTTCCTTTGACTTCATTTCTTCGCTCTCTTCCAAAAGCGACAGTATAGATTAACTGCTCTTTAGGTTTGGGTCAATCAATACAACCTCTTGAACAATAACGTCCCATTCGGAGGGAAGAAACAGTCTGGAATAGGTTCGTGGAAAATCTTGGTAAGAGACGTCCTGACCTATACATTCTCTGGATCAGGTCGTGAACTTGGGAGTTACGCTCTTGAAGAGTATACCTCTGTCAAGGCTGTACATTGGAATTTCGGCGAGAAGTTGGCTTGGCCATTGTAAGCACTTCCATGATATCTATCTACCTGCTTCAGTTTCCCGTTGTTTCTACGAATTTTCCTTTCATATACAAACACAATCACACATGCTTCAGTTTCCTTATTGAAACTACTTGTGGACCCGTTTCTAAGTTTCTAAGTTCAAGCTTCCTATGTTGAATAGGCGTAGCCTGGCACTACAAATTATGTCTAAGTGTGCAGAAATTCTACTCGAAATCGGAAATCAATGAATACAAAGTGTCCGTACATACGTGCTAGACCGTGAGACACTTCGTTGTCAGAGCATAATTGGAAAAGACTTAGATTGTATGAAATGTGGATGATAAAAAGTCTTCTGCACAGAGGGGACCCTTCGAATCAGTTTGAAGAGGGGTTTCCCGACGTTCTGACGCTACGGAACGAACATGCGTATCCCGCCAAGGAGGCAAAGAGTCCCACGCGGGAAGATTGTCATGAACCAGGGTTCCTGGCATATCAACCATGGCGTGCATCTGAGGGACATGCGAATCGTGTCCCACAGCTCCGCCAGTCGAACCAGGTGACGAATCATAAGGATAATTCACTGGTACAGTGTAAGCGGAGTCAACGACGCCACTTTCGAGGCCATAGAATGGGAAAGAGGTATAGTAGGGGTCTGAAAAAAAGGCATCCCCCTGAGTCATGTCTGGGTCGATGGAATCAATGACAGTGGATTGGGAACAGTCAGCGGAGCGGTAGTGTGTCACGCTGACAGGAGGATTGCTTTGATGCAATGAGCTCTGACAGATGATTGGAGGTATGGGGTTTTGAAGACTTGTACTCGGAGCTCCTTGGACTGGGATCTCAGGCAAAGTACCGACGGGCCCTTTTTTACAATCAAGATTGCGCTCGATACAGCGTTGGCAACTTGAATAATTCGAGCTTGGAGCACACTGTACTACGAAATTAAGAAAGGCAAGCGACTGGAACAAAAGGCTAACCTTAACTTTACTGCTGCGACAATGGTAACAGGCTACAGACGTTCTCTGTTTGTATGGTTTAGGAGAGACTTTATTGCTGCACGATTTAAAAGTAATTGGATGCATCGGGCGATTTATCAATCCAAGAGGAACCTGAACATGCTATATCATGACACTGGATATTTATAATGGGGGAGGAAAGCACGCGGTGGACACCTTCCGAAACAGAAAAACCTTGGAAAGGCTGGAACCGCACTCAATGGATTAATCACCACGAGTGTTACATGAAGGCCAAAACATCGAGGGTGTTCATAGGCGCTTGTGGTTAAGATGCTTCGCAGTTTAGAATGAGATACAAATCGAACGACCCTGAGAAAAGTGAGGCGCGTCACAGCTCAAAAGTCATAGACGCATAACCATCGCGAATGCCCCGCGTACGGCCATTCAACGAAGGACCGTGTAATCAAACTAATTCAGTTTCATTATTTTTCAATCGATAGAGAATATGGATCTTTGCTCACCAAACCAGCGGTCAAAAGTTCGACTCATGTTTCAAATAAACACGATGGGGAAAAGATCAAATCAAGGTGTAGATGATCTTGAAATGGGTCGGACAAACCTGAGCGCCATGGCATCATGATGGTGCGTGAAGCGAGATTATCTCAAAATCGTGGAAAATGGAAATGAATTGTATAGTTGACAAACGTACAGTATTTCCCAGATAGGATAGGTACGGTTGCTACAGTGCTAGATAGTCGCGAACCTCTTCTTCTGTCAACTTGCGAAAAGTCGGCCTTGGACGACCTGTCTCGCCTCCAATCTTCCCGGCTTCTAGGTCTGAGATACTGGGAACAGTGACGACACCAATCTCTATCGTCTTCTCCGTCATTTGCCCTTCAAAACCCTCTTTCAGAGTCAGAAGAGCCGTATGGATGGCGTCCTCCAGGCTGATGTCATCACTGTATCTGGAAACGAAAGTTTGATGAATGTCAATAAGTTTCGAAAGTATGCATATTCAGACCGTTTCTCCAGGAATGTCTTCGCATTTACCATATTCTTCCCTATGGCACTTGCCTTCCAGGCCCAAAAGGATCCTGAAGGATCGACTTGATACAATGTGGGACCGCGATTGCTGTCCCATCCCGCAACAAGCAACGACACACCATACGGCCGGACACCTCTAGAATTTCTTTAGTAAATTATGGTATTGGTCAAAGAATAGGTGACATACCCTGACTGCGTGGCTTGCTGCATTACAGTTGCGATCTCTTGAGTCAGAACGCGTGTTGGCGGATACTCGCCATAAATCTTCCAGTAAGCCTGGGCACTTTTTCGGGCTTTAGAAATGAGAACTCGAAAGTCGGGTCCCATGCCGGAATATACAATGCCAATGTTTGGGCATATCACCGCGACTTTATCCAGCATGGAGTCATCAATCAGTATTGACGAGGTCTTCTTCTCGGTGGCGATAACAATGCCATTGGATGCTCCAGAGGTTAAATCAAATCATTGACATTAGCGAGGTGTTCGGGAAAGCATACCTTTGATTCCAAGACTGGTAGTTCCCTGTGAAACTGCTGCTAGAGCGTGTTCGATTTGTACAAGCTTTCCACTAGGAGAAAAGACGGTGAGAGAATAGCTGCACTGATGGTCAGAATTAAAAGCAGTTTCAGGAAAGAGAACGAGCCTGTATGCACCACCGTCTGCACTAGCCATTACAATTCAACGGATGACAAGAGCTTCGTCCCCTGGGCAGAACACGCGTTCCATGTTTACAGCTGTTGATCACAGAGATATAATCTTAATCTTAATCTTATCATCGCAGTCAAGATCTAATTTGATCGAAGGCATATTACACAAATCGAAACGACTGTTACTTTGATTTTTTCATTTATGTTTGAGGATGGAGATACGTGGAAAGTGCTCAGGTCTGGATAACAGAATTATGAACCCTAAAAACTGCACACCGCACATCTATCTAATCTACCTTCAAGGGAGTCGTTCTGAGGTAAGGCTACACTGTTCTTAATACAGGTCCGTGACATGACCGTTCAGAACATACCTTATGGATCGTGAATTCAGGGAAGAGCGTCTTGGCTTCTTCGTTAGTAACTGTCGGGTGAACAATCACATCATCTCCCTTCTTCCAATTCACGGGAGTGGTGACGCGGTGCTTGTCACCAATCTGGAGGGCTAGAAATATCTCATCAGATTCACTGTGGATGTTTGCGTGTAAAGACATACAATCGATGACACTTGATTGATGCATAGGTAAATCGTTGCACGTTGACAGGGGAGCGAAAGAAACTTACCGGATAATTTCATCAAAGTTGCGACCAGTAGAGGCGGGATATGAAACAGTCAAACGAATGACCTTCTTGGGGTCAATGATGAAAACCGTACGAATCTGTGACCAAAGTCAGACCATCGACAAATAGCTAGAAAATGATTGACAGTGAAAGGGAGACCCTTCGCGTCACGATTCGTAGCATCCTGAGCATCCAGCATGTCGTACAACGTAGATATCTTCCTGTCGGGATCTGCGATCTAAATATACATTGTTACACGCTGCAACTGGATACCCAGAGGATCGTCGCATACGATAGGGAACTGGACGTCCGTAGGGCCGACCTTGCCTCCATACTCATTGATATCTTGGATCCATTTGTGATGATCCTCAAGACCGTTGGCCGAGATACCGATTACTTTGACACCACGTTTCTCAAAATCGGGGGCACGACGCGCAACTTCTCCAAGTTCAGTCGTGCAAACTGGAGTAAAGTCTCCAGGATGAGAGAAAAGCACAGCCTAGTAGAGATGAGTGGGTCGAATGGCAATCTAAGGCATCTACTCTACCCAAGAATCACCAATCCACTCGTGGAATTTGATTGGTCCAGCAGTGGTTTGAGCCTCGAAATCAGGAGCAATGCTTCCAAGTCTGAGAGACATATTTCGCGAGATAATTGTGAGAGGTTGGAATTGAGGACAAGATATCAAACAGCAGACAGATAAACTCCGGCAGTTGTTGATTCTCACGCCATCCAATCTCTCGTTGTTGCAAGACTGACGATAGCATTGCGTGCTTTGAATCAATTCCGCACTCCAACCGACGGTCGAGTCGCGGCGGCAATATATATATCAGATCGATTGTCATTTGATTACATCAAGGTTTGCGGCTTTTAGTACGAACCCTCGTTTGGGGATCAATCGATCACTCGGGAGATCCCAGACTGCCATCGCTGTGCAATGACGTAATACAAGTCTTGTCGCGTTCGTCCATCGTCGGTCAGTATTTCTGTTTTCACGGCCTCCGTCTTTCTCTTCCACGGTCAGTCATCAGTGCGTCATTCTCGACAGCTTGTTTGTTTGCTGCTAATACAGACTTTTTTGTCTGAATTATGACACGATTCAACCTACACGAAGAAAACCGAGGGTATCGAAGAGATCAAAATGGACGAGCGAGACGTATCTACACACGGGAACTCGACCTTACACTCTTCTTTCTCTGAGCCATTGCCTTTGCGTGTGGACACTGAGCTTACAGGGTCTGAAAGAATGAATGTACCAGTACGTATTCATGGCATAACTTTGTTGCACACTGCTTTCAATCACTACACGATTCAATAAGACAGATTTCAATGAAAATGATTCTAGTAAGACACTCGAACTCTGCAAGTCGGTCAATGCAGAGGTATCTACTATATCTTGAGAAAGTTTTAACGTTCTCATCATGGTTCAGTCACCCCGTTTCTACTCAGAACTCAAACTTTTATTAACCGAAGACAAGATTCAAAACCAAGATCAAGATAACTCAGAACTCAAAGTTTTATTAACCGAAGACAAGATTGAAAACCCAGATCAGGATAACTCAGAACTCAAAGTTTTATTAACCGAAGACAAGATTGAAAACCAAGATCAAGATAAAAAGGAAGTACTTTTGTCCCAAAAACGAAAACACACACATGTCATCGATTCTGTATGTTGATCATCCCTCCTATATGTTACTACGCTGAGTGATGTTATCTGCCTCCTATCAGGAATTATCGATTCCGAATCCTAAACGCTCCACTATCGCGTTTCAACGACTCGAACATAGGAAGTTGATCTCTCCCTTTCGCCCGCCTGCATTAACTTTATGTTCACAAACAATCGGCACAAAGCTTTCTGTTCCAACACCTTCCCTTGTTCATGTACCAACGACTGCTCCTGTAGAACAAACACTTGTTTCTGATGACTTGGATTCAAAGCTGAAACATCGCACACGTCGTGCATCGACTCCTTTCAAATCTCCTCTCTCAGCCGATGCAATCACGAAACTTGCTGCCGTGCGAATGACTCCCACAATACAAGGACTTGAGCGAAAGGTGCAACTGCTGAGACGCGCCATCAAGATTAAAGACGATGGTGAAGAAGGCACACTCTTGAAACTGGTAAAGAAATGGACTGAAGCGGGACGGGACATCGCCTGGGAGGTCTGGGACTTAATCAAGGACAATACTTCTCAAGATGACAAAGGATGGTCCAGTTTCACAATGCAGGATTCGGGAACATTGACTTTCAAGGACACTTGGAACTTAGATGACGAAATGAGCCGCCAAGAAAAGGGACGAAACTGGGGCTGGGATGTCGAACCTGAAAGGGATATGATGAAGATATACAAAAATGAAATCCTCAAGACCAGTACTGACGACGACAATCAATTGCAGAATACACTTGGGGCTATGCTGAACCAACTGGGGATTCTACCTGAAACTCTGGGCTGGAACGAAGAGGATGGAGAGTTCCAGGACAATTGAAATGGAAGGGACGATTGTGCGAGACTCCATGTTATAACTTGAGGTTTCTAATTGCTGTACGAAACTGCTACGCATGTGCTTAATACTCTACATTAAATCCATACTTGCGACCAGCCAGAGAATTAAACGCCGCTGTGGTCTGGTCCCCACGGTGTATTGTCTACGACTTTTTCAGGAATCTTGTTGTACATTTCATAAGCTATGCGATGTTTTACACTAAGTTCCTCAAGTTTGGGAAATGGAGGGCGCTTCATGAGCACATCTGCTTCCATGTAAACAAAATACAATTCGTCGACTGGCAGAGGATTGAATCAACTAGAGACAAAGGTCAAAGGGCTTACATACAATTCCAGATGCCACACATCGCCAATTTTGCACGATCCATACGAGTCAACATTGATTGGAAGAAAAAGGTGCTATCATCTATTTTTGCAATAGCGAGTTAAAAGTGGTAAGACGCCTCAAAAGGACACACACCTTGTGCTAGTGGTTTTCCTTTTCCACCTTTCCTGGCGTCCATCTGTCTTTTGTGGTGCGCCAGGGCGACTTCTTCCTCCCTTTTCAGCCTTGCTTTCGCATTTACGAGCTGAGCTTCGAGTCGCTTGAGGAGACGTTCATCTTGTCTTTGTGCATTTGTATAGAAATCGTTTGGTCGCTTGCTGCGAGCGGTCCTCGTAAATTGCAATACAATAGGCGTTCCTTTAACAAGGGGACTTTTCATGGCCGATGCACCATGGCACTCTAATATAAACATCTTTTGTAACGCGCGTCTGCCACCAGACTGATTGTGAGAGAACATGGGATGACAATGGAAGGATGAGACAAATTCAATCAACAGATCTCGTGCCCGTCCTTGTTTCGGGCCGAAAAGCCGCTCTGTCGTCGTACGAGTGCCGTACCCGCTAAACCGAGGCAAAATAGCGAATAAGGCAGTATTTAAGTGATACACGCAAATGAATCAAGGAGTGGAAGATTCGAGTGTATTATGGTGCGACAGTGGAGGCCCTCAAGTGCGAGCCAATCGGCGCGAAGGTTGCAAAAACGGCTCCGACACGGGAGTAGGGGTACAACAGAGGCAGTTCCGGAGTAGTAAGATCCCAGGACGTAATCGTTACCCAGTGTTGAGACAGATGAAGGGTTGTAAAAATTGAAAAGGTGGGTTAGGAGGGTTTTGTAAATTCTTTATAGCAAGGTGTGGTTGAGAAAATGATTGTCTCAACCGCGCCCTACGCCACCACTGTTGAGATTAGGGAGAGGTGTCCGTAGCATGCTTAGTACGCGACCACATGTAGTATGGGCTCTGTTGTTATCTACCCTTCCGCCTCTGAGGCCGGTGGGAAATTTCCGGACCAGTATGTATTAATGGGAAAGCACATTTCCGATGTAGTCGCAGTCTACCTGCCAAAGGGTACTTTTACATGACTGCCAGTCCTGACAGATTTATTATGGCGTATACTTAGCTGATAGATAGATGTGACAATCTCGAGATGGTACCAAGAATATAAGGCATACGTCAATTCTATTTGTCCTTGCCAAAGCAAGTTGGAACTCTCTGGCTATGCTCTTCAATTGGCTTGCTTGTGATTCACGAAGATTTCTAATCTACAAGTTTAATACTTCACGATACCGTCGAACGTCACTTTTGCAGATTGGGTTCGGTTTTTTTTTATTGTGTTCATGGCATGGCGATATGCGTCCTCACGCTGGGTGGTGATCAAGCGCTCGGGAGGACGACCAAAGCGGGACAGAGGCCAAATGATCCAGATCAACCTGGATTCAATCAATGCTGCTGGTACCTGGAAAGGTTGTCATGAACGGCAATGATAGAAATAGAAATACGTACAGGACCGAAAAGGTTGCTGTCGTCAGTATGGAATGGTTCATCGCCTGACTTCAGGTCAGAAGAAAGCATTGTTTCAGGGACAGTAACGAAGACCTTGAACCCAAACGTGACCTTTCGGAATTCGTACAGTAGATTCTGGATACGGAGGCAACGTATAGACCAGTTCTCCTTCTTCAGCAATAATTCTCTTGACCAACTTATGTTTGGCATTGTCCGGCGAGCTGTGTCAAAACAATGAGATATAGACATACAATACGGGGCAAGTGTACCGTAAAGCCACAATGTCACCCTTGCGATAAGTGCGCCTGTTAATCATGCCCGATACACAGTCAAATATTCCTATGTCTCTCCAGGGAGATGAATCAGGGTTTAAAGTTGGCTAGCTGAAGCCTTTAGATGTCATAACACAAGAAGGCGTATGATAGGCGTGCCTGCATGCTACGGCCTGAGATTTGTAAGGGTATGTAGAGTTGAGTCGTGATATACAGTAATGAAGGAGACCAGTACAGAACCGGCGTTACATTGCGAAGAAGAACGCGAGCTCGCGACCACCATGACATGTTGTCCTTGAGGATTTCTTCTCTGCTCGTGTTCATTACGTAATTACCAATAATGCAAAACAAGGATCTAGGCGCCGAAATCTCTTATTACGGTTACGTAAAGGTTTTCCGAAGCTTGCAACTGTCCTTTAGTGACGAATAGAAACGAAATGGAAAGCGCCTCAGCAACTCTCGAGCCTCTCTTCTCCTTTATGGCACGCTCTCTTCACATGCTTGAATTCGCCTTCAACAAGCTTCCAGGCTCTGCGGTCATACAACGTTACATCAGGAGCTCGCACCAGAATGATCCAGGTCGAACCATCCTTGAAATTATTCTCATCATTTTTGCTATCAGAACTTTGCTACAGTCGCGAACTCGTGCTGATAGGACAGGAAAGCATTTCATTCAATTCAGTGATAAAGTATGAGGTTACCTCTCAAATTACTTGAGGTACTCACGACCTATACCAGGAAATCGATGAACTAGTTGAAGAATGGACACCTGAACCTCTTGACCCTCCTCTCACTCTGGCAGAGAAAGCAGACCTTGCTGCTGTTCCTGTTGTTGCCGGTCCCAATGGACCCAAACCTAAGCTCGTCAGCACGGGAAAAAACGCCATAAACCTCGCTAGTTTCAACTTCACGGGCCTCGCTGGAAACGAGAGTGTCAAACACTCTGCAGTGGAAACTCTTAGAAAGTACGGTCTCGGAAGCTGCGGTCCTCCTGGCTTCTATGGTACTCTAGGTGAGTCAGACAACCATTACATGACTTGTTGCTAATTACATCTTCAGACGTCCATATGGATCTAGAACGTGATATTGCAGATTTTTTGGGCACTGAGGCTTCCATCCTGTACTCCCAAGGTTTCTCTACTATCTCATCTGTCATTCCCGCTTTTTGCAAGCGCGGCGACATCATCGTGGCCGATCGCGGAGTAAACTTTGCCATTCACAAAGGAATCCAGATTTCGCGGTCGACTGTCCGCTGGTTTGACCACAATGATCCTAAAAGCCTTGAGGACGTCTTGGACAGCGTTGAAAAAGACAGAAAAAAACGTGGGGGGCCGTTGACACGGCGTTTCATAATCACCGAGGGTATTTTTGAGAAGGACGGTGCCATGGTTGATCTCCCCAAGTTGGTAAGGTCATTCACTCTTTTCGATAATTACTTCTCTGACTATCTTGACAGATTGACATCAAGTACAAACACAAATATCGCCTCATTTTGGATGAAACATTTTCCTTTGGTACAGTTGGACGGACCGGACGTGGTTTGACTGAATTGTATAACGTACCGGTGTGTCATAGCTATGTCCTTGATTCAAGTACATTGATTACCTAACAGCGCCTGATTTACTAGGCTGAGAAGGTTGACATACTCGTGGGTTCAGTAGCTATTGGACTTTGTTCGGCCGGCGGCTTTTGCGCAGGCTCTCAGGCCGTTGTTGATCATCAGGTATGTTCGTTCCATTGTATCTCTTGAGTATCAAACCTGAAGATGCCCACTCAGCGAATCAATGGCACATCCTTCGTTTTCTCCGCATCTCTGCCTGCCCTTCTAGCCGTCAGCGCCTCTGAAGGGATAAATATCCTTCGCTCCTCTCCTTCAATTCTGAGCACTCTTCAAGAGAACGTTCGTGCTGCACGAGCAATTCTCGACCGCGTCGACTGCATTTCTATACCTTCCCATCCTGCCTCTCCCATCATCCATATTCATATCCGTTCTTCATCTTCCTCTCTGCAGCCATCTACCGCATCCTTTGCTCTATCTCCAAAGCCTTCGAATCCTGCTTCACCCTTACCTCGTGATGCAACCACCTGGGACTGGGACATCGAAAGTGAGGAGCGACTTTTGCAAGATGTCGTTGATGAAGCCTTGGCTCAGGGGGTAATGATTACGAGAGCAAGGAGGTTGAGGGGACAGGAGACCGTGGAAGCAAGGCCGAGTGTCAGGTTAGCTTTGACGAGTGCACTGACCAAGAAGGAAACAGAGAAGGCCGTCAATGTGGTTAAGAACGCCTTGGTCAAGGTGCTTGCTCGAAGGCGCTGACTTTTCCGTGGTGCTCGATCTGCATGAAAGATCAACATACTTACCAACCTGACTGATAACCTTTGGATGTTATTATCTGTGTCCGCCAATATAGACCAATATACCCTTTATTGGCAAACCTAATATGCACCATTGAATTGCATATATAGACGCCATTTGCCAAAGTTACTTACCATAGCCTCTCATCTCTTGTTCTTTCGTTTTCATGACCGTTATCGTCCTTAGTACTGAATAATGATTCTAGGAATACCTCGCTGACGGTGCCTCAGCTGTACAATGCGAACATCTTCAATCCTCCATTCCTTGAAGGTCGTATCAGCTGCGCCGGCCGTTCGGTGCCGGTGAGATTAGGCCGCGTTTACTCTAATGTCCGTTGTCAAGTACACTACAGCTTATTTATCCAGTTTTTAGAGTGAGGACAACACTCCGCAGCAAGCGCATTCATTCTTCTATGTGACAGGATTATGTCAAGTACGTATTTCGAGTGCGAGTCTTGTGTTCGATCCGTGATTGCACGTGTAAACTCCCTTGGTCATGAAGAATGCTATACTTCCATGCGGGCCTCGCAAATGGCCCCATGCTATCCTGCACTCTTCTGGAATGATTTTCCCTCTCCCACCCAGGTGAATATGTCAGATAAAAACGAGGAAATTTACATAGAAATTGTTGAACCGTAATCTAATCCAAAGATACATAATATACATTAGTAGTACTATGAGGCGCATTAGTATAATGGGTAAGTACAGCATTGATGCAGCTAGAAATCTTCATGCGTAGTGCTGAACAGGAATCAGATGGCGCACTAAAAAGATGTTCAAACTCACAATGCTCGATGAGGATTTGTGGGGATCTCGTTCGTGGTATTAATGTGGGCTTTAAAGTAGTCGGAAACTCTCTTTTCAAAAAAGTTGGTTTTCCCTTGCATGGAAATCATGTCCATAAAATCAAATGGGTTTTGTGAGCAGTAATATTTATCGTTACCAAGAGCGACAAGAAGCCGATCTGCGACGAATTCAATATACTGGCACATAAGTTTGGCGTTCATGCCAATAAGCGCAACTGGAAGTGCGTCTATCAAAGTTAGTCGGCTTTATATAAAACGTCAATGGAAAGAAACAAAAATACTAGTGAGAAATTCTTGCTCGATCTTGACTGCTTCAACTATAATTCTTTCTATGATTTCGGGATGGGGCCTGCGTCTGAGGTGTGCAAACAATAGGCATGCAAAATCCGTGTGAAGACCTTCGTCGCGACTGATAAGTTCGTTGGAGAACGTGAGACCAGGCATCAAACCACGCTTCTTAATCCAGAATATTGCAGCAAAGGACCCAGAAAAAAATATCCCCTCCACGGCGGCAAAAGCAACGAGTCGCTCTGCAAAGGTAGATTGTTGGTCCGATATCCATCTCAGAGCCCAGTCGGCTTTACGCTGAACACATGGAATGGTTTCGATGGCGTCGAAGAGGCGTGTCCGTTCCTCCGAATCCTTGATATATGTATCAATAAGTAACGAGTATGTCTCCGAGTGCACATTTTCCATCATTATTTGAAAGCCATAGAAGCATCGTGCTTCAGCTACTTGTATTTCGCTAGAAAACCGCTCAAGGAGGTTCTCATTCACGATCCCATCGGAAGCGGCAAAGAATGCGAGGACGTGAGAGATAAAATGACGTTCATTGGAGTTCAGTTTATAATTCCAATCCATGAGGTCGTGACAGAGATCTATTTCCTCCGCTGTCCAAAATGACGCCTGTGCCTGCTTGTAAAAGTGCCATATCTAGCACAAATATAAATCAGCAATGGTGTGAAATGGGATGACTAGTTTTCGCACTTCTGGATACTGGATGGGAAACAGAACAAATCGTTGTTTTGATGGCTTGAGAAGAGGTTCTTCGTCTAGGAAAATGAGCGTTTTTAAGGGTAGCTTCAGATAGAACAAGTGTACAAACGTTCAGGCAAATCAATGTCTCCTACGAACCGCCTATGATGTCCTTGTGATGGTCCTTCTTGATCGATTTTCGTCGCGTCCTGAAGCTGGATTGACAAGATGTCGATACATTGGGTGACCTGAATAGATAGGAGTCAATGGTTTGTTGAAGGGGCGAACTGAAAAGAAATAACCTCTTCTGTCAACCCCATTAAATAAAGCGAGATTAGTGACGTTTAGCGCCGTTATCTGGACGCGTAATGACTAAAATTTCTGAGTCTTATTAGTATCACGTGTGACCAACACCAACGCGACCTGACATGGCATGTGACTGTTACCAGGTATGGAGGACTGCTGAGATCTGACGATGGAACCTGGTTTCAATTCTAGGTATTCAGCCCAACGTGTGGGGAGGTGGTGATTATGGTGCCGGTCTCCCCACTTTTAACGTTACTTCAAAAGAAAGGACTCCTTAGATAAACGCGTAAACATATCCACATATCGCGGTCACGTCGTTTGTTAATTGATGGCATTGGTTGATTTTTGCAAACACAACCATACGTGAATCCAGTTAAAAAGGCTGGTCTCCCTTGCCTTTCAATCTTCGTTTTTATTTGTGCCACGTCTCCAATTTCATTCTCACTATCAATGGCTTCTACCTCTGTGCTCCGTTCCTCCACCCCCGAACCCACGCCGAGTAAAAAGGTATGTCATCCCGGCTTCCCCTGTACCTACGCTCACTGGTGCCCAGGCTGCGGCGTCTCTGGCTGCTTTTACTCTCAATACTCCTGCAAGGCAATCAACGAAACCTTCCGCTGTCACTCTCATCGATGATAGACGGTTATCTAAATCTCCAAAGTCCCTTCTTGATGACGAGGAAGCCTCTACTTTCGAGGGCGACATTGAGATGCTACGTAGAAAATTTGTTGGCGAAATTGATCTACCTGAGAGTGCGTCGCTCATGTTATACAAGCATGTCAATACACGCTAATAAGTATCACAGGGGAAGAACCTCTATTGAAAGAGTCGAGGCGCCGCTTTGTGTTATTCCCGATCCAGTACCCTGAGGTTTGTTTCTTTTAATTTATTCTTCCTTGAACTTACCTCTTCTCTAGATCTGGCAGATGTACAAAAAGGCTGAAGCATCCTTCTGGACAGCTGAAGAAATGGATCTTTCCAAAGATCTTTATGATTGGCATGAACGCCTCAATGACAATGAGCGCCATTTCATTTCGCATGTTCTGGCTTTTTTCGCTGCTTCTGACGGTATTGTCAATGAAAACCTTGTCGAACGTTTCTCCAACGAAGTTCAGGCAGCCGAAGCTCGCTGCTTCTATGGCTTCCAGATTATGATGGAAAACATTCACTCCGAAACGTACTCTCTCCTCATAGACACCTATATCAAGGATCAAGCTGAACGCGAGTACCTCTTCGACGCTATTGAGACCATTCCCTGCATTAAACGCAAGGCTGAATGGGCCCTCAAGTGGATCTCCGATAAGGATTCTACTTTTGCTGAACGTTTGGTTGCGTTTGCGGCTGTAGAAGGCATCTTTTTTTCCGGCTCCTTTGCGTCCATTTTTTGGTTGAAGAAACGTGGACTCATGCCTGGCCTGACTTTCTCCAACGAACTTATCAGCCGTGATGAGGGCATGCATACCGATTTTGCATGTCTTCTCTTCAGCCATCTGAAGCGTCGTCCTCATCCTGATACGATCCGAGCTATCATCATCGAGGCAGTTGCCATTGAGCAAGAATTCCTCACAGGTATGTACACTCTATTTGAAGGTCACGTCTCACTCAACCGTCCTGAATAGATGCTCTTCCCGTTAAGCTCATTGGCATGAACTCAGACCTGATGCGCCAGTACATTGAGTTTGTTGCGGATCGTCTACTCGTTGCCCTTGGTAATGATAAGGTCTACAACAAGACAAATCCCTTTGACTTCATGGACATGATCTCATTACAAGGAAAGACGAACTTCTTTGAAAAGCGAGTTTCGGATTACTCAAAGGCTGGCATCAATCACTCCGGAACGTCTGAGGCGGCAACATCATCATCAACGTTGTACGTCTGTTATTCATTCGCATTGGCATTGAAGCTGATCGAGGTATTATAGTGTCCTTGACGAAGACTTCTAGATTCTCTTTGCTCTTTACATTAAACGGACATCGCTATCATGATCAACCACATTCCATTTTCTTATCTCCATATTGTGTCATGTTTATTTACTGTGTATTCTGTCATCACTAGTTATCGGTAGGCGGGGTCGTAACTTACTTCTTACAAGAGCCCCATAACATTATCTCATTGTACTCTTAATTCGAGTGGAGCAATGACGTGGCCTTTTGGTTGCGTCAATCTGTATCTTTTAAAAACAGGTATACTGTCAAGGTGTACCCGACTGCGTGAGTGTGTTCTTTATTACTCCGGTGGGAATCCGTACGAGTAAGAGGCAGGTCCATCCTGGCGTATGAACTTAGTCAAGCCACGCAGGCATGAAACGACCTTAAACGTTCAATATTCAGGTTCCAAAGTATTGCTGGATCCCCCGTGATGTTTATAATTTTACGTTTTTACATACAAATATCGGACTTGTGAAACGCGGTCAATACACCGTACTTTATGTTTTGAGCTTGCTAGAATTGCGCCCGACCTGGAATAGATCAAACACAATTTTCGAGTCTTCGTCCATTCCAGGATAATCAGAAAGGAGGAGCGACAAGGGCATGAGATGCGTTTGATGCCACAAGAGCTGGAGCCTACAACAAAAAGACTGGCTCATGGCTTCGCCACATGCGCATCTGAATTGAGGCTAAAATAAGTATATATGTACGCGTACAGGTATGGTCTGATCAGAACCTAAGAATCCGCTATCGGGCTATTGAGAAAGTTAAATTCAGGCTATTGGTCTCAGGCGGGTGACAGCAATCAATTTTGATGATGCCTCACTCCAGATGTTTAATTGTCAGGTGAAATCGACATTGATTCTGTAATATGCTCCTCAAGACACTTCGATATGTACGCACTACGCGTGACAGGATGTAACGTTTTGCCTCAAATGGAACACGTCGGAATTGCACTCGACGAACCAGTTGGACTACCTGTCCCATTAGAACAAAGCTCGTTACAATACTGTGACCCGTTATGCAGAGTGAACCACGCTCTGATCCTGCCAGTCATTTCTATAGCGGGGACCGAACCGCTACACAGGACTTAATCGGATCGATGGTGTTCGTTATCGGCTGTCTCCGAACTGATTCTCTTTCGTTCTGCTTCTACCTCCTTGCAATTAAGAAGAGCCAAGAACCATGCTGTGTGTCATGAGTCCGAACTCTGATTTTGGCTCAGGAACGTGCTTTTTGACAATTAACGAAGCATGTGCTGGGGATAATATACTGGGACTGGGAATGTGCATCGTGGACTTCGTATCCCATATATAACTTTCGACCCTCGGAAATGACAAAGTACTTACGATTTGCTCACCCATCCTCGGGAGCTCTTTAGCCCTTTGAGTCTCTAGTGGTTTGGCATGAAACCCATAGCAATTCTACGCAGTGCGTTCAAACGGAAAGGAAAAAAGAAGTCGTTTAAGACTTCCTCATCTGTGGAGCCACTTTCGTCAATTCCAGCTGCCTCTCCTCGCTTGGGTTTGACAGAGGTAAATCCGGCGCTGTCTCTTGGCTTCGAGTACCCTCACAGAGTATGTTCGTCATGAGGTCGCTTTATCATTTATTGCCTCACAGGACCTACAGGTTCTTCCCGTCGTTGATCGCCCAGTGAAAAACGAAGTAGAGAATTCGGACATTCTTAGTTCTTCGACTTGCCTAGACTTACAAGGAGCACGAATATCTCCTTTGCTCTCGCGACCTCATGATTCTTTGCAGGACGCATCTACAGCTGTCTTAAACCTTGAAGGCGCGGTGGAACCTCAACACTCACTTCAGCCACCCTTGCATCTGTGGCCTCGACCTCCTTCTCCTATTCTAAGGTCTCCTACTATTGTCAAATTTGCACCGGAGCCGCAGACTAGGAAGATGTATCTTTCATCACTACGACAAACTCCGCGCCGAATCGGTATACAGAAGAAGGCCTGCGTTTCCTCTGATGTTGCGGAGATATTTGATGAAAGGAGTCTTGTTTTTGAGGAGATCGACATAACTGCCACGAATTCTTCCTCAAGCTCGGGACATACAACTGCATCTCACGCTTCAGCGGACTCTCCCAGCACAAGCTATTCTATCTTGGATAGTCCCACCTCGTCAACCATGAAGACCTTTGTCTGCGCCAGTAGCCTGTCTCCACATCATTCAACACAGATGGCTTCTGAATTGAAATCACAATCGCACGGAGAAATTATCAATTCGTCGCAGGACACTCTTGCATCTTTCCCTTGTCCACCTCCTCTCAAAGTAAAAAGGAGGCCACAGCCCCTCATATTGCTACCTACTCTGACGACAGACAGACTCCCTCCGTCACCCCTAGTTAGCTCAACTGATTCCACGCCTCCAGTTACCCCTCTATCAACCCCGAGGTCACCCAAATTCCCGAACCGACCTCTTCACATGGTAATTCCACCACGATGCAGCCCCCCGAGTACTCCTCTACCAACACCGCCGACATCTTCGGTGTTTCTGACCCCTTCAGACCACAGAAGGCTACCAGGAGCTGGAAAGGTTCTGCGAACTGCACACTCAACATCCGAACTCAGTGATAACTGGTTTCGAGACAGCTATCCAGCGCACAATGCCGTGTCTAGTACACCGTCAGCTAACGTATTTGCATCTGACAATAATGGGTTGAGGTGTTTGAATCCAGATTCAAAATCGGACTATTCGTCCCTAGTAGGTCACCTCCAATTTTGAGTACTTGTTTGCAGTCTCTTGAATTAACAACAGGAAGCCATGGAGATGCCCCACCAAGATCCTCTTTACGAGCGTAGTCTTTCAGAAATTAAAATACAATGGGGGTATGCACTCTAAAGCGCACTGTCAACTCTAGCTATCTTTTATTCGCTGACTTGGGCTTACTCGTCGCCCATCAATAGAATAAATTCCCGTATAATACGGATATGCCAGTCTGGATGAAAAATTTCCCAACTGGCAGGTGTCATCATGAGTATTGCTATTAGGCCAATAACGTTTTCCACAAAACCAGCAGACTGAGTTATACACCGTGATACATGGGAGAAAAGCATCAAGTCTTCAAGCAAGTAAGAGTAAGATTTCACCCTTGAAGAAGTTCATTATCTTGCAAGTTCAACGTGTATAAGAGTATGCTGAATGACATACGACATTCTGCGAATAATTCTCTGCATTCTTATTGCTGCTTTTTCGTTTCCATCGTGAATTTGTGAATAGAGTCAGGAGTCTCGCCCTTGTCTTCTGATACAGAAAATATGATATACGCAATAAGGACGACATTAGCTGAAATTACAGCAGTGATAGCAGCGTAGGTGGGGTTCCCTGTTTGTGGTCCAAGAAAATGAAGTCATAAAATAGAATGGTGAAAGGCATTCTTACCGCTCCATATGTATTTCTGAGACACGAAGAAACTTGTGATGGGTACAAGCCCAAGGGACAAACTGAACAGTATGAGTTTGACAAGCACACTTCTGGAGAACATATAAGCAACATGCTTGGGCAGAGAGTAGACACATTCAACCTCGCAGCAGTAGCTTGATCAGTTTTTCCAGTAATGGTTTGTTCACTCATTTGGAGCCAAAGGGCGCGCTGTGTCCAACAGTATGGACTTTCTGTTTCACGTGATCGATGCGTGAATTATTAGTCTTCAGAATTGCCTCTGTTCTTAGCATATCCTTCTTGTTTTGATTGAACAAATGAAAGGAGCGGACGTGACCTCACAGGCCGACCCTTCTGCCACTAGGACTCACAGTACTTCGCCAGATCTCTCAGGTGACTCAAAGCCATGGTTTCGTTGGGATGTGGAAGCTTCAGAGTGGGATATTCTGATCTTGTCTACATTTATCAAGCTTCTTCTATACCCTGCCTAGTGAGCCAATCATTCAAATGACGAGGAAGGGGTTAATTACTGCCTGAACGCCTTTAGTCGATCGACGGACTTCGAAGTACACAGGAATTGGCTTGCTATCACATATACGCTTCCAATATCAAAATGGTATTATGATGTGAGTATATCGTCGCCGTATGAAGTCCGATTTGCTCATTTCTTTGACTTAGACAACGTCGGAATGGAGTGAGAATGCATTAATGTTGTCACGGTTGTTCTCACCTCGATATATGATGCAGCCCTGGACTATCCCCCATTCTTTGCATATTTCGAGAAGTTCCTCTCCATTGCGGCAGCTTTTGTTGATCCTAAAATTGTGGACCTCAATAACTTGAATTACGACAGCTGGTCTGTCATTGTATATCAACGTACAACCGTAATTCTTACGGAATTAGTCCTTGGAGTCGTTCTTATCAGGTACCGTTACTGGTTCTGTCTAGTTTTCAAATGTAGTGAGTTCCTTGTTTCAGGTTTATTCGCGGCGCAACCGATCCTCCAACACAACGGATAATCTCGGCTTCTCTTTTTCTCCATCCAGGATTCCTTATCGTCGACCATATTCATTTCCAATATAATGGCTTCATGTTTGGAATCCTTCTTTGGTCAATTCTCATGGCTCGAAACGTATGATACCTCGACTTAGATAGCATACCTACTAAATCCTATTACAGGGCAATAAACTTGCTTGCGGCACTCTCTTTGCCGTTTTGTTGAATTTCAAGCACATATACATGTATCTCGCGGTGCGGACGTTTCGACAGTCTGGTGTACTGACGCTGAAGGTATCATTATTAGCCCGCCTACTTCATATACTTGCTTAGAGGTTTCTGCATGTCTCCTTCCGGTGATTTGCAGATAAAGAACTTCCTTTCCTTAGCAAATGCTGTCATTGCAGTGTTTGTTGTATCTCTAGGGCCTTTCATCCTGATGGGCCAAATTCCTCAACTACTGTTGCGCATGTTTCCTTTTACCAGAGGACTTAACCATGCTTATTGGGCTCCTAATGTGTGGTCACTCACTTCTGCAGCTGATCGGGTGCTGCTTCGTTGTCTGTATTTCCTTTGATTTCTTTGATTAGTTGCCTGACGCCACCCTTTTTTGCAGATGTGAAGCAGAGTGGGGCGAATGTCTCTCTCAATCCCTCCGGAGTCGCTTCAACGTCGCGCGGATTGGTTGGTGACACCGTCTTCGCCGTTCTGCCGAACATCAAGCCTGTGCATACATTCATCATTACCATCTCGTTGCAAACCGTAAGCCCTATTACTAGTGACGACTAGGTTTTTCCCTCCTTGACTAATGTCAGATTTGGCTCATCAAACTATGGTTGAATCCAACCTATAAATCTTTTTTGACTGCTTTAACTCTGTGTGGATATACTGCTTTCTTATTCGGTTGGCACGTTCATGAAAAGGCAGTGTTACTCGTCCTTGTACCTCTAAGGTAGATGTGCAATCTCCGGTGACTGTTATTGTTTATACTGATCAAGTTACATAGTTTGCTCGCGGCTGAAAGACATGCTTACTTCAGGACATTCGTCCTCGCTAGTATGGCAGGTGTCTTTTCCCTCTTCCCACTCATATTTACGCCAGCAGGTAGGCTTACAATCGATGTACTATGACTTGTGCTCATCTCGACT
This sequence comes from Termitomyces sp. T69sscA, assembly GCA_017657225.1. Classification (NCBI taxonomy): domain Eukaryota; kingdom Fungi; phylum Basidiomycota; class Agaricomycetes; order Agaricales; family Lyophyllaceae; genus Termitomyces; species Termitomyces sp. T69sscA. Next base: position 141,628 of record JAGGAQ010005957.1, on the reverse strand, counting down.
GACGGTTTTCAAATCAGAATCTGCAATTAAAGTTGTATACTCGACCATCTGGATTCTAATCGTCTATGTTCATTTGTCTCGACGTGTCTACGAGTAAGGGAATACCTGATGTTTATCCTGACGCTCCCAACTTATTCAATTTCTCAGGTTCCCAAGGTCCCTTCCATACGTCATTCTGGATGGCGCCGAAAAGATCTACATGGCAGGATTTCCGTTCTTACTTGCCTTCGTTGGCATCTTTTCTGCACTGTTAGAGCGCCAACAAGCCGCACAAGCTCTCGCGTGTATGCCTTCGCTCGACCTGGAGTGTCCTAAGCCTCATAGCAGTGATGCCAATTACATAAGCAGCTTGGGAACGATCTTTGCAGGGATGGAATTTTTGCCTCTCATGCTGACAAGTGTCTACTGTGCGCTTGGGTTGGTCTGGGGATTTTTAAGATTGACGTTTGTTTATCTACACGAAGAGTCGACGTATCAAGGTCCACTGAGCGACCTTGGCTAGTTTTGACCAAAATTTTATATCTGTGGTATTCATCACAGAAGTATGTCTAGGGTCAACACGAGACTCGCAACCGAATTACTTTTTGGAGATATGAACAACTGTGATGATAATTGGAAGATCAATCGAGGTCCTGAGTAAAGCGAACTGCACATACCATCTTCATCTTCCAGGACGTGATCTAAACCAACTTTTTGACCTCGTGAATGTTTTGCACTGGAGCCCCACACAATGGCGCTGATTGAACATGCAGTTGCAAGGCGTGTTTGATTGAATGAACTGAAAGAACTCACTACTTCATCTGTTTTGCGATTTCTTTGTGGATGCTGCTACAGAAGTCCTCAACACAACATTTTCCTCGACGCAGGACAACCGGTTGCGAATAATCCGGAGGCAAACCTCGAGGTTTTGTGTACACACGGACAAGGTCCAGCGTTTCCCACATTTTGTCAATCAGTTCATCGACATTGAGCCATTCGCGAGATGATATCGGTACCGACATGGGAATCTTGTATCTGAAACAGAATCATGCTAATGAACATCAAGCCTCGGAGATAGACACCACGCACAGAAGGTCAAGTTCTTCTATTGATATCGCATCGATCTAATAGCATGTGTTAGCAAGTAAACACCCGCCTGTCGAACGTCGTATACTTTATTCAATACCTGATTTGATGCTGAGCAATATGTACCGCCAGGCCAGCGGAAAATGTACTTACGTAGAGTGCCGGAATGTAGACTCTTTGAGAAAGAATGTAGCATTTTATGTCGTATAGACAAGATTATAGCCTACCTGTTCCCTTCTACCACATCAACGAGGTCGTCTGCAGTGGCGTTAGGTTCCCGGATAGCAACATCCGCATTACTGATCCTATATTCACTGAGAATAGCCTTGATCTCATCGTGGTCGATATTGGTCAACGGCACGGTATTAGTTATTGCAATTCCACCTTTTTCCTTCTTCCGTACGATAATGGATGGTGGCTTTTTGTTCAACCTGATACCAAAGCCTTCTAGCTCGGATTCAATGATTTTCTTGTCGCCAAGTGGTTTCAGTACGTCAAGAACAATAAATATGAGATTACATGTGCGAGCGACTGGGAAAAGAGATTGTTTTTAGTTCAAGCCTGGGCCTGTAGACGATGGGATGCGCACCAGCAATAACTGTGAGTGATTGACCAGCTGAATGAAGGAGGCAAAGAAAGTGACATATGTACGTACCTTGGCGACCTCTACCTCTTCCATCGTTAGCACCTTCAATGATACCGGCTGGACGGACAGGTCAGCAATGCTCGACTTGATATCTCGACAAAACCAACGAAGATCCAATATCTGTATAGGCGCTCCGTGTACTTTGAGCGTACCCGGCACTGTGGTCAGAGTCGTGAAGTCAATTTCGGATACTTCAGAATGCGTTCCCGTCAATTTAGACATGAGAGTTGACTAGCCAAAAATGAAACTGATTTTGGATTTACTGTAATCAGCAGGACCAACCTTTCCGACTGAGGGGAACCCAACAAATCCAACTGTCGCTATACCGGTCCTGTTGAACGTCAAAACTCACAAAGTATCGACTTTGAGGCAGATGCTGACCTTGCTACATCGAAACCAATGCCGCCGCCGCCGCCGCCGCCACTTGACGGAGATATCAGCTCTCGACGAAGTTTAGCGAGTTTGGCTTTGAGCTGTCCAAGATGGTAGCTCGTAGCCTTATTTTTCTGGGCTAATTGCAAGTGAGCTGTTGATCGGCATTGAACAAGGTACATTTATTGGTACTTTTAGCCTAAGTAATGTTAGTTCAGGCAATATTTTACAACTTAAAAGCATACCATCTCATCTTCAATTTCCTACATTGCATCGTTCAAAGTCATAGACAGAGGATAGAGAACCTGAACTGACCTTGATCTTCTGTACGGTCGTCATTTTGTTACAAGAAGTAGGTCGACGGTGTTTGCCGAATGCGAACAATTGTACTTGGCTCATTTGACCGCCGCTGGTTTCTCAGTTCTTCATTAGTCTTCAAGGCAGTCTTCGCCGCTGACCGCATTAAACTATTCCACGGCCTCCCTCTCTTTTAACAGACCACTCGTTTTGCGACTGGCTGGTCCTGGTCCACGATATCCTTCATTTTCGTCCTTCCCAAACATGTGTGGTGGTTCAAAATGGAAGCGTGAAGTGGTTGCGGACCACAAGGTGAGCACTCTTCCTGTCTTTACGGCTGGGCTAAAACCATTTATGCCTACAGTTCGACTTCGTCGATACAAGAGAATTCACCGATAATGGTTTTGTCATGCGAATGAAGTGCGCTCTCTGTGGTCATTCCCGTAACTATTGCTTAGGTCCTTTTACAGATATCTCTGGCTGTATATCATTGTATTAAAGTCCTTTATGGTCTACATACTTGATATCTTCTCGGCCGTGACCATGTTGTCTACTGAGGCGTGGTCAAACGAGATTTTCAATCAATGCAAAACAACGGATGGTTGTATCTTCATTCCCTTTAAAACCGGCAGGTGGCTGTTCGTGGGCTGTATCATCTTCTCCTTTCTCTTGGTATAAATCAATTGCTGTCTCCTATTGGATGAATATTGATGTTCTCAAAGCTGGCATACGAAGCGCGGAAGTCCAAGAAGATTATCGCAAGCAGGGACATCTCTTATGCATTCACCAACGTCATGGCCAATAATTATTATTCCCTCCGTGAGTGTTCCGGTTTCCGTGCGATTTCTACTCTTATATACTTGTATCGTATCCTAACAGGGTCATATGACCACTTCTGTTTCTTCGATCATATCAGCAACTCTACGAAGACAAGTGACGATTTTGCCTTCTTCGTTTTCTTCACATTTAAAAGTCTGTTGAATATGCAGAAATCCATCGTCCCTGTCACTGATGTGTGGTATATTGCAGGTTGGAAGCGGGTCCTGTTAGCCGATGCTCCTCGTCAGACCATTAATGCTCTAACACTCTACGCTATCTATCTTGTGAAGCATCACAATCTTGGTGCATGGTACGACGTTGGCAAGTGGTTTGCGAATAACAAGAGCTTGTCGACCTCTCTTCTGACTGTGACTACTTTTCTCACTGTGCTGGTCTTCGCCGGCTCTTTACTCCTCCTCATTGTCGCTGGTATCTGTTATATTCCCCTCCTTTGTCACATACAGGGCAATTTAAAGGTCTCAAAGTTCTTTTGTCATAACATGATACAGTACTAATCAGACGCAATCCAGGAGTATTGCTGTCATAAAGTCGACAAAGTGAGCTGCCTTCAATTTCAGTGCCTACAAGTCACTAATGTGGCCTCTTCAGCGGATTGATGCTGTGATCAAGCGTAGACAGAAACAGCGCCTGGCTGATGCGGCCAAGCTCGCTCAAAAGGAGGCTCAAGGTGATTTCTCACACCTCAAGAACAAGAAAGGAGAGATGATTGCAAAACCCCTTCCTCAACCTACGCTCCCGAATCTGTCGGTCGATGACGACTTCGACGATGCTGCTTCCATGAATACCCGCGTGCCCGCTCCTAGCACTTATACACAAGATTACTATCATTACAACTCTGATAAGCACTCGGCTATGGGAGGAGATTATCTTCCTCCAATGCCTGCATATAACCCATATTCCACTCAACAAGTACCAGGCTCCCATACTTATTTCCAGTCTTCATCACTGTCTCTTGGCCAAGAAGACAACTATCAGCAGCGACAAACGTATGATGAGGACAACGAAAGTACAGCACATCTCGCTTCGGCAGCTGCCCCATTTTCCCAGCAATCTCTCGCTGATGCGAGGTTTGTTGATACTGCACATGGCTACACAGGTCCTATGGGTGACCACAATTACAACGCGTATGACATCTACCAGGGACGGGTTGCCCAGAACTCCTTAGCTCAAGCTCGAACTACTGGTCTGACCCATGAAAGTATGGGCTATGCTGCCAACAACTCCGAAAATCCGTATGATGGCTATTCTAGTTATCCCGCTACGCCGCAACGAAATATGCAGCCGCAAGCTCCAAGAGGACGTGGTTTTGACGAAGGTGGCAGGGGAGGCGGGTACTCCCCTGCCATGTAGTTAGCGTATGTGACTCTGGGACGACAATGATTTTCCCTTGCAATCTTATATACATCTCGGTCTTTTCATGTGTACTTCTTTACTTGGACTAGACGTAGTCGCCGGCGCGGGTGCTTCGTGTACAACAGATACCTTATTGTCAGTTATACTATGGACAGAGACTATCCATCAAGTGTAAGGTGGCTATGTGCGGAACGACAGACTTTCCAGTGCATCACGAAGGCATAATCCTTACGCTCTAGGTGACCTTGCTCCACACAATCAAAGCGATGAGGAGAAGGAGAATCAAGATGATACCAGCAGTAACAACTCGTTGTTTGTACATCCTAAATATCTCATGTCAGAAAAACCTATGGGCTAGAGTTGACAAAGCCTCATGGAGGATATGCTGCACATACGTTCTTATCATTTTCTTCAATGTATTGGAAGCGCGATCTATTGAAGAATCCGCAGTATGTAGCTGAAGCAATGGATCAGCTAAGTCACAATCACAGAGGATTCTCGAGCAGTCTCTACCGTATTTCTCGCATTCTCGATCTGCTCTCGTTGTGTCCGCAGATTCATTAGTATATCGGCCCCCTGGTTTTCCGTTTCTAGCGCAATTCGTTGTGACTCTTGCAGCCGCTTGGTGCCATCTTCAAGTCGCTTGGTGCCAGTTAGCAACTGTGTACGGTCACTGTGTGACCCATATGGTTCGTCAGATGTTGCAAAGGATTGGGAAGGCGGGAGCAAGTCTGAACGAGCGATTTGGGCGCGCTGCTCCTTGAGGAGCTTCTTGCACCGCGCTAAGTCAGCTTTTGCTGTTCTAAGGCGTGTATGGTATTCCGAACGAATGGACTGTGGTATTCCTTGTATTTCTATTTCCATTTGTGAGACCTACATTGGACTAACTTGTGAGGTGTCGTACTTTGTTGCGCACAGGGGAAAGCAATACCATTTCATCTGCTTCATCCAATTCCATGTCCGCTCTCCTCAGAGCGGCCTTCCTTTCCTCTGAGGTGGAGTCTGCGTCAGTATCATGGCATCCCCAAGCCTGCTGGCTATCTCACCGCCACGCTCATTGCTGTCCTCTCTTTCGAGTCTCTTCCCTATTGTCACAATAAATTGTTGGAAGTCCTGCTCATATGACTCAAAGAGAGCTGTCGGTGCACTGTTCATTGCAAGCCGGGTGGTTGAGATAGTGCTTTTGCCAGACTACGGTTGTCGAAAAGGGTCCAATCCAAATTTGGAAACAGTGATCTCCGCTCCGACTCCAGACAGCCATGTCGAGCTCTACGTAGGTCGCGTCCTCCGTCTTTATTGTGCAAATTGGCATGTAACGTATCATTGTGAAGGGCGTCGCTGTACCTTGATCCCCAGATTCGCGACTGGGTTCTTTTCCCAATCACCCTGGTGATGGTACGTGTCCTCCGTCACAAGCACCCCGTTCCAAACTCTCAGACCAGCTACTGCTACGACCAGATTCTCGTAGGGGTACTTCGACATTACGTCGTGATATTGCTTCAGTCTCCACCGAAAAAGCAGAGCCTGGAAGCCATCCGTGAACAGTGAGTACCATCTCAAGGGCATGGCTTAATCTCATTTTAACAATGCAGACGAGCTCTTATTCGATCGCAGGTTCTCCGCGCGACGTCTGCCAACTCGCCTGCTCCGCCGCGGTTTTATACCTCCATTTCGCGTCATCTCACTCAGGCCTTCACCGCTGGAACTTACCTGAAGGATGGACCACCAAAGGGTGACGCTCCTACTCCACCCAACCCCATGGATCCTGCTGCTATGGATGGCATGATGGCAGGCATGAAAACTCAGATGGTGATGATGGTGCCGCAGATGGTGATAATGGGTTGGATTAACTTTTTCTTCCAAGGCTTTGTATTGAGTGCGTCTCTTTTCCTGATTTAACCATCCAACGCACTTAGATACCGATGCGTAGTCAAGCTCCCGTTCCCTTTAACACTTGGATTCAAATCCATGCTGCAGCGCGGCATCGAAACGCCTGACATGGATGTACGATGGGTGTCTTCTCTGTCATGGTATTTCCTTAACTTCTTCGGTCTCAATGGCCTTTATCATCTCATTCTTGGAGGTGACAATGGTGAGAAACATAGTTCAAGTCAAACTACATTCACTAATTTCCTTAGCTGCTGACTCTTCTCGAGATATGACCGCGTCTCCATTCGCTGCAGCTGGAGCAGCTTCGCCGAGTGCACCACAGGATTTTACCAAGCTATTCAAAACTGAAATAGATAATCTTGCATTCTCACAAGGTCTTTATTCTTGGGTTGGTGCAGATGTTGAGGACAGAGTACTAAAGAAGTACGGGAAATTACTACCTGAGTAACAGACAAGTGAATATACGAAGGCCTCGATAGCATCAAGGGTCGTAGTCCAGTCCTTGAAAACACTTGTGATAATATGAAATACTGCTGCTGCTATTAAGCGTCTTTGAAGAATAAATGAGTGATAGAAGTAGGGAATATGGTGAAGGATGTCTGGTGTAGCTAGGCGCCCACAGCCCGGGGTTTTGCATTGCATTTCCGAAGAGCTGGCAATACATACCCTTCATAATCAAACTAAACCGTCGTAAAGTGATAGCGCCTGATTGACAATTAGCGGGATACAATTGAATACTGACATATCGCTTACTTGTACAATTGTCGGATCCTGTTTGCTGCCTTCAACAAACTCGTCGAATGTGAGCTTCGCGTCCTTATCACGATCCATGCTCCGAAAGATCTTGTCCACACGCTAAAGGCGAAAAAATTGAGCTGCAGAAACGCGAACGTCAAGGGCGTTGGACCCGCCTTCTCTGGAGTGTCCTCGTCGGGGGCGGGCTTGACCAACTCGCCGGTCATTTTGAATATAGCCTGCACGATCTGAAGCATCTCGTCGTAGGTAATCGTGCCATCCTTGTCAATGTCATACAGTTGGAATGCCCCTTCGTTGATTATAGCATAGTTTTAGCATGCTCATATTAAGAGACCACGTACACTTGAGTTTCTCCTCTAACCGACCACGACTGGTAACGCTGAGGGCACAAATAAACTCAGTAAAGTCAATGGTGCCGCTCTTGTCTTTATCGAAGACATTAAAAACATGATCCGCAAAGTCCCCGGGATCGCCGAACGGGAAGAACTGCTTGTATATGCGGCCGAACTCTTCCTTGTTGAGGGAGCCAGATGGACAATCTTTGCGAAAACCCTTGTGCCTGCAAAAGACGTGATGGGAATTTGGAAATGATATGATCTGGGGCTGCCGCACCATTGTTGAAGCTCCTTCTTATCAACTGGGGAGGGTTGAAGAAGAGAAGCGCAAGAGGACAGGGAACGCACAGTATGTGTTCTTCTGGAGGTTAGCGAGCTCTTCCGGGGTGAGTTTGCTCTGGGATTTGCCCATGATACGACAGAGGAAGAAAGATGAGGGACATGTGGGAGGTGTTCGATAATCGGGATCTCTGCATCACCTGCCTGCCATCTTGGGCGACGTGGGCTGTGCAGCATGGTCGCTGCTGGGCATGAGGAGGCCCAGGCGTGCCACAATGAATATTTAAAACTGGGTATCAGCCGGGGACGACCAGAGCCCCCAATGGCTAACCGAAAGATCAGCAAAGGCAGGATACCGCATGCTGATCCTCTAATAGTCATTCCAAACCACAAACACGTTCATCTCTCTCTTTCCTCTCTCCCACCAGATGTGCTATGCTCACGGCTCCATCGACCAGGCCGTCAATGTCTGTCCCATGTGCAAGGTCTTTTTCCATCCAAGGTCCGTCACGCCTCCGCCACACAGTCCTCCGCCAACGACCCGTTTCCAGGTGTCCCCATGTCCGGGACGTCTGTCGCAACCGAGCCCTCCATCCACGCATAGACGTCTCCTACCTCAAGAATGCGGAAGGTAACCAGAATGCCCCTCCATTGCTGTGAGGGAGTGCTCAATTCCTCGAGCAGTCGATACTTTCAACGGTTGTGGGTACTGCAAGGTAAACTCTGGCCTGCTATTAAGTAAATAGATCTCTTTTTCTCATCGTACTCTACAGTGGGCGCGTACAAATCCACCGCCGAAGCAAGCTGGTTTCGCCAATTCTGGCTGGCCTGGGTGTTGCAGAGCTCCCACTCCCGCCGAACACAAGCTCATCCAGCCTGCGGACTGGAGGTCTGTCAGCCTGGTGCACCAAGTCCCTATACCGCCCGACATCAAGGCTGCGTTGGAGAGCCTTGGAACGAGGGGAAGCCCTGTCCCGGGCGGCGTTGGACGGCAGGGCACTATCAAGGGAACCAGCACTCCCGACCGCAAGTTCACTGGTAGTCCCTCCAGGTCGGCATCGCTTTCAAGGTCTGCGGTGCCCTTTAAGCAATGGACGGGCAGTCCGAAACAGAACCATTCTTCGAATGGCAACAATCTTGGTCGCAACTCCAGCTCCGTTGCTGTCTCCAGCTCTGTTCCAACCGTATCCACAATGGAACAAGTCCAGGCTCAGCGCCGGCGGAGCATAGAGCGACGAAGTGATGGTACACCCTCATCGAATTCCCCGCCTAAGACGAAAAATGTCGATCTGGATGCTTCTCTGACTCCGCGACGTAATAGTTCCGCCCACAAACCTTCAATCACTCCCTCCTCGCCTTCTGTTTCACCCCCAAAAGTCTCAACTGAAGGCCGCTCTCTCCCAAATCAGACTCCTGCCCGTCACACTCGTCGTTCTTCGATCTCGAATACCAAGGACACGACGTCTGTAAAATTATTACCTCCTACCTCACGCACTGTAGAACGACCCATATCATTTGTTACGCCGCGATCTAAGAAAGACGGAATCTCAAGCGCCTCGAGTAGCAGCGGCAGTGATGGAACCGGCTCAATGACCGATAGTACTATCACCTCTGATGGAGGTTTTACGGATTACTTGTCAGATGAGTCCGAAGCAGAGCTTCAAAGACAGGCTGAGGCTCGTGCAGCCCTCCTAGCTCAGTACCAGGCCGAAGAGCTTGAATTCAAGGCAGCCCGCCTGCAGCTCGCTCACATTGATTTACGACCGCCAAAGACGTGGAATCCCACCAACATCACTGACAATATGACTCGGAGGATTGGATAACTACTTATGTTGCTTAATTTGTCTCTGGATCTGAGAAGATGATTATGGTTATGTCTCTGGTCTATTTGCATGCCGCCGTCCGACTTCGTTCTTCTGTCTTGTCCTCTTGTATGTTAGCTTGTATCAAACAGACCATTGATCCAATGTATACCGTAAACTGCATGAAGACTATGTGTAAGAACTTGACTGCTTGCAGGGAAAATTCCGGAGTCTGAGTTGTCCACTAACCCGGTACTCGTCCTTGGTTTTCGTAGACAATGCATTCAATTTGAAACAGCTAATTGGATATCATTATGAGTGGTGGCGGAAAAGGCTGATTCTCGAGCTCTCGATAGAAGGATATGAACTGTGTATGGGGCCAACAGTTGGTCAAGGTCGGTTTTGAACGTTTCGCTGACTGCCTGAGCTGGACAGTGAAAATAGATTATTTCCTTGAGATCTCCACGGAGAAAGCGCTCGATATCGAAGCCCGAATGAGTGGCGAATTTGCCATGGTAATTGTGTGCGACCATGAGCTTTTCAATTTCGGGTGTTCGAGCGAGTGCATGCGCGAAAGATTTTGACGGAGTGTGGAACGACGTTTGGACTGTGGTGCTTGACGTTGTGTCGAGGGCATACATTTCAGAAGAGGGCGATTGAGTGCGGTAAGGTGCAGATGGAAGTACGCTGGGACATTTTCTGACGATGTCTCCAAAAGTTTATATACGAGAAGATTGGACCAGACAAGTTTATGGAACACGAGTCCTAAAAAGGATCCTTGGACTTCAAACACGGGTGAGAAGGATATTCATGACATGCGTTGAGAAGGACGGTATAGAGGACAGACAAGAATGGAAGTCCTCCCAGATGAGTGAACTATATTTCGGTTCATGGATTCCTTGAGCCAGTTGATTCAGACCGCATTATTAAAGAAGAGCCAAGATGCTTCCTGTAGCTCATATAGAGATTTCCTTTGTCCGAATATCAATGATCGCTTGTTTCCAATGACAAGAATGAAACAACTCACCATGGAACCTAGCGGCTGGAAAGATGCACACACGCGGATCAGAAATTTAATGCAAGTATACAGAGGCAGTACGACAATGCAACCAGTGGAATTTGGGAAGCGCGAGTGATAATATTTGAATTCGTGTCAGATTCATCCTGATTCTTCGGATGCTGTCTGAGCCTTAGCCAAGGGTTTGAAATTGGAATGACTGAGGCATGCGGATGCTAGAGATAAGCCGTTTGATGATGCGATTCCGCGAATTGAATGCGTTTCGACGCTTGATGAGGGATAAACAACGAGAACTGTACCGAAGGTATTGGGACAGATTCAAGCAGCGACCATTGTATGTGCGACGAGCAATGAGGTTATCAGCAAGTTGCGTCAGCTCCCAGTTGGTCGCCTAACTGGGACAAACGGCCATGAGCCTCCCTCCTTCCTCGTCCCCTTCGCCTCTTATCTCATGAACCTTGGACGCCATTCCATTACTTCTACAGCCCCTGTACATATATTTGACGCTCGTTTCGATCCAGATTGTCAGATATTTACCACATCAACCCCTGCTGGATTTGCTGTATATCGGACGTCCCCATTGAAGCTCCTTCGGAAGCGCGGTATCGCAGTTTTATCCTGATCTCGAGATATTATCTCACGTGTATGTTCAAGAAATAACAGGAGGAACTCTGACGGCGGTTGTCCCATTCCATACATCTAATATTCTGTTCCTCGTCGGTGGTGGCCGGAGTCCTCTCTATCCTCCAAACAAGGTTGTTTTCTGGGATGATGCGCTAGGTAAAGAAGTTGCAGAACTAGAGTTCAGAGAACGTGTCCGAGGTCTTGCATGTCGACGTGGTTGGCTTGCTGTTGCTCTACGCCGGAGAGTGGTCGTATTCCAGATCGGAGAACAAGTAACGCGATATGCGGAATGGGATACTTGCGATAATCCTAAAGGTATGCTCAATTTGATGAATCACTTAGTCAAGGCACTCATGCTGTTACGTAGGTCTACTAGCAATGGCGACTGCTGCATACTCAACTCTTTTGACGATTGCTGGGCGTCAATTAGGTCATGTGCAACTAGTCCATCTACCCCCATGTGCTCCCCCAGTACCCATCGGACCACCTTTAACGCCTCCTCGTAAGCCTCCACCGCCTCCTACTAAACATCCCGTATCAATTATAGCTGCTCATGAGACTGCATTGACTACGTTATCGGTCCCTGCTTCTGGCCGCTTGCTTGCTACGACGTCATCGCGCGGAACCTTGGTGAGAATTTGGGATTCACAGTCCGGAAAACTTGTAAGAGAGCTTCGGAGAGGCACGGATAAGGCAGATATCTATGGTGTGGCGTTTCGACCTGACGAGCAAGAACTATGTGTCTGGAGTGATAAAGGCACGGTTCATGTCTTCACTCTCGTTGCTTCTGGACCATCGTGAGTCACTACATCTATGTTGCGAATTTGACTGATCTATCATTCAAACACAGTAATCGCCAGTCTACCTTCTCTCCTTTGACCCCGTTCCTTCCTCTCCCAAAGTATTTTGATTCTGAATGGTCATATGCGCAGTATCGTATACCCTCACAATCGTCTCATATAACTCTTTCTGCCCACGCTTCGCGCTCTTCAACAGAGGATGTTCCAGACGAAGAGCGATGCGTCGTTGGGTGGATTAAAACAGAAGCAGCTCCGCCAAACGATTCGGGACAAGGAGACATCTCAGAATATCAGCTTGTCGCCTTGACTTATGCAGGCGGTTGGTATCGTTTATCCTTGCCACACCACAGGTCGTCCTCTCGTTCGTCTTCTGTGGCGAGCCCAGTTTCTAGTTCTTCCGCTCGGACATCTATTCCTCATCAGCAGCTCTCTAATGCATCATCTGCCACTCGCCGTGATAAAGGCAAAGAAAAGGAGCAGGAGAAGGAGAGAAAGGAGAGCAGAGAATGTGTGCTACAAGAATATAGACGGTTTGGTCGTTGGGACGGGTGGGGTTGAGACGCACATTTTCCGGGCCATATATTCTATGTACATCTCTATTCGCATGTCGACACAGATTTCTCGCTTATACTTGTGCTGTAAACCTACCTTACATACCAGAAATCTATACCTGAGCATTCATGTTTGCAGTTCCTGATAGCGTGTGACAAATCAATCTTGAACAAAGTTCATCTCTAAGCATCCTTCATGGAGAATCCGCATGCTGAACGACAGGCTATTCTGCTTGAACGGATTCTCAAAAACACTGTGAGTGTTCCATGTATGGTTTACAGTTCTCAAGTGTTTATCCCTTGTCTAGTCGAAATGTACGGAAATGATTCTTGAACTCAATCACTGCATGGAGGTACGGGGCTATATATGTTATGTGCCCTGCTTTGTAGTCAACAGGGATGTAGGAGATTTTACGTGCCAATGCTTCTATCAAAACGGCAGCAGATTTGGCGACAAAATATCGGAAGAATGTGCAATACAACTTGGAAGCAACGAAGGAGAACCTACCTCTGAATCCATTAAGTAACGATTCACAGTAGATTATCATGATGTTCACTTGTATATGACCGTTTAAACAACTGCGTATTCTACCGATATGACTAAGTATATTCTATCTAGTAGATATCAAGGTCTCATGACGATCTTCACACGCAGTCATTGACTTTTCAACCCTCCATATCAACCACTCACTTTTTCAGGCTATCATCGAACCGGGAACAATTATATGCCCGTACAGTCCATTGTTAATCCCACTGGTCCCTATTCGTCGACTTGTGGCTATTGCTCTCCCGGAGAACGATCTGTGGTCCGATCAAGTCAACACACTGGGAGTTTGTCCGCCTTGAGGCTATCATGCAGTGTACGTTCCCAGTACGAGGAGGACCTGATATAATATACGTCCATTCTAGGTATATCAAAAGATGATAGATCGTGGTTGGCGTCGTTCAGGTAGATTATACGAATTCTACACAGCATGCACCCAAATGACTATCATGGCACCTCACAGGGACAATTTGTTATAAGCCTGATATGAGAACGACGTGTTGCCCGCAATATACGATTAGGTTTCTCCTCCAATTTTATTTATGACAGTAGAGCCAACATAGAGTCTTCAGGCTAGACACTACAGAATTCAAAGCTTCAAGGAGCCAGAGAAAGCTGCTCAATCGGTTTGTGTGGTTAAAACGTGCGATGATCTGTTCTGAAACTGTTCAGATGGAATCGTTTCGTGATTACTGGCCATTGTCCACAACAGATGGACTCTGAGTCTGATGCAAACTTGTATGTGAACGTCTCCTATGTATGCTTCATTAGTCATCTAAACTTATTGCTGCAAGGTCTAAGAGGAAGGGAGCGCAGACGTCTATATTCTCTCTTTGCGAATCTGTACATGCTTCAGAAAGAGAATACATCGGCGCAACCACGACAGCATTTCACGCTTTTGAGGTAAAATATCACAAACGACACTTCACAGATAACCTCCTTGTTGTTCATAGACCGTCATCGAACCTTCCTCCTTTACCGAGGAGAAGTACGCCTTGTTCCAGAATTACCAGATGAACGTCCACAATGAGAGTTCTACGCCCTCAGATTTCAAACGTTTCCTAGTAGAGTCCCCTCTTCTAGTGCGTCTTGTACACTCTGATTAAATGCTGTCCTTACACCGACCAGGAGGAATCAATTATATATGCTCCTGGAGCACCTTCTCACCTACCGCGAAACTATGGATCCTATCACCAGTTATATAGGTTGAACGGAAAACTCATCGCATTGGATGTTATCGACATTCTCCCGCATTGTATATCTAGTGTTTACTTCATGTACGATGACACCTGGCAGAGGTTCTCACTTGGGAAGGTACGTCTCTGCGCCATAACACCGAAGATTCATCAATGAACACAGATAATGAACTAGTTGAGTGTATTACGAGAGGTATCTCTCGTTTGCGAGATGCGGGGCGCAGGTATAGAGGGAATGGACTTTCTGTATATGGGTTGGTCACAATTACGCCTCTTTCCTGCCAATTGTCATCGACGCCGACCAGGTTTTTACGTTCACTCATGTCAAAAGATGAGATATAAAGCACAATACTCACCATCCTACTTGGCCGATCCGGTTAGTTCATTCTTTATTTTCCCCTGAAATAAGCATTTTTAATCCAGAAAAAGGAGTCATACGATTGGCATCCATTATCGTATTGCCTTCCTCTCCTGGATAAATACAAATATGCTTGCTTTACCCGCCCCGAAAAATCATGTTCTGAGCCCTCGTATGATGGTCAAGGTAATCCACTAATGTCTGCTTTTTGAAAAGCTTCAAATGACTTTGGATGAGTCAATTCAACAGACGTGACAGCAATAAATCAAACTGATATTGACGAAATCTTGGTAGTCTCTAGATTTACAGAAAGGCAGATTCTAGCGAGACCGATAACGGTCCGTCTGAGTTATCCTGCCGATATCATTTCTACTTTTCATTCACTTCTTTCCTTTAGACATCGTCGTATTGGGATGACGAAGAAGTACGAGATAGCATCATGGCGTATCTCAATGACATAGGGGTGGATACTGCAAAGGAAATAGTACTAGTCTTATAATGCGCAATTAGAATTATTTATTTCGAGCAGCGTGACAGATCCTTGTCACGTCACAAATTTTGAAGCAGAAAAGCTTTTGCAAGAGACCAAAATGGTACGTTGAGCGCATTTCAAAGCAACATATGCAATCTCACCAACCGGAAGCTTCGTCGTCAAATCAGGGAGCGCCGCCAATACATTTACGCAAAATCTCAAGAAGCCCAGGAACGACAAACTTACGAGCGAAAGCAGCAGTTAAAGGATGCTTTGGCGAGCGGTAAATCCCTGCCTACGGAGCTGAGGAGAGATGCAAAGAATCTGGCCAAAGATTTGGCCTTCGATAGTGCTCAAGAAGGTGGGTGAAATCTGACTTTCTTGACATTCAACCCAATTCGCTTTCTTGTTTTAGAACCAACGACACATATCGACGACGAATATTCTCGTGCTGGAATCCAGGATCCAAAGATCGTCATTACAACATCTCGCGATCCAAGTTCCAAGTTGCTACAGTTCACAAAGGTAATTGTCTGCTTGACTGGTCCAAAGTCGTCAGACCGATTGAACAAGAATGTCAGGAAATGAGACTCGTTTTCCCCAACTCCCATCGAATAAACCGCGGAAACTACGTCGTGAAAGAACTCGCTGAAGCCTGCCGAGCTAATGATGTCACAGATTTGATAATTCTACATGAACATCGTGGTGTTCCTGGTGAGTGACTTCCCATGGTGATGTTTTAGAATATAATTTCAATCGTGGAATAGATGCAATGATCGTTTCTCATTTTCCACATGGTCCTACCGTCTTCTTTACGTTATCTAACGTTTCCCTACGGCATGACATTGGCACTTATCAAGACTCTACTGTTTCTGAGCAATACCCGCATCTCATCTTCGAAAATTTTACATCGTCTTTAGGTCAGCGCGTCCGAGACGTCTTAAAATACCTATTTCCCGTTCCCAAGGAAGACAGTAAACGGGTCATGACTTTTGCAAACGAGGATGACTTCATTTCATTCCGGTACGAGCCTATTGGTATGTTGAGACGTCGTCTTACTCCCCACCAAGTCATCATGTCTTCATGAAGATCCCACGGCAAGTTCAGCTTGCGGAGGTAGGGCCCCGATTTGAAATGAAGCGTAAGCACCTTTGCACTCTCATCATATAAAACTTGACGATTTTGTAGCGTATGAAATCCGACAAGGCACTCTTGAACAGACTGAGGCCGAAAGAGAATGGGTACTAGCTCATTACGCTCGAACAACAAAAAAACGAGCTGTCTTAGGTGGCCCTGTACCGTCATCTGAACCACCTACGAAGAGATTGAGATGATTTGTGTGGGAATCGGAACTTTTTGCGATTCGCCATGTAGGCACATTCAAGACGCAATATTGGGCAACACTTTCTGACTCTTGGTCATGCCTGCCTCACCATTGCACTGATTAGTGATTATGCTTAGAAAGAGCACGTCAGAGGACGAGAGAATATTTAGATATTTGCTGAGTCCTAGATGCTTAATCTGTCTTAATCTACTGCGAGACTTCTGTCGAGCTCCACAAACCCTTCAAAGAAAGCGGAGAAGAGGTCAATTGCATTCTGAATATCATGGGAGCCAGCCGTCTCTCTGATCGAGTGCATCGACAACATAGCATTGCCGACATCAACAGTCCGAATCCCGATCTTCGATAACATGGGACCTACGGTGGATCCGCACGCCCTAACGTTTGGGATGAGTACAGAACAAAAGGGGGAAAGCGTTGTGCGTACATATCGTTCCGGACTTCATACTCTTGCACTCGTCCTCCCTTGCGCTCAATCAATTGCTTTACAATAAAAGTTGAGATGGCATCAGAAGCATATCTCTGCTTTGCATTGGTCTTAACTACAACACCGCCGTTCAATTTTGGCTGATGATTGTCTTCATGCTTAGAGGTGTAATTGGGATGGATAGCATGTCCCATGTCAGCAGAAATAAGAAACGACCGAGAAACAGACTGCGCAAGAGCTGCTGGCGTAGGCGAAAGTCGATTAATGAGGGAAGGAATCAGACTCGACTCTGCACCGGAGGTAGAGACACTGCCTATTTCTTCGTGATTAAAGAGAGCGATGCAATTGACGTTGCCCTCAAGCGTTGAAAAAGCTTGTGATGAAGCTGTCTCAGCCATGGCTTCTACAGCGCAGAATCTGCAGAAGGATCAAGAAAAGATACTGATAGGCAGAGAAAACCTTACGATGACACAAGATTGTCCATACGAGGACTGAAGATGAATTCGTTGTTGATCCCTCCAAGAGTAGCCGGCTGCGTATCATAAAGGGACCTAGACAAAGGTCAATAATTGAGCAGAGGTATAAAACGACAACTCATACAACTCAAAATCGTGGATATAATCTGGAGGGACTGAAAGTTCAGCCGCCAACGATGATAACAGCTCCGAGTGATGATTAGCTTGGATACTGGACGATTTCTGATCAAAGCGGGATTTTTCAGCCTCACTGTCATCCTTCTTTGCGTTTAACTGGCTTTCCACAAGCCCGAGTATTGGAACGAACTCCGTTTCTTGATTGAATTTCAAGTTATTATTGACATCCCTATCCACTTCAAAGCAAATTAGCAGATCAAGTGGAATCAAGGGAGCGAATACTCACAGTGGATAGCAAGAGTAGGGATACGCATGAGCGGACGATCGACTTTAAGGAGCTTCGATTTATAACGGCCATTCTCTTCCTTGATAACCACACGCCCAGCTATTGAGAGGTCACGATCCAACCAGGAGTGCCAGATTCCACCACCATACGTTTCAACTCCAACCTGCAAATATCCCGATTCCGTACGTTTTGAAATGGGACGAATCTAGTTGCTTGCTTAGTTGGCAGAATTATGGGCTTACTATAATCGTTACTATTACCTTGAGATTAGGGCTATCAACGTGTGTAGCAACAATGCTGAGTCCTGAACCTTGCTGCCATTGGGCGGGGATCGTAAATGCTATTAATGCTGCCTGGTTCCTGAACACAATGAGCACAATAACGAAGATTGACAGGTCCAAAATCACCTCGTAAAGAAATATTTGCCGCCAGGCTGTATACTTTCTTCCCATCGATCTATCTCTTGTAGCTAGATGCAAAGAATTGTGAATCTCTTTTGACAGTGGTCGATGGATAACGATACAAACTTACCTTTTGAAAGCCAGCCTTCTCCAGACGGAGAGATGCGTTTTCAACGGCATGAAATGGAGTTGGGGAGGCGTTAACAAACTTGAGGAATCTTAAAGCGGCTTCAGGACTGTTTGGGTAGAGCATCATGGTCATCAGAGACCTTGCTGGAGGTCTAGAAATCCTATTAAGCACGTTGGCTCTCGCCCGGCACGAGTGGAAGTTCATATGACCGTTGGTCACGTGCTAATTGATTATTTTTCCCTTCGTTCTCCACCTACGCAGAAAATATGGTTCAGACGTACAGCAAGCACGTTCCAGCAGCAGTACGTTTACAGTTAATTGATTTTGTATTTTACGCATGTATGAGTTCATAGGCGTTTGGCTTGGTCTGTAGCTCGTCATCCAATTCACAGTATGATGGGAGATTTGCCTACGTTCCTGGTCTGGAGGATGTGTTAGTATGGGATGTGAAGACAGGAACTATGGTTCGTTGGAAGCTCACGCTATAATCTCAGTAAATCTGACTTCTCTAGGTGGCCATGTGGCATGAAATAAGTTTCACCGCAGAAGTTACAGCGATTCTACAGTCTCCAAAAAAGGACATGTTTGCGGTTGGCTACGCGGACGGATCCATTCGTCTCTGGAATCCCAGTAGCAAAACTGTCATTTCCACCTTCAACGGTCATAAAAAATCTGTCACTGCACTTGCCTTTGATGAACAAGGGACCCGACTTGCGTCAGGGTCCCAGGACACTGACCTGATATTATGGGATGTTGTTGCTGAAGCAGGATTGTTTCGGTAGGTGGGATTAGCGTGGATCTCTCAGCGGAACTCACAGTTTTTACAAGTCTTCGGGGACACCGTGACCAAATTACAGCCATTCGATTTCTCACTCATGCAGATCTTCCTTCGACCTCGACTGCTTCTGCGTCAGGCCTTCTGCTTACTTCTTCAAAGGACACGTTCCTGAAACTATGGGACCTCTCGACACAGCATTGTATACAAACAGTGGTTGCCCATCGCTCCGAAGTGTGGACCATAGCTGTCAATTCCAAACAGGACCTGGTTTTTACAGGGAGCAATGAAGGAGAGATGAAAGCATGGCGCATCGACCAGGATGCATTGGCAAAAGGTCTTCGGGAAACTGAATCAGGCGAAGTATGTTATAATGCTCGCATGACTTGTTGAAACCCTGACCCTACCGCTCTAGGTCTCAAAAATGGTTCATCCTTTTTCATCCTTGCCACTCGCGTCTCGTCATCGCGTTTCACAAATTACTTTTCATCCTTCACAGCCATTTCTGGCTGTTCAATCTCATGATCGCTCGGTTGAAATATTCCGTATCAGATCTGAAGAGGAGGTAAGGAAGAAGCAAATGCGGAGGAAGAAGCGGGAAAAGGAAAAACAACCCAAGACTAAGAGCTCAAAAGGCCAAGACAAGAGTGAAATAGGTGAAAACGGTAAAACTGACGAAGAAATCAAACTTGTTGATCTTTTCACCCCTTATCTTGTCATCCGCGCCAGTGGAAAGATCAGGTCATTTGATTTTGGAGGAGATGCTGTCTGGAATCGCCCTGTCCAGGTACTTGAATGACCATCATAAAGCGCTCCATGTAACCTATATTCTCGACTTGCAGATCATGACGGCCCTGGCTTCAAATGCCCTTGAAGTATATAATATTCCCCAACCGGCAAAGTCGAAGGATATCCCAGAAGCCGTTCGTTGCTTCTCTGTTGACCTTCCCGGTCATAGAACCGACGTTCGTACTCTTTCGTTGAGTTCTGATGACGAAATTTTAGCATCTGCTTCTAACGGTATCACCTTCCCAGTTATATCTTTTGAGTCTTATTCACTGAATTACCTTAGACTCGCTTAAAATCTGGAACATGAAGACCAATGCTTGTATAAGAACAATAGATTGTGGATATGCTATTAGTAGTACATTCTTGCCTGGTGATCGCTATGTCAGTGTCTTGCCCTTCGTAATTGAGGCTCTTGTGGTATTCACATCTCTGCTATTAGGTCGCCGTTGGCACTAAAAGTGGAGAAATCCTCATCTACGACCTCGCGTCATCGTCACTCATAGAGACAATACAAGCGCATAAAGGCACGGTTTGGTCATTGCATGTAAGAAGTGATCAGCAGGCTCTTGTGAGTGGCAGTGCAGACAAAGACATCAAATTCTGGGAATTTGAACACAAAAATGCAACTGTGGAGGGTGTATGTTTTCACAATAATTCTACTGCTTGCTTTACTTATGTTTTCCCTCAGGTCCAAAACGGGAAAAAAACAACCTTAGTGCATACTCGGACATTGAAAATGACTGACGAGGTTCTCGCAGTCAGATACAGTCCCAATGGGAAATTTCTAGCCGTCTCGTTACTTGATTCGACGGTGAAAGTTTTCTATCAAGATTCGCTCAAGTTTTTCTTGTCTTTGTATGGGCATAAGGTACTGTAACAACAACTCGTCGATTGACAGCTTTTTCTTTCTGAACACAAACCTGTCTAGCTACCAGTGCTATCAATGGATATATCCCATGATTCAAAGCTCATCGTCACTTGCTCCGCTGATAAGAATGTCAAGATCTGGGGTCTTGATTTTGGAGACTGTCACAAGTCATTATTTGCTCACGATGAGAGCGTCATGCAAGTGGCATTCGAAAAGGACTCGCATTGTTTCTGGACCGTTGGAAAGGACAAATTGCTGAAATATTGGGATGGTGACAAGGTAATCTTGCCGTTCTGCCTACGAGCTGGATTGGTATTTATATACCATAGTTTGAACACATTCAAAATTTAAGAGGCCATCAAGGTGAGATCTGGGCTCTCGCGCTAAGCCACCACGGCAAATTCGTCGTCACTGGTTCTCGCGATAAATCAATCCGCGTTTGGGACAAGGACGAAGGCGATCAGGTGGGAGATTTCATGAAGATTTTCAATCTCCAGCGCAGTGTCTCACAATACACACAGATATTCCTCGAGGAGGAACGAGAACGAGAGCTCGAAGTGATTTACGAAAATGGAATCGCAGATTCATTGAATCGCTCCCAAGAGCCTAATGGTAGTGGCGTAGAGGGTGGCCCTGTTGACACTTCTGCTCAAGCAGAGGTGACTACTGTCACCAAACAGACTGCTGAAACTCTGATGGCTGGAGAGCGAATCATGGAAGCTATCGATCTAGCAGATAAAGAGCGTGCAACATTCCAATCATATAATGATGATATGTCTAGATTGCCCGATGACAGCCCAATGCGCCTGCAGCCTCCTCCGAAAAATCAGTTACTCGTTCAACTGGACAAGACCCCCGATGAATACGTTCTCTGGGTGATTGAGAAAGTTCGTAGTTCTGCACTGCATGATGCATTGCTGGTCCTTCCGTTTGGAAAAGTCGTTTCTTTGATGGAATATCTGAACTTGTGGGCCCAGAAGGTAAATGATTTTGAAGTTTGTCCAACTGTGCTTCGACCTAATCTTGCATCAGGATCTGAATATCCCACTTGTATCACAAATTATCTTCTTCCTCCTGAAAACCCATCATCATCAGATCGTCGCGAACCGTATCATGCGTTCCGCTCTGATACCCTTACGAAAACACCTTCGCGATGCCTTACAGCGACAAAAGCACATCATTGGATACAACCTCGCCGCATTGCAGTACATTCGGAGACAGAACGATGCTGGCCGTTCCGCTCAGTTCTATGAAGAGGAAGGAATGGATGAAGAAAAAGTACGTGCAAGAATCGCAGAAGGGAGGAAACGAAAGAGAATTGATACCAAGGCATAGAGTATGTTACAGTCTAGTAGTGTGCTATTACAGATACGAATGATAATACAACTATACATCTTCATTGAAACTATCATACTTAGTATTTACTTGCCGCTATGTCTTGGGCCCCATAGGTCGTCCCGCCTAATACGATTTTAGTTTGTTTTCGCTTTTTCGAAAGGCTAGGTCCTACCAATCACAATCAGCGGGAGGTGTTGCTCGTCTGTACTGGACATTCAGTCTTCCCGTGTCTGGATCGGCGAGCTGAGAAAAGGCGGCACGCGTGAGGTCGATGTGATGAGAGCCTGCCTTGCATCCCGCACAGCTGTCGACAACCCGTACAAACACGCATTTTTTAGGACCATTGCACACTTGAACGTTCAGTAGGAGAATGTGACGACACAGATGTAAAACTTACCTTCGAGAAACTCAAAACATTTCGGCCGATCATCCCACCCGTGGAGGGTAGTTGCACAAGCAAAGGATTTGTCCTAGAGAAACTTTGAATAATCAACCTAGTCTCGTCATGCAAGTTCGAACCGTCGGAGACCAGCCTCCTTGCGACCAACAGCTGGGATTCTTGAGATCGTGGCCGGTGTACCTGCAGGCAGGACGAATTCCATTGCTGTGGATGGTGCCAGTGAGAAGATTTTCACTAACCAGGTGATTATCACGTTCTTTGATTCACCAATACCCTTCATCCCCTTTATCAGTTTTCCAGCGATGACGCCAATACTACCTAATTTTGAAACGGCGTTCCTCTTGTCGTTCTGGCCCTTGTCGACAGAAGTAAAGTTTCGTGGGTATTTGTATGAGAGATCGGTCCCTTCTACCGTCTCCCAACCATCTCGCGAGTCGAATCTGTAATCCTCTCCAAGCGAGTGTGCTTCAGAGTATCTGTTCCGCGTCGTTGCGGCTGCCAACGCGGTAATGAGGAAGAAGGAGAGCAGGGCGGCGAAGGAGAACAAGAAGCGAAAGGCTTTGGTCATGGTGGCAAGAGCTGATAAATACGCTGGCGACTGAGTGGTCGTGTAGCAACAAGCTTAAGGGAGACCACGCGTCGGTAGTACTAATCACTCGCAAGTCACGTTGGCGCGCTGGTGGTCATGTGGCGCAGATCCGAGCGGAGATGACGTATTTTCCGGAAGTGTTGATTACCGGTGGAAAACTTCTAGTAAATTGCCTCATAGATTTGTGAGTTCCTTTCCTCTCCATGCCTCCAGAGCCCTCGAACATCGCCCATGGTGTTAGTCGCCGCGTCACACGCAAGGCTACAAGTGAGGATGAGGTTGACATCAGGCGGGCAAGAGGAGAAGTACATTCATGCCTCGATTTCTTGTATGTATCAGCTCATCAAAGGTTCTAGATCTCCTGCGCTGAGTGTCGAAGGTACGTAACTTCGACATTTGAGCTTCTAAAGAGTGATTCATCAACATGCATAGGCTTAAATTGAAATGCGATAAGAAATTGCCTTGTGGTTCTTGCAGTATGCAATAGCTTTCGTTTCTGATACCTACAATAATACTCCAACCTTCAGCTCGCCGTGGATGTCCCTCCATATGTCCCAATGGTAGTCTTTCTACTGGTCAAGGCACAAGGTACGATCTATCTCTTTCCGACTCGATCCTCTCTCATTTTGGCCAGGTTTGTTCTTGCCGACACAACTCAACTGCATGCAAAAATTGCAGAGATGGGGCAACGAATCCGACAATTAGAAGATGCTCTCGCAATCTTTCAAGCCGGCGTGTCCAGCGAAACCCATCCGTTACTTCGTGACGAGTTGTTATTAATTAAATTTGGACCGGACAAAGGACAAGCACCGGAAAGACAGCCGCCGCCTCGGGAGAACCTCACAAATTCCATTGATGCGTTGGGAACACTCACAATTGGTGATCATGGCCAAGTCAAGTATTTTGGACGTTCTGCAGGATCTGAGGTTTGATTCAACTCTCACTTTTCGACACGGGCATTTCTGACCGTAACTCGTGTTTATCTGACCAGGCGCTTCTTCTGGTCTGTCTGTTCTCTCCCGTAAAACGCCCGTTCTGACGTCGATGGTCTAGGCAGGGGCTGAGTTGGATAAGATGGCATCTGGTCTCGAAAACGAATCAACTCTTGAAGTGTCACCAGAAATTTCTCAGTTATCTAGTTCATTCCCATTCACTGCGCCGACCAGTTCCGAGAAGTATGAAAAGGCCCTCGACGTCTTATTTGGTTACCTTCCGAGTCAACCTCGGGCATGGTCCCTCTGTGAGACGTACATGGAGCATGCTTCTTGGGCCTTTCGTCCCATGAAACGGGACGAGATCATTGATGAAACTTTTTCTGCGATCTATAAATCCGTAAAAGAGCGGCGCTCAACTAATTCACCCGGCCCGCACACTATCTTCCCCCATAAACTCGCCGTTCTCTTCCTTGTGTTTGCACTTGGCGCTTTGGTAGATCTCACTCTTGAACCATGTGAGTAAATTTATCTGAGCTAACAGACCTGCTCACCCTGCCTGAAGATAATGTGGAATCTGACACCTATTACCATTTGAGTCGGGCTTGTTTATCGCTGCGATCTATTTTCGAATCACCAGAAATTACCACCGTACAGGCAGTGGTTCTCATGGCATCCTATCACGGTCTCGGGGGTAAACGTTACACAACGGATAGCGTATGGTCTCTGACAAGTCTAGGCTGTAAACTTGCGCAAAGTGTAAGCCAGGTTGACTCTTTCTATCGCCCTTGCTCATTCCACTGCCTTGCTTAGATTGGACTGCGTTAGTGTAGTCCTCTGTTACAAGTTCTTCAACTTACTTCGTTGTCTTTTTGCAGACCGTGATAGTGCGAGATTCAGCATGGATCCTAAAACAGTACAACGACGGAGAGCACTTTTTTGGGAACTTTTCTCAACAGATCTATTCTATGTACGAAATTCTCGACGTCTGCTCAGAAACCTTATTGAGCTTGACAACAGAGCCTCGCGACTGGACGACCACCATCAATCCGTTTATCCTATGTCGATTGCGAATTCCCTGAGGACGACGAGGCAACTATTGACAAACATGGAAATGTCCTCAAAGGCTGTACGCACATATTACATTTCTGTGCCCTAGGATCATTCAAACTTGGGCTCATAGATTATCAATGGAAATACGAATTTACCAAAGAGATAGCTTCAACTGTGACAGAACTCACACTGACCGCAGAGCCTCCGCACTACCAAACGGTCCTTGATCTTGACCGCAAAGTCCGCGAAAAAGCGCTCCCTCCCCATCTTAATGTCTTCATGAGTCCTGAGGATGAACATTGTACTCCATCTGTTTACATGCGAGGTTGTCTCCTGGGGCAATATCGTACAGTCAGTCAGTGTACTCCACTATCTTACTTCTGACAAGTCTTCTCACAACAGCAACAGCGTTGTTGTACATTCACCGCAGTTTTTTCGCACAGGCCATGCTTGACCACCCTACCAATCCTTTGCGGAGTCCCTACGCACCTTCTTTTCTCGCGGCATATCGATGTGCCTCTGGAGTTATCAAATCAAATTTGAACCACTTTGACCGATTTCCTGACCTTTGTTGTAGATGGTGGAGTATTTGGACACATTGTATGTAATCGTTATGGAAGAAAATTCTATTCGTGCTGATGTTAGCTGATCACGTCCAGTGTTCTCCGCAGCCGTTCGTCGTAGTTTGTGACCACGTCTTTGTTATACTGATTTTTCTGCGCAGATCATTGTCGGCACCATCGTGACTCGCTCACCGTCATCAAGCATGGCTCCAAGTGCGTTCATAGAATTGGGACTTGCTTGCGACCTGTTCGAAAAGGGTGCATCCCACTCTCGCCGTGCTCGAAGCGGACTGGTAAGTGTCCAAAGTCCATTGGCCCGCAAGTGTTGTCGTAACATAATATGCTAGGCCATTCTTGGTAAATTGCGCGAAAAGGCTTTCCAAGTCTATTCACAGCTTCGAAGTGGTAATCAGTCTACCAACGCCGTCCTTTCTGTTGGCAAGCCGGATTACGGTGACGATGAGCTTGCTCTCTTCGGTGGACAGACACGGGTCCTTGTTAGCAAATTACTCAAAAAGTCGTCCATCCGACAGCAACCTTCTTCTCCGATTCATAGTGGGGACAGCACGGCTGGGAGCCCCACGGAAATTCCACCTGACGTTCATCCGTCACTCGTAGAATATCTCTCGAAGATACCCTTGGATCACACTAATAATCCCATCAACTTTCATCAACTCCCCGCTTCGCCGACTCTTCCATACACGTCACAAAACTCGTTCCAGCAGAATAGTTATCTCACGACTTCTGTTGTCAATCAACGGAGCTATGTGGACAACTCTTCTCGCCTACCTTCACCTAATATACCATTCGATTCGGTTCCAGACTACGGAAACTCTGCTATGAAAAGCGACTCTTCGGAAAATTTGGTTGATTTGGGTATGATGATGACCGGAGACTCTGGAATGGATGAGCAGTGGATGTCGTTCATGCGGGATTCGGGTTTGTTGGAGGGCAACAATGCAGGGACGTATGGTCCTATCTCTCGATTTTAATGTATTGAATAGTAATCATCTCTTGTCATCTGTTGTAACACCCATACTTCATGTATTTCTACACTCTGCATAAGGATCTTATCTCTATTCTGCTTGGATTGAAGCTGAAACAGAGGCTGGTGACCGAGGGCTCTGCTTGATTGTCTTTCGGTGTCAAACTGAGTCACATCAGGGAGCTGACATTGAACACTTATAACAAGTCCACAGTGACAGGTGCTCGACAACAATCAGAATGAATTCAAAGAAGACTCTGAATGGAACGGATCTCATTCACTACGATACTAGGGTTCTGGGTGAGAGCAATGGGCCGGAGGTTGCCCCCTCCATATCCGTCAGCACCAGTAAGTAGCTTATACGAAGCCAACTCGTCTTTATGTATCCAACACAATAGCTTTCCGTGCACCGAATCCCGTCGATGCACCGATTGATCCACACAATTTTGACATGCGGAACCCCTCGAGGCATATCTACTCGCGTTATACACAACAAGTAAGCACACGAGCTGAACACATACTCAGTCGCATCAATGTAAGCTTCCAATGCCTGCTACAGTAGTCCTTTGCTAATTCCAAGCAAGCACGGATATGCCTTGACATATGCGTCTGGCCTTGCTTGCTCATATGCAGTTTGTCCAGCCGCTTGCACTGACAACTATCCTGCATCTCTGAATCATTGGCCAGGCCCTCGTATTTCACAAGCCAAAGCGCATAGCTATTAGAGGCGGATACCATGGCTGTCACGCTACCATAGAAACATACAGGAAGGCCAAGGATACAGACTTAAGGGTGATTGACCTCGACGACGAATATCAACCGGGCGATTTGTGCTGGTTGGAGACACCTTTGAATCCTACTGGTGAATCCAGGGATATACAATATTATGCGGACAAGGTTTGTAGTGTCCTGACGCGACATCCTTGACTCATGATATCATTCAGATTCACAAAGTTGGGGGGTCACTCTTGGTGGATTCTACCTTTGCTCCCCCTCCCCTCCAGTACCCTTTTGATTTTGGCGCTGACACGTATGTGATTTTGCCTTTTTCATCGCGATATCCAATTCAATGTCTTCAGCGTTTTCCATTCTGGTTTGCACGCTATTATTTCTCCTGTAAATGGAGGCTGAAGGGAATGCAGGAACTAAGTATTTTGGAGGTCATTCGGATCTGCTTTGTGGTGTTCTGATAGTCAAGACTCTGGAAGAATGGAATATGGTCTGTCTTGTCCGATGTGCTTGTTTATCCTTTCAACCAAAATCCACAGTTACATCGTGACAGAACATTTCTAGGGAGTATGATGGGATCCCTTGAAGCATGGTTACTTCTGCGTTCCCTACGAACCCTCCACCTACGAATCCCAAGGCAATCAGAGTCAGCGAGCATACTTGCTTCCTGGCTTCAAGCCATTTCTCTCACACCCAAGGGTCAATCTTTTGATGGTGTTCCGGGTGGTGTCGTTGCCAAAGTTTGGCACTCGTCTCTGCAAGGCAGGGACTCGAGGGGTTTCCATCCCAAACAACAGTTGACAGGTGGATGGAACCCCACCTTCGCTATACTTGTATGATTATCTCCTCTTGCAAACTGACCAGGCACCAATGTAATTTCTTCAGCTTGAGAAAGTAGAATATGCCTCACATTTTCCTCATCTCTTAAAGTACTTCGTGGTGAGTGTGAAGATATCGATGTCACTTGATCTATGTTTATACAGCTTTTGTAGCCTGCTACAAGCTTGGGGGGAGTCGAGTCTTTGGTAGAACATCGGATTCAGAGTGATCCTGAAGCTGATCCTTGTCTCATTAGGTTGAGCATTGGTGTTGAGGAAGTTGAGGTATGTCATCTATTCTATGTACAGTCGGACTCTTCATTTCTGATCTTGATGTTATCAGGATCTCAAGGTTGATTTGCGTCAAGCCCTTTCTGTGGTGGTCGAGGTTTGTAACAACCAAAGATTGATAAGAACATTTTTAACGAAGTTGGATCCATCTAGCTAAAGGCTAAACTCTGAAAGAGTCAGTATCAAAACTGCATGATTACTAGAGACAGCTAAGAGTAGAAATTGGATGCATTAGTTTTTGAGATTATAGGAGAATGGTGATGCTTTGTTAATATCTAGATGAGCGATGGATGATAAAACAATGCATTGAAAGTCACAAGAATTTTTGGCAGCTGGAACAACATGTATAGCTTGCAGACAGTAAAACAAAGTATGGGAAGGAAGATAACCGGTATGGATAATTAATCAGGTGACTTCTCAGAAATTCTAGTTCGTTGCTAAGGTGTGTTGAGAGTGTCACAACTCACCTCTGGGCCCAGCCCTGGGACTCAGCATTGATCCCCGCACTGCTATCACCAAAACGATGCTCAGATTATATTGGGAACTATGGAGACCCATGAGTGTCCAGAGCGATCATGTGTGAGATGCATTATTTTCATAAGTGTCTGTCCACTTCTGACCCATCAAAACCATGTGCTTCCATTAAGACCTAAGTCATGTTCTTTCCTGAAGTTCCTGTGTCAAGTTACAGACAACATCAAAATACATGCGTACCGAGACTACGTATATCACTGTACACACCCGGAGTAGAGTACTGAGATCACTTTGCCCCCGCCTCTCAGCCATGCACAGCGGCTTGCCGGCGGCATAAACAGAGTTCATTCATTCAAATTACAGACAAGATGACTCTAATGTCTGTCACTAAGTGCTAAAATCTAAGCTGTATCATTCGGTGTTCTGAGCCTGTATAGGTTTTTATTACCAGAACTGCGAGACCCCCTAATGCAAGATCGTCATACTCTCCTGTGACCACTACCAGCAAGTTTATATCTGTCTTAGCCCTTCAGCTTAGCAAGTCCACTGAAGTGATTGACAATGAAGGAAATACTAATGTTTCTTTTAGTATCCCATCTTGATGGATGCAGGAGTTTGAAAGAGAACCAGACTTTTGGCAGCCCATCAGTCTAATACTTCAAGTTACTTTCCAAAAAAAAAGGGAATAAACTGAACAAAGAATTGCACACCAGGCTACTAACAGTGATCTTCTATATATCTTGTAACTGTTACACAAAAGAATTCAATAAAGTTGCATAGATTGAGTGTGTTACTATGAATACACACCTAAACTACCCAATTTCGATTTTCTGACATATTTGGAAAAGAAAACAAGTCAGTCTCCAGCCAATTTGGTGTCTGTCACATTTTGATTTCTATCAGAACGGTTTAACTTAAGAACCCGAGTTGTTTAGACCAAGAGATCCGTATGTTACATGATAAGCAGGACATTGATAGAATTTCGAAGGACCGGGAAGTCGGGGGCACTATACTTCAATACTTACAGCAGAAAAAAAAACCACTCAATAGAAAGCCACAGCGTGGAGTATGCTATGGGAATGCTTCTCTTGTTGCACCTGGAGGATTTCATCAATGCGCTCATCAATATCATCAGCTGCCTCGATCTAAAGGATATCAGGATGTTGGCAACGGTTTTTGAGATACACATACTGCTGCAGCAAGGTCAAGCATCGCTTTTCCAGCGATTAGTGCCTCCTCATGATTATCCTTGATCTCCAGGTTTATTATATGGACCGACTTATTAAATTCTCCGCCCCGCGAGAGTAGGTCTAGATGTAGTCTTTCATATCAGACTGGACAACCAACAGATAGAAACACGACGCACCGTCACAAACGGCGTCAAAACAACGCTCCTCGCAGGTGATAACGATGTCAGCGACAGTTCTGGTTTCTTGCCACCGCTCTGGTGCATGCTTGATACGTCGATTGCGATCCAACATTTGTAGGAGACCATTAGCCGAGTACCTGTTGACACGTTCCACACTCTAGATACGCACTCAGTGAACGAGGCAGGACGAACAGGCGTGGATCTTTCGAATTAAGGTCTTCAAAAATCGTGTTATAGGGTGTTCCAAAAGGATAGATATTGGGTTTGTCTATGGATGGTCCAGGTAAACGTACAGCGGAACCTGTTCCAGACGATATGACATGATAACCAGCTTTCCTTTTAAAAAAAAGTTTTTTCTCCTGACTTACGAAAAGATATTGATAAATGGACTCACGAAAGTACAGAGTGGCCTTCCATCGACCGATTCTACGGATTTTTCAGGTCTACGTTTTCGCTTGAATCGACGGAAGACAGACCTGATTACTGGCGCAGACTACACAGAACAAAGGCCGTGGCTTGTAGTCAGAATGAGATGGCGGTTGTCTTGCGTTTCCTTGTGACTCAGCCTGGGTTCCTATCTGTTCTTGTTTGGAAAGGTGTAAGTGAATCTCTTCAATATTGGCTCCATTTTCGGGTTCGACCGTTACGGGCGAGTTGTTCGAAGGTGGAGGTGTAGGTGTTGAGTCTGATGGCAAACGCTGTTGTAGACGAGGGTCGGGACGGGAGAGGCGAGGATCACGCGCTCTTCTTGGGTCCATGTGCAATTGCAAGTCTGTAGAGCAATTATGAGTAAGAAATCGAAAAACCTTCATAGTTTGTCTCAGCAGTATCTCGAACACTTCTGGTCTACATCTCGACCCAGGACAGTGGTAAAGAACGGATCGTGCAGTTTCCACTCTGAATAATCATAGACTAAAGAAGGCAGAGATAAACGCTTACCAGAATTTGTGAACGGCAGATGAGAGTAAGGATTACGTTTGAACCGTAATATATGAAGTGAAAGATATTGACAGAGCAGTTGGGACAACAATCACAAATTGTATTGTCACCGGCTTCGGCTGCGCATCTTCGAGATACAAATTTTCAAATATACGTACAAAACTTGGCTTACAGTTGAAGTTGCGAAAGGAATATATACGGGTATCCTACTGGCATCTTATGACTTCAACGATCATTTCTCCCGGCCCAGGAAGCACTCTACTGCCACATCGATGTATCAATGGGCAGACGCTTACACGAAAATTTTTTGCATCCAGAGGAGTGTCAGCAGGTTCCCCTGTTGACCACAAACTCGTAAGGTACCAGAGAAGATATCATCGCTGGGTAGAGGGAGTGTGATCTCAGAGTAACAATTACTAGAGGAGAATCATCTGGGTTTTTTTTTTGGGGGGGGGCAGTATTGAATACTACTCGTGCGTATAACGAGCGAACTCTCAAATGGCCGATGTGTCCCCATTGTCGAGGGTTCAAGTTGTCATCGTAGATCTCATCCCCCGGGCTTACTTGCAACCTCAGTACGGAATATTTGAGAAAGGATGAGGATGTGAAATTTGTTCTATACGAGTATCATGTACATACAAAATTTGTCAATGTAATTGTGCATCACTGACTATGGCAAACGAAGGTGAGATACACCTCGTTCGCCTCAAACTAGGAAGCTTCATGATTTTTTCTTCCACCTCGAGAGAGAACCCAACTTTCTTGAAAGGTCATCATGATTGGGCCAATTGAAGGTCAATGGTGGGGATTGGGAGACAACTCGAAACGTGCCTCCTTTATAAGGGGCGTGCAAGCCACGTGATATACTGATTGATGACGAGTCGAGCGACTTTCTTGCCAGCGATATATTGGCTCTTCAGTTCTCTAGACTCACACAGCATAGATGCCATTCGACGACGTCACAGAGATCTTTCGGAAGATTACTCATGAGAAAGAACGTGAAATGTCCCATGACACACGCCAAAAGATTACTCCCAAAGTTTCTCCTAAAAATTCTGGATATGAAGACCAGGGTCACATAAGCAAAGAGTACATGAAAGAAGCCTACGCCATCGTATGTCTAATTACTTCATCAATTCAAGTTCGCGATTTTCCTGAGTACGTTCTTGATAGTTGAATCACATCCATACTTTGACGCGAATGCTGGCAACTATCCGGAAGCCCTATTTGAATGTCGATGCGCGAAACACGTATGCGTCAAGACAGACGTCAAGAAAACTTGATGTAAATGGTGGAGATTCCTTGTGGGGTGACATCAAACATCTTACCAACGAGGAACGAGATCAAATCGACCTTCAAGCACGCGTGATTATAACCCGGTGTGCAGACAGGGTGAAGGAAATGGAAGCCATTGAAAAGCGTAAATATGCCTGACAGGAAAACCTGAATACCAGCTCAATAGTTGACTCTACACAGGACGAGCAGAGCTCGTTTTGAGCAAAACAAATCCTCTCGCTCGGTTACTCCCCACCCGACTTTGGCAAGATTCGTCGTCAGTTTCTTCTGACTTCTTGGCTGCACATCATTCTGGAGTCACATGGTATCTGAGCCGCCGCCTCGCAGAAGCCAGTCAAACACAGAAAGAGATGCAGGAAGAACGTGTCAAGCGACAACTTGAGAGGACTCGTACCCTCGGTTCTAGTGCCGCCAGAGATCTGTCACGCCTAACGACGAAAGATGTATCTTCTTCTCAGGAACAGAAGAAAGCTAAGACAGCTGGAAGCTGGCTCGGGGACGCATCGTCAAGCTTACTGGCTGCTACCATAGGCGCACCACTGCACGACGCTCAAACCAGCATACCTCCTCAATCTCTCAATATCCAACCATCATTAGACGAAGAAGACGAAGAACTCGAGCTGTCTGCGTCACAGATTCTCCAATTTGAAGCAGAAAACGCGACAATCCTGCAGTCGGTTCAAGACACTTTCGAGTCCGTTCAACAAGCCGAGTCGCGGTTGTTGGAAATCAGCGCGTTGCAGATGGAGCTTGTCAATCACTTGACGAGACAAACCGAGCTAACAGATCAACTATACGAAGATGCTATTGCTACGACTTCGACTGTAGAGAAAGGAAATGTCCAGTTGAGAGAAGCAAAGAGGCGAGCAAAGGACGGCAGACTCTACATACTACTGTTCCTGGTCGGTGCTAGCATGAGCCTTCTTTTTCTCCATTATTACTGATTATACAATTGTTCATATACCCACCCAAAAAGTACTCCATGTCCGCGTCACCTAATAGTCTCCTTAACTATAAGTATCAATATATGCTAAGCATTGTTGTCGATGATAGGTGAGGAGGATCTCAACAGTGGATCATCTTCGCCATAGTCCTCAATATTGAGGGCATCCGCGAACAGTTCCTCCACTTCGTGGGATCTCTCCTGTAGATGCTGGACGTGTTTCTGAACCATGTTGTAAACGAGCCTACATCCACGCGCGCACAGGTCAGCAATTACCAAGCAAAACATGAACACTGGCGCATAAGACGCACCAACTTGTACATATTGCAAGGGCAAGTCCACCTGCAACCAGAAGTCCATTGATAAGTTTCGTTTCTACAGTGGTGGTTAGAAGTCCTGAACGGGAGATTAATTGCAATTAAATACGGGTATCCATGTGGCCACGTTGGTTTCCGTCAGAAAATGCAGCGATGCGGGAACCAATGAATACTTGAAGAAGAAGCCTTGGGAAAACAAAAAGTGTTGCAATGACAAATTGAGGAAAGGAGACGGCGTTGATGGACTACGAAGAGGCATAGAACAGAGAATTCTGGAAGAAAGAAAGCAACTCACAGCGAGAAGAGAGTTTGAGTAAACCCACGGTGGAAAGGGCGATACACGAATTAAAATAATCAAAGCCAGGCCTCTTATTCGCTAACAAGTCGTATTGCAAGATGTTCAGCCAGTGGATTCCACTGGTTACGATGCAGGGCTTACAACAATCGATTCCAAAGCCTGCCATTGTGGATTGCGTTCCGACCATCTTCGCAAGCGTTGACTGAAGAAGAAACGCAGCACAACGAACACCAAAGATGCACCGGCTAAAGTAGAGAAGGCAGCTATTATGAACCCCTGCATCCCATATGCAAAGCCGCACAATGTAACGATAGTCGTATGACCTAGGAGCGGCGGAAACGATACAACAACTCAAGGACGAGAGTGAGATGTAGAACGCGATCGGACATTGTTGCTTTACCTAACAAAGCAGCAAGTACCAACCAGCCAAAACGTGTTGCTGGCAGTAATTGGGCTCGATCATAGAGATACTGTGCGACTCGTGCAGGTGTTACGACAACGATAAATGTCCCTGAGGGATTCTTGAGTATCTACGTCTCATGAGGATACGTCCGCGTACCAAAACATATGTAGAATAGGACGACAAGCCATATGAAGGTCTGAAGGTTATTGGTTCAAACATAGCTAGATTCGCAAAGTGGGCAGACCTTGCCCAGAATATGAAGGCCCTTGTATTTTCGATACATGATGCTGACGTACTCTTTGACTTTCAGAGTTATACTGAGTGATTCGGAAGCCATGGTCATGGACACTATCAAGAGAGACAGAAGTCGAAGTAACAGAGGCCCTGAAACATCACGTGGTATTCTTCACTGTCAAGCTTCTCGACGGGCGGTCTATGGAGAAATTCAGTGCATATCGAGTTGGGTCAATTCTACTGCTAATTCACCGCCGACATTCATTTTCATTACCTTCTAGGACCCAGGAACTGGAATACAAGTTAGCTTTCCCAAAACCTCTTGTTCCTTAGCTTTGGTGTTCATGTCATCTTAGCCATTCCTCACACCTGTCCCTCCTCTGGGGTCTGACTTCCAGGCCAAAGTTACTCTTCCGCTCCGATTCTTGCTTGGAGCGGTCAGGACTGTGCTAATCACTGTGCTTATTGTGCTGTATACTCTCACTTCTGGCGTTGGTGCTGTCTTTGTGAGAGTGTTTTTGTCTCTACACTATGCTCTTGTTAAACATCAAGAAGGCACCTGTACCTCCAATACATCGCATCGTTTCTCATTTCTTTACAGCAGTGTTTGGGCGTGCGGTCTTGCTTACTCTAGGTTTATTCTATATATCGGCTGAACAAGTAAGAAGAAAACGCGGGTAAGGGAGTCCAATACCCTCATCTTTTAAGTATAATAATTCCTGTTGTGGTCTCGACAGAAGGGATCAGAGTATTGTCGAACCATGGAATCCACGAGCTGGGGATGTCATTGTATCAAATTGGGTTTCGTGGATCGAAATATTATGGCTAGCCATTCGGCAAGTTATCTTTCTCTGAGAAGCTTATATGCTGAGATAGGATATTCAGATTTAATCCTATCTTTGTTCTTCCAGTCTCGAAAGTAGGACCTAAATCTATGGCTTCATCGAATCTGCCAACACCCGCCACCCACACCCCTGGTCCCGTTGAAATTCTGGGCTTTCAAATCGTTTCCCTCCTCACAATCATTGGGATGACTGGCCAAGTGCCTCCCTTTGGTTCTGTAATTGGTAGCGATAGCAAACCTCCACTTAGTCTTGAAAACTTGCGAAAAACAGCGGATAGACCTATCGTTGTATTCCCCGAATGCACCACCAGTAATGGAAGAGGTTTGCTCAGGTTTGCTAAGGTCTTCCGTCAGGAAGTTCCTGTCAAGGGGTATCAGGTTTTTGTCATGTGTGTCAGGTATGAATTTACATTTGATTTTGGTACACGATTGCTGCAACTTTACCCCCTCAAAAGATATGATCCTCCCACAAGTATGACACCTACCCCGACACTCTCTATTCCGTCTCCATCTTTCAATCCTCTTCCCCACCTGTTCTCACTTGCCTCATCCATTATCCCACCGACCATTTCCATTCGTCTCCTTCCGCCATCTGAATCTCCCAGCTCCCCACTTTTCATTGTCAGTGAAATTATCACAGACTCACCTCCTGACGATCAATTGACAGAAGTAAGTGCGGAGTTGATATCTCAACTCGGGAGGATGAAGAGAACGGCTATGGGTTGGGAAGACAAGGCAAGATTCCTAAATTTCTACCGGGGCAAGCATAAACGATAGATATATATATGGATTGTTCTATAGACATATTTACGCACTATCTTTTTATTGAAGAATCTCCGTAGTGGCGCAAACTGACTCCGCATACCTCATGAAGCATGAAATTATACGAAATCGTGATCCAAGAGTCAACAATTTAGAAGACCGAAAACAAGGGCCTTGAGCTTGAAGCAATATAGCAAGGAAACACCTCAGTAAACATTTTATTAACCCTCACAATTCGATATAGTCAGCCTCTTTAGTCTGATTTGTCCACAACTATAAGAGTAACCTTGAGGGCCAGTAAGGGGGTTACACAGAATCCAAAGAGAATGAAACTAAGGAGCCTCCTTCTGCCTGAGATGTATCAGAACGCCCCTCAGTCCAAGCTCAGAAGTACTGAAAATCTGAAAGCTGTCAATGAGGGCTCAAATGGGTGTTTCTCATTGATACAACAGCCAAGAGATTCATTTCTGGAAGTTGTATTTGATCAAAAACACAGATGGTTGATAACGAAACAAACATCCTTTATGGGGCATGAAATATCAAACGGCATGGCCACAAAGTCGGACCAAAACAGACATATCTGCGATTCTGTGATAAAAGATATCCCGAAAGTGTTTGATCAGACCCTAGATTCTTCAAAATCACAGAGTTAGTTAATCTATGTTATACAAAGTGGAACCCCGATGAGCCATGAGTCCAGAACTACAACGTCCAAATAGAAGTGACGCATTATTTTCTTCCATGTTGCATCTTTACGCGAGGATCGCCACGTTCGTTTCTCTTACGAAGCTTTTCCTGACGTTTACTTGCTGACTCTTTCTCTGACGTGGCCATCTCTGACGCCTGTGAGCTTGATCGACCCAGAACCATCGGAGATATGACAGAAACCCAAAGCTTAAAGACTGCATAGACGGGAATCTGATTTGATGGTTAGTTTAAACTAGAGAAGGAGGTGTCATGAGACCAACCACCATGTATAACCACCAAAACCATTCTCCGAACGCGCCGCTTCCGATTTGGCATGCCCCTACATATGAACTTAGTTCGAACCTCAGATAGACGAGTGATTGAGCTCACATGTCACGTAGAGAATATCGAAGCACCATTCAGTTACGCCAGCCTGGCTGAGGTCCTCGCCATAAGAGATAAGTGTACCAGTGGTGGGATCACGTCTGGTAGTGCCTATTTTGATCAGGTAGTTTGAGAGAAAGAAAGCCGGGAAGAATGTAGCAATGTAAATGGCCAGAGATCCCTTGGAGGGAGGCAGAGAGTCTCTTCTGAAAAGGACGCGACATAAGATAGAGATGAGGGTAGGCAGGAGCATGCCCAGTTTCAGAGTCTTGACGGCAGCTTCATTCCGATTCGCTGCAAGGGAGTAAGCGCAAGTCAGAAACACGCACAGAGCAACATACCAATACGTTTCGCCGCGGCATTCGCCATCGTGTTGAGCCTCTAGTCGTGGCGCGGTGCAAACAGTTTTTAGCCACGTGATGACGGAGCCATTTTTGCTCCGCACTTTCGAATTTGACACTTGAGCGCTCTCATGGAGCCTGACGATGGCAGCCCAACGCACTTGGAAGCATCATTTCAGCTCAAAGCAGCAACGGAAAGGGCCCTCGAAGCCAACAAAGCTCACCAATATGTCCTTACCAAATACGCAGAGCACCTGATGGCTGAATTGCAGGAATTGGACAAGCTTATGGTGCGTGCGCGTCTGTCTTTCCGCGATCACCATTTGACGCGGTGTTGATAGGATGCTGTTGTGACCGACGACATTGAAGATGAAATCAATGCCGAAGTTCAGATACCTGGCGCAGTCAAGGCGACGGGACCGTGCCCCGTCGCAGAGTTCTTGAAACCAGTACGATAAATTACCGCTGCTGCGCGCAAGGTTTCTTACGTTATATCAGGATTCGCCCTTCTATGAAGATGCATCACGAAGATTGCAGTATCTAAGCGATACCGTTGATCACCCCAGTATGTTCCTCATTCGCGACAAAGAGTAATTCCTCATGACCTCAGAGGACAGTGAAGACCAAAGAGCTAGAAGCGTTGGCAGAGGCGGTCAAGCAGGAAAATCTACGTCTCAAGGCTTATGCATCTCAGCAAAGGTACATCAGTTGTTAAATGGATCAAGTCTACCTATCACTATATTTATAGTGGACAAAGTGACACCGAGTTCGACATTGAGAACAATACCGAGGGTATCAACTGGTCTATCGTTGCCGAAAATGTAAGCCTTTTTCCCTGTCGCTGTCCATGACTCAATTCAATTCTTCCGTTAAAGGTCAACAAGGCATCTGGTTCGACGCACCGCACTGCAGACCAGTGTCGCATAAAATGGCTTGGCGACCAACACCCAAGCATAAATCATGGCACTTGGTCACAATCTGAGCTCGAGAAGCTCAAGAACTTGGTGTCTACTCAACACCAAACGAACGAAGGCAAGGTTAATTGGGTCTGGATCGCCAAGGAGCTCGGAGTCAGTCCTCACAAATCTCCTCAACTTGTCAACTGACATCGTTAAAGACAAACCGTACCCCGATTGATTGCATGCGCCACGGTGTCCAACGCCAACGACACATCTGGAACGCAGAAGCCGACGAGAGGCTCTCTGACGCTGTCAAGCTTTATGGCACATACAATTGGAATATCGGTATCATCTCAAGAATTTCTACACATGAACCGTTCGAGCTCAAGTTCCTTCCCAGTCGCGCGCTACGTCTCCGAAGACGCCACGGCCTCCCAGTGCCAAGTTCGATACAGCCGCGCCATCGACCCGTCTCGCAAACGAGGAGCATGGACCGACGACGAGCTCGCGCGCCTCAAGGAGGCCGTGGCAGCGTACGGGAGTTCTTGGGTAGAGGTGGCATCGTGTATGCCCGGACGGACGAACGAGCAATGTCGAGAACGCTGGTCAGACCACCTCAACCTCGCCAGTGCGGGTGCTGTGTGGACGAAGGAGGACGATCTGGCTTTGACGACGGCTGTTGGTGAGATTGGCAACCGATGGAAGGAGATCAGCGCCAAAGTCGGGAATGGCGCGACTAGTCAGCAGGTATGGGTTTTTCATCACGAGTGTTGGGATTCTGAGGCTCACTTGGTGGGCTTGTAGTGTCGTACGCGCTGGGAGAAGTTGAAGCGGTCGCAGGAACGGGAACAGCAGGCGGCGGCGGCGGCAGCAGCAGCAGCAGTTGCTGGCCCTTCATCGCTTGCCCCGGAGAGCCAAGTCGCCGTATCGAAGCCTAAAGGCCGGCCCCGAAAGAGCGCTAAACCTGCCGGTACTGCAGCTCAAGAAGAGAACACAGCTTCGGCACCGTCAGCGCGTCCGAGACCCCGGCCAATTGGGAAGGGTAAAGGCAAGGCAAAGGTCGTCGAAACTGATGGTACTTCTGCAATCATATCGGCACAAGGTCCTGCTGCTGATCAGGAAGAACATGCGTCCGATGGTACTGCGGGAGCTGGCGCAGGTGAAAAGCGGGGTTTGGACGAGACAGGTGAAGAGGTCGGGGCACCAATCAGAAAGAGGAGGAAGGTTGTCGCTATCCTGCCGCCCAAGAAAAGCGAACGGACTCGGAGAGACGCGTCCTCTTCAGTGGTCGTCGATACTTCTCCCGACAACGATGCAAAAACAGCATCCTCGGAGGCAAACCTTGACCAACCAGATCTACCTCGTCTTCGCATACGTATCAAGCCAACCTCCATCAAGTCTTCAGCTGATACAGTTCTCAATTCCCCTGGCTCAGAGGCTGAGATTGCAACGAGCGGCTCACAAAGCAAGTCAGGGAAAGTTATGGCGTCCCCTGGGAGCGATTATCATGGTTCCGATGATGGGGATGAGCATCAAGAGTCGGTGGGGAGACTCAGGACACCGAGAGGAAGGGGTAGAGGTAGAGGTAGAGGCAGAGGCAGAGGTAGAGGTAGAGGCAGAGGACGTGCAAAATCCAGTGCGGCAGTTGCTGTAGATGATAGTGGCGAGTAACATGGACGTTTCACAACGAGCCAAAGACTTGTAAAGGTAGAACCGCAGTTAATTGTATCGTATCATAACCGACAACTCAATAATACAAGCATACAGTCCAAGGTGAAATACATCGTTA
The DNA here is from genome assembly GCA_017657225.1 of Termitomyces sp. T69sscA. Lineage (NCBI taxonomy): Eukaryota > Fungi > Basidiomycota > Agaricomycetes > Agaricales > Lyophyllaceae > Termitomyces > Termitomyces sp. T69sscA. Next base: position 101,142 of record JAGGAQ010005957.1, on the reverse strand, counting down.
CCCCTTTGAAGGTTTCCATCGTTTACGTGGATGGGGAGTACTCATTTCCCAGTTGACGATATGGCCGAGGAGCTCGCCTTCCTCCTGGTTGGTCATGTCCTCTGTCGCAACGAGGAGATTGCGCAGGGACTCTTGCACGAGCGCTGCCGTCTTGAGCTTTTTCTCGAGGGACGGAAGTGCAGCCTTTTTGGGTGGGGATGCCTGAATGTTCTCTATTAAAAGCCGGTTCACCGCATGGGGGGAAAGAATAGACATACGGGCGTGCGGAGGTAGGTGTGCTTGGGCGGGAGAGACGGAAAGTACGAGGGTATGTAGCGCAGCGTGAGTGGTACGGTCGGTAGCGTGCCTTCGTCGTCCGAGGGGAGGAGTTTGGGCGATGGCGGGGGAGAGGGCGCGGGAAGCAGCGTTACTGCGCCGACGTGCTTGTCTGCGACACGGGCGTTGGATGGATGGATCAGGGCGGGAAGAGAGAGTAGCGTACCCTGTTTCTTCCTCTTACGAGACTCGGATGCGGTGGCGCGCAGCGCGTCGGGGGCGATGCCTACCTCGTTGCATGCGAGCAAGACGTCGGTTGCGATCACGCCCGCGCGGTTGGCTAGATTTGCGTACTCGTGTGCGCGCGCAAAGAGCTGCTCGACGACTGGGGGAGGACACGGTGAGTGGTGCTTTTCGATGGAGTGCTGGACACGAACAGGCGACGACGTCGACTTCGATGTGGTGCACGGCGTCCTGCTGGGCGGCGTCGAAGCCCGCGGCGCGCAGCTCTGCGGTGATGAGGCGGTGGAGGGCCTGGCTTGCGACGGAGGGAGTTATGCTGGTGAGGTCGGGGGGCGGTGGAGGGCCCTCTGGCACGGGCGACGGCTTTGGCGGCTGGAGATGGGGAAAGGCGGGGAAGTAGGGGAGAGCGGCGGAGGCGTAGTGGGCGGGGTAGTGCGTGTGTGCTGCGAGGTACGGGTTGTACAGCGCGGCCGCCGCCGCCGCCGTCGTCGGCGCACTCTCTGCTCCTGGTGGTTGGTACATGACCGGCTTTTGATCATCACCCACCATCATGTCCGCCGCCCCCGTCCTCCCACGCCCGCACATCGTCGGCCCAGACTCTCCAGAGCACCCTTTCCCCATCCTCCTCCAGGGCCCCGTCCAGCATGGCTACGGACGCGGCGGCAAAGATCTCGGCTGTCCGACTGGTCTGCGCATTCATGTTCTCCGTCTCGCTCAGCTGCCCATTCTTTCCCAGCAAATCTCCCTGAGGACTCTGTCACACCCTTGTCCTCGATCGCACAGACTGGTGTCTACTACGGCTATGCCCAGATAGTTGCGTCTACCCTACGACCTGAGGACGCTGCCGTGCTTCCCATGGTCATGAGCCTTGGCTGGAATCCATTTTACAACAATAAGCGGCTCAGTGCGGTATGGCTCTTTTGGCTCTTCAGGCCCCGGCTCACTAGTTGGTCAGGAAATCCACATCATGCATGACTTCCAGTCCGACTTTTATGGCCTGGAAATGCGAGCAGTCGTGTTGGGCTATATTAGGCCAGAGCTAGACTACATCTCGCGCGGTGCGTTGTGCCTCGTTTATCTGACATTACTGCTCAACGTGCTTGAAGAGGCCTTGATTGACGATATCAATACTGACAAGCGTGTAGCCTTGAATTCGCTCAACCGACCAGCATATCAAGCATTTATACACCATGAACATTTCAGACATTAGGATTAGATTCCGGATGGATTAGAGCGGATATTCTACTTGATATATAGACGAGCAGTTGCGAGCGCTCCGAGAAAAGAAAAATAAACCTACAATGACTAGTTTATTGCCTCAGCGTCAAGTCAATGTCGCAAAGTGACGTACCTCTACAGCCGACGCGCCTTCTTTGCCCGTGTGCCCCCAATCTTTATGGGCGTCCTGTCGGTGATCGATACCACCAGCTCGCGTACCCTGTCTCCCTCGGATGTCATCAGTGCCTTTTGCATCGCATCCCTGCCCTGCCCAAAGCCCTTGAAATATAGAGCAATCTGAAGTCGTTTCTTGTTCCGCAACTGTTCGATTGTCTTGAACATCCTAACAGCACACTGGTACCCCGCCTCATAACTCGAGCGGTTGACCTTTTTGAAACCACACGTGCCACCAGAATGGAAGACGATGGGGTGCGACTCGTTGTCCATGAGCGTTGTTATTGTGTTGTTACGCGTTGACTGGCAGTAAAGGCTATAAAGTGGTGGCTTCTCGGCGTAACTTTTGATGACCTTATCATCTAGGGGGTTGCCGCTTTTTTTGCTAGGGTGTTTTGGTGGTCCATAGGCTGTCCCGACAGGTGGTGTAGATGGCACTGGGGGTTTCGCGTTTGCAAGGGCGTCGATAAGACCGGTGACCTGAGCAACTGCAGCGTTCTGTTGGTCCCCGGTGAGGAAGGTTCGGGTGTGGATTATGGGGAGGCGCGAAGTGGTAGAGGCGATACGCGCGCAGCGGGCGAGCATAATGGTTGGCCTGAAAATGTCCCTTCAAACTCCGATCGCTCTTTCCGGAATCCGTCGGGCAACACTTCCTGTCTCCTCCCAACCACAAAAATCATGGCCGTACGTGTTGGTTCCCGTCAGCCTGCGTCTTTGACTGATCTGCCGTCTGTAGTTCACTACCACGCTGTACAACTCCATCTTCAGGCGGAACAGTCCGTTTCTACCCTACCTCTCGTCCGGCCGCTTTCTGATCTGTCTCTGCAGGTGTCTTTGTGGGCAGCGTCTTTGCCGGTGCATTCGCCTTTGGAATCGGATTCGACCTGGGCGTCACCAAGTTCTACGACTCTTGGAACAAGGGGGTGCGTTGACTTTTGTGCTCGAGTCGGGCCGTCTCTCAACTGGCATGCTTTACAGAAACAATGGAAAGACATCCGTGATAAATATATTACAGCAGAGTAGAGTGTTCTGAGCGACGACACAATGCAAACCAGTAGCTACTGAGAATTTGAGTGTTTGAGTGACCTGTGACGCGTGACAGTTCTGAACGAGACCATGTCGACACGAGGCCGCTCGCCGTCGCCACGCCCGCCGGCGGACGTCGCCATGGACGTCGACCGCAGCCCTGTGTCCGACAAACCCAACGCCAAGGTCGTCATCATCACCAATCTGACGCGCAACGTCGTCGAGTCCCACCTGCAGACCATCTTCTCCTTCTACGGCCCCATCACAAAAATCGACCTGCCGGTCTACGGAAAATGTACGTCGCCGTGCCCGTCGACGCCGTGCCTGTTCTGACTCTCCCAGCCGGCCAAAACCGCGGCAAAGCAGCGCTCGAATTCGCAGACCCGCCCTCGGCCCACAGAGCCTTCGCCCACATGGACGGCGGCCAGCTCGACGGCGCGACCCTCAAGCTCGAGCTCTCCACCCTCCCCGTCCGCTCCCGCTCCCCAACCCCGCCGCCGCCGCCGCCCCAGCGCCCGCGCGGGCCGCCCCCCCGCCGCCCAGGCCGCGGCCCCCGCACGCCCTCCCGCTCCCGGTCCCGGTCCCGCACGCGGTCGCCCCCCTACCGCCGACGCGGCGACTACCCGCCCCCGCGCGACACCTTCCGCGACCGCCCCTACGGCCGCCGCGCGCCTCCTCCGCGCGCCCCGTACCGAGGCCGCCCCAGCCCCAGCCGCCCGCGCTCGCGCTCCCCGCCCCGCCGCTCGGGCGGTGCCCTCGGCCCGCGACGCCGCTCTCCCAGCTACTCGCGCGGCGGATACGCCCGCGGCCGCAGGTCGAGGTCGCGCAGCTATTCTGTGCGTTCCAGCCGTTCTCGGACCCGGTCTTTTTCCCGCTCCAGGTCCCGCACCAGGTCCAGGTCGATGTCGTATTCGTCCTACTCGAGGTATAGCCGAAGCAGAAGCAGGACGAGGAGTGTCAGTCGAGGGAGGAGAAGCAATAGTCGTGATGATATCAGGGATAGCAGATCCCGCTCTCCAAAAGCTTTGTGAGGTTGCTCTATCTTTGCACTCGTGTTCAGTAAAATACCTTTTTGGACAATGTACAATCTTTTTTTATTTGTCACGTAAAATATTGCATTGCAAAAGGTATACAAAAAAATCATGGTGGTATCTAGATTAGGTCACTCGCTAAGTGAATCGTCGTCAGCAAGGAATGGCCTGGCGAAAAATGTCAGATCCGCCGAGGTAAGAGAAGTCCAACGACTTACGCATATTCGTAATCGTGTCTAATAGCAGTCGTCATCCATTCCTCGTCTGCCTCTTGTTGAGGAAATCCTGAACCACCGGCAATACTAAGAACCACAGGCAAAAGAACGAGCCCATGCAGGGCCCCAGAAACAATAAGTGTAAGCCACATCCGGAAGTAATAGATCTTTTCAAAGACGCGTCAGCTCGAGACGGAACCAGCAAAGTCAGAGCCAAACCTCGAGCAGCTTGGACCGAGTTAATGCAAGCACAGACATGCCTATCAGCTTTGTAAAAGTAATCCCTGACAGAACCTAAAACCCAGCTTCAGTAAAACCAAGAATCGACAACTCCAAGTAACCCTTACCGACGGCCCGACGTCAACCAGAGCAGTCCACATGCGTTCATCGCGCTCCTTCTGTCCCGCCGGGTGATCAACAGGCAACCCCGAGCCCGCGCTCATGAACGCCCTCGCGACATGCGCGCAAAATTCGACCGCGATCCCCAACGAAATAACCAAGTTGACCAGGCTGATCGCGTTCAAGCTGATGCCCCACAGCGGCATCACGCCCATCACAGACACGACAGTCAGCCCAACGACGCCAGTGACGATCGACCCGCTGCGCCAGCTCCCGAGCAGCAGCGCGGTCACGACGAGCACGGCCGCGAGCCCGAGCCCGAGCACCTCCTGCGTGATCGCAACGATGTGCGCGTACTGGTCGAAGAACACGTAGAATATGGAATACGGGAACACCTCCGCGCCGGTACGGCTGGATATGTCGTCCGCCACACGGTGCGCCGCCGCGAACGCATCGACAAAGTCCCGCTGCGACTTGAGCGGGGCATGGAACGTCCGGAAATGGGACGCCCGCACGCGCTCCCCGTCCTCGGATATCGAAAGCGCCGAGCCGAACGAGGCCTTGCCCGCGAGAGGGCAGTCCTCCGTCGTCGGCGAGACAAGCCACTGCTTCACATACCGCATGAACTCTTCGTGTTCGGGCAGGCCCTCCATCGTGATGTTCCACGCGGGCGTCTTGTGCAGGTAGCACGGCTCGCAGAGACGTGGGTTGTCGCGGGGCCCGCAGAAGACCTCGGGGTTTGCTTTGCGCACGCGGCAGCACTCTTCCTTGCCTGGATCGAGCCAGCCGAGGAAGTCGTCGATCCAGGAGGCGCTGGGTTCAGAGATGAAGGAGGCTTCGGGGCGCTTGCGCTCTGCTTCTAGGGTATTGGCGACGGAGAACTCTTGGCAGGTTGTGAATCGCGCACAGAGGGCCTGTTGCCCGGACCGTTGTGTGACGTCGATATCGCGCGTCACAAAGTAGACGGGCGGCCCGACGTCCAGGTACGCGTCGAGGTTGTCAAAGTAGTCCACGAGATAGGAATCGGACGGCAGTGCGAGTCTTTGGTCTATACAGAGGTCAAACACCCGATGAAAACACAAAAAGTCACGACTGCTCACCGAGACCAAGCTCGATATGTTGAATCGAAATCACAGAAGCGACAAAGACACCCATAAAAGTGATCATAACAACACCCTTCGAGACGGGATGCAACAAAAACGGAGCATAATACCGACGAATAAAGCGCCCAATTCTCCCCAAACCACTCCCCGTCGCCGGTCCCTCCACAAGCGCAATCCTCAAAGGCATCCTCACACACGGGAAACAATCAACACGGCCCGCTTCGCCCCGCCTCAAATCCAACACCAGCGCACTCACAAACACCGACACCTGCAGAACCGCGTTCAAGAACACGCTTCCGGCCGCATAGAGCGCAAAGTTGCGCACGGCGGGCATCGGCACCAGCGCGCCGAGGGCGAAGGCGACGGTCTCCGTGATCGTGCTCAGGAGGATCGACGGGCCCATCTTGGCGAGGGTGCGGGCGACGCGCTCCTCGGCGGGGAGGTACTGCGGCATGGACGCCGTGTCGACGTCTTCGCGGACGGACGACGCGTACGGGGACCGATGCGATAGCGCCGGCGACATGAGCGTGGAGCCGCCCTGGGAAGCGGGGGCAGAGGCAGAGGCCGCCGCGTTCGGGCCATGGAGAAAGGTCTGCCTGTCAAGCTCGTGCACGAGGATGAAGACGTTGTCGACGCCCACCGCGAGCACCAGGAACGGGATGACTTCTGCGATGATCAAAGTCACTTTGACGCCGATCAGGGAGAAGAAGCCGACTGAGGAGGAAACGGAGAGGATGACGAGAGCGATGCCAAACAAGCCGAGGGCAAACTTTGATCCTGTGAAAAGGCTGCGAGGTAAACGGGGGAAGATGTGGGGCCCTGTCCCAGAATCGACAGACAGGGAAGAAGAGGTCACACGAGAAGACTTGAACAGGCCAGAAAGGTTGGATACCCAGTTGGCAAGAGAGCCAAAAAGACGTTGTTCTTCGCGAACAGCGGTGCCGGCTCCGAGAGTCAATGAGACGTACAGGAACATGGCCAAGTAGGACAGCACGACGATTCTGACATCGGTGTTAGTGCTCTTGTTGATCTCCTCTTCGAGCGATACGCCCGTCGAGAAAGCGATATGCAAACCAGCTTCCTCGGCAGATCGCTGGCTCAGATCCGCAAGATATGTGCGGAGAGTCTGCTCCCACTCCATAGCTCTCGCCTGGACCTCGGTGTCCAGGGAATCAGACACGACGTAGGTGACCACAAGCGCTTCAGCATCAGCGTACATGTGGCGTCCCTTATCGTCACTTGGAACGCCTCCCAACACAAATTGAGGCGCGAGAGGTTGTTGGAAGTCTGGAAGGCATTCTACCGGGGATCGCGCGCATTCGTCTAGATGCTCTGCCCATGTATCTTCATCATAATAATCGAGATCGTTTCCGAACCACGCAGCAATAGACTGCACGACACATGCGCCTCTAGGACCAGCGGGTTTGAAACAAACATCCGCGAGGCCGTACCCACTCGGCGAACGCATATTCCTGATGTATTCTTCAACACCAAACCAGTATTTAAGCCGCTCCCAGGACAACACAGGCGCGTTCGTCACCGCGAGCGAGAGATTGCTCGCTTGGTCATCAAATACGGGGGCAGAAGTCACAAAGATCTGCTCCGTGCGATAAAAAGGCCCAAAACTCTCGTCAAAAAACTCCTTCTGGAGCTTGCTCTCCGAGGTAGGCGCCACCCACAACCGCACGGGGTCCGTCTCGATCTCGAAACTCCGCCATCCGATATTGAGGAGTCCGACGAGGAGAAAGACGATAGAGAACGTGAGCCACGGCGACGTCGCGGCGAAGAGGCCTAGTCTGTAGAAGCCGCGGCGGAGGAAGGTGTTCAGGGGGTACTGGCGGGGCTGGAGCGTTTCGTCGGGGTCTAATAGCGTCGTTCCCCGACCGAGGTTGCGTGACCCAGACTGTGTCCCGAGAGAATCGTCGTCGAGGTACTGCGCCAGCGAGCTCTGGCCGACGAGTCCGCGCGTCTGTAGTCGGGGGGACGTGGCGTCCTCTGACAGCGCGACACGCTCGTATGATCTCTCACGGCGCTTACGTATGGAGTTTGAGATGAGGTACCCGGAGAGGAAGCCGAGTACGGCGAGTGTGTATCCGAAGAGAAGCACGAAGGTGAGGCAGGAGAATGCGCCGATGTGGCAGGTGGGCTCTGCGTGCGGCGGCGTGACGGGGGGCAGGGCCGGACATATCGACGGGCAGTCGATGCATGTGCAGCGGGACGCGAGGTCGTTGTCCGCGCATCCTCGCGGTGTGGTGTTTAGGGGGGAGAGCCCTTGAGGGGCCGTCGGCGGAAAGTCGATCTGGAAAGGGCTGCCGATTGGTTTCTCGTCACCGAGGAACTTGAAGAACGCATGGTAGTCCGCCGCGCCCCCTCCGATCAACTCCATGGCATAACCGTTGGTGGTCCCGACCTGGACGTCCTTGCAGCTATCATAAAAGCCCTCGCCGAACCGTTCCTCGACATGAAAGTCCACCGACTTGACCGCAGTGCGCCCCGTGTTCGTCTGCTGCGTAGAGGTGATGTTGACGAACGAGGCTTGGTGTGGCGAGCAGGTGAACGAGCAGAAGAAGGAGCGGAAGTTGTTCCGGCATGCTGGGCAGGCTGAGATGAGGGGCTCGACTTGGTTAAAGTTGTCGCGGAGCGTCTCTACTTGCTCCTTTGTGCAGCAGACGGGTCCATTGGCGAATTCGGACCCGCAGGTCTGCACGAGCAGTGTGCGGGCTCTATCGTCGGGCTACGACGAGGTGAGAGCGACTGGGTGGCTACGAGTAATTGCGTACCTCTACGGGTGCCCCGTCGTATGGACAAGGCAAAGGCTTTCCAAAGAAACCCTTGCTGCCACAGGTGTCCCGCATGACACACCGGCCAGTAGCGCCCATGTCATTCCCGGCCATGATCACAACCCACAGTCAAATGATACTCTCTAACAAACGAGGTGTGTGTGGTCGAAAAAGGGAGCGTCAGAGCATGTAGGACCAAGAGAAGAAGTGACGCGACGCGCACCTGGCCGCCCACGTGTCCGGGCCGGCGAAATAAAAACACCCTGCTTCTGCCCCCATGGCCGATCGCGAGGAAGCCCCAGCGCCGCAACCCAGGACTTCTCTCAAGCCCCGGAAACGCTTCGTCGGCAGCAAGACCGCCACGCCGTCCAAGCCGGGCGTCTCTGGTGTCATCGGGCACCAGATCCCGCAAGATATACTCCAAGATGGCCAGCTCAATGCTGCGATCGCGCAGCTGCCCCCGAACTACTCGTTCGAGATCCACAAGACTGTGCACCAGATTCGGAAGAATGGCGCGAGTATGGTGGCGCTGCAGATGCCCGAGGGGCTGCAGATGTTTGCGTGCACTATCGCGGATATTATTGAGAGGTGCGGTGGTGATCCTGTCGGGGGACCTGTGTCTGACTCGTGGTGGTAGATTTACGGATGCTTTGACGGTGATTATGGGCGATGTTACGTATGGCGCATGCTGCGTTGACGACTATACTGCTGTTGCGCTGGGATGCGACATGCTGGTGCACTACGGGCACAGTTGTCTAGGTGTCTACTCTGATTACTCTCTGGCGCCTCAGGCTGAATGAGGGTACGATAGTGCCGATGGACCAGACCTCTATCAAGACGCTCTACGTTTTTGTCGAGATTGCGATAGATTCTGCCCACCTCGCTGAGACCGTCCGACTCAACTTTCCCAGCGATCGCCAACAATTCCACGAAAACCTGCTGAACTCGGAAGAGACTGATCGTCTGATCCCAGCGGGCACGAAGATAGGATCTACGTCGCATCTTCGAATAGAAGGGCCGTCGAGTGACGACGACGAGGGCCGAGGGCCATCATTGTCGTACGAACCCACGCGGCTAGCGTTGGTCTCGACGATCCAATTCGTGGCTGCGCTTCAGCGCCTGAAGGAAGACCTCACATCCGTCGCTGGTTCTTCTGGGAAGCTCTGGTCAGGAAAGTACGAAGCGACGGTCCCGAGATCCAAGCCTCTGTCGCCGGGCGAGATCCTCGGGTGCACGGCGCCACGCCTGAACGACGTCGACGCGTTGATGTAAGTGTTATCTCTGCAGATAACGACGCCACTGGATATGACAACAGATATCTTGGCGATGGGCGTTTCCACTTGGAGTCCATCATGATCGCAAATCCGAGTGTCCCCGCATTCCGTTACGATCCATACTCTAAGAAGCTAACGCGAGAGCGATATGACCATAGGGAGATGCAGAGTGTCCGTGATGATGCTGTGCAGACTGCGCGTAGGAGCATTACGGCTTCGCCGAGCGGCGTGTGGGGTGTGATACTCGGGACTCTGGGACGACAGGGAAGCTTCAAGCAGCTCCAGGTAGAGTCTAGACTGTTATGCAAACATTGTATTCATTTCGCGGCAGGCAATAACAAACCAGCTACAAGCCTGCAAGACGCCTATTCCGTACGTGCAGATTCTACTATCTGAGGTTTCGCCGGCAAAACTGGCGCTATTCAACCCGTACATCTCGACTTTTATTCAAACGTCATGCCCTCGGCTTTCAATAGACTGGGGGTATGCATTTGACCGGCCGCTTCTTAGTCCTTACGAGACAGCTGTCGCTGTTGGACAGACTGCCAGCTGGATGACAGAGGAACGGACGCCGGGGTCTTACCCAATGGATTTCTATACTGGGGGGAGCGCATGGGCAGTCTCACGGAGTATGGGAGCGTTTTGAGCAGATCACGCGACGCTTAGAGGCAGGCACATGAATAGTAGATAGCGAATAGGAGTGCGCTGGATGACATCAGGAAGAAGCGATCACGGAGGTTCGATAAGCGCAAATTTCGCTGTTGGGCGCGTCGGGAGCGGGAGGTCACATGACAGGATCGACCTCTATGACCGACGACGGGGCTGTTCGTATCAACATTCCGGCGCGCTTTTATCTGGTGCCGGGGGCGGCGGTGGTGGCGGGGACGACGATTGGGCTGGTGCGGGGGTCGCGGGACGCGTCGCTGCGGTTCCTCGCGGAGAATGCGCACCACCCGCCGACGACGGTGCAGGGGTGGTATTTCTACAACAAGACGAAAAACTACAGGGTGCTCTACGGGGGGCTGAAGGGGGCGGGGGCGGACGCGGCAAAGCTGACGGGGGTGGCGGTGGGGTGGGTGGGGATCGAGGAGGGGCTGGAGCGGGTGGGGTGGGGGCCGGTGCGGGAGGTCGGGGCGGGGGTGGGGGTGGGGGTGGTGTTTTCGTGTATATGTACGTAGACGTGCGGTTGCATGGATGTTGCTGACGGGGCGCAGACCGGGTGGGCTGGAAGACGGGGCGGCGGGCGGTGGTTGCGGGAGCGATGATAGGCGGGGTGATGAAGGGGCTTGGGTGGGCGAAGGAGTGGGCTAGGACTGGGCTAGGAATGGCTGACTAGGACTGGATGTCTAAACTAGTCAGTGACAGGGGGACGTGAGATAAGAAGTGGTACAAAAGGCGATTTGTTTTGCGGAGAGCGTGACTGATGGAGCCCCGTCTTGTGCTGCACCGCGTCATCGTCAAGCTGTGGCCGCCGATGGACGCGACGCCCAAGGCCCGCGAGCGCAACCCGTTCGACGCCCTGGGCCCGCCCGCGCCCGCCTGCCACGCCCTGGGCCCGCCCACGCCCGCCTGCCACGCCCTGCGCCCGCCCACGTCCACCTGCCACCCCCTGCTCAACACGCACTCGGCCAACGCCGACATCACGCCCCTGGCCACGCCCCCCCTGGCCACCCTCTCCCTGCATGCCCCCGACTTCAACATGCAGCCCCCGCCCCGCAGACTCCACAAGGCCGCCCTCGCCGGCCCCGCGCCCTCCGCCCACACCGCCACCTCCACGCCCCACGTCGCCTCCTCCCGCGGCCAGATCCACGTCAAGCTCATCCAGGCCCGCGGCCTCGCCGTCCGCGCCCCCGCCGCACGCCCCTACGTCGTCGTCCAGTTCGAGAAGAACGAGTTTGTCTCCAGGGACCCCACCTCCGACGCCGACAAGGAGGTCAGGGGCACCCCCACCAATCTCTCCCGCACCTCGTCCTCCAACGCCATCTCTGCCCTCGGCGCCGCCCTCGACAACAGCCGCAGGGAGCGCAACCTCAGCAACGCCTCCTCGTCCTCTGCCAAGTCTGCCGCCGCCACCCTCTTTGGCCGTCTCTCCCCCCACAACCCCGTCTGGAAGCACGAGGTCTCCTTGTAAGCAGCCACACGTCGCCCCGTCTCCTTCTGACACGCCCCAGCGACGTCACCTCGGAGCACTCTCTCATTACTTTCAACGTCTACGACCGCTCTGCACAGGACCAGGGCTTCCTGGGCTCTGTCCAGGTAAAGCCCGTCCTCGTGCACGACCACACCGTCGACCAGTGGTACAAGTAAGTCTACCCTACCCGCCCCCGTCCGCCCCCAACCCCTTTGCAGGCTAAAACCGTTCGAGAACGAGCCCGTCACCGGCGAGATGCGTCTCCAGATAACGTTCGAACAGTACAAAGTCCGTTATCGCCTCTTACGTTGCATGCCTCTAATCATCCTTATCGCAGACAAAACGGGCCCTCACCCCGCGGGACTTTGAGTTTCTCAAACTCATCGGCCGAGGCACCTTTGGCAAGGTGTTCCAGGTCCGAAAACGCGACACCAAGCGCATATATGCAATGAAAGTCTTGTCCAAAAAGGAGATTGTTGCAAAAAAGGAAGTCGCACACACAATAGGAGAACGCAAGATTCTCCAGCGCTCCCTCGACTCGCCCTTCCTCGTCGGCCTCAAGTTTAGCTTTCAGACAGACGCCGACCTCTACCTCGTCACTGATTTCAAGAGCGGCGGTGAGCTCTTCTGGCACCTCCAGCGCGAGACGCGCTTCAGCGAAGAGCGCGCCAGATTCTACATTGCAGAGCTCGTTCTCGCACTCGAGCACTTGCACAGATTCGACATTGTCTACCGGTTCGTTCCATTTTCTAATGATAGCACACACGCTTAGTCGCCGCACAGGGACCTCAAACCAGAGAACATCCTCCTTGATGCCACGGGCCATGTAGCTCTTTGTGATTTCGGGCTCTCCAAGGCCGATCTACGGTCCGACGAGCTAACCACGACATTCTGCGGCACCACCGAGTACCTCGCACCGGAAATACTCCTTTCCGAGCACGGATATTCCAAAATCGTCGATTTTTGGTCACTGGGCGTCCTACTCTTTGAAATGTGTTGCGGATGGAGCCCCTTTTACGCAGAGGACACTCAGCAAATGTACAAAAATATCTGCTTCGGCAAGATCCGCTTCCCAAAAGGTGTCATCAACGAAGACGGGAAGCAATTTGTCAAAGGGGTGAGTCAAAACATCTCTCTCTTTTTTTTTTTGACTCGCTGATCGTGCCTTTCGTCACAGCTTCTCAACCGGAACCCAAATCACCGCCTTGGGGCGAACCGCGACGCGAACGAACTCAAGGAACACCCCTTTTTCAAATCCATCGACTGGAAAGCCCTCGCGCTCAAACAGGTAACACCGCCGTTCAAACCCATCGTCGAATCCGACGAGTCGACGAGCAACTTTGACCCCGAGTTCACCTCCGCCGATATCCGGGACGTGGGTATCGCGGACATGGTTCTCGACGAGGACGACCCATCCGGAAACTGGGTCTCCCAGTCGATCGGCAACTCGGGCCTCGTGCACACGCCGAACGGGCCCTTGGGAAGCGAGCGAGAGGGCAAGGCGCCCCTGGGGCCGTACAACCTCAGTGGCCCGAACGGCCGTACCCAGGGCATCCAGATTAGGCCAAAAAAGAAGAGCCCCGAGTTCTCGGGAAGCCCGCTGACGAATAGCGTGCAGGCTAATTTTATGGGGTTCACGTATTCGGGGGGCGAGAGCGTCGTTGTGCCGCCGAGCCATTTGAAGCAGCAGGCTGATTGCGAAGCGGCGGTTGAGGACGAGGAAACTGTGACGCCTACTACGGACGAGGAGTTTGACGAGATTGGCAAGCCTGCTGGGCGGTATGCTAATGCCCGCCGGAAAGGGCTCGGCTTTAGTCCGCTCGACGATGACATGTCGTGACGATTTTTGTTTTCTTCTTTGGGATCGGGGTGTGGCTGCGGGGAGCATATGCGCTTCCTTGCGCTTGTTCGCACTTAGCGGATGGCCACCATGAAGAGTAGCGAGGGACATGCTCATTACCGATTCGGGATTTGGGTTTCCTCGCTCACTTGTTAGGTAACGAGGTTAACGACAGATTTACACAGACTTGCTTCACGTTTCCTGCATCTTGTACTTTTTCTTTCCTCATTGGACTTGCTGCAATTATCAATATCCGTATGTACCCAATGCCTCATGTACTACGACGAGTATACGCTACATTGTTCTAATCAAAAAGGCTCGTTTGGTCATCGTGTCTAATTAAGTGTAACGTACAGTAGGTTTATCTAATAAATACTAGCTGGCGCTCTAAAGTCGTCAATAAATAGTAGAAGATACAAGCTGTCACCAATCATTGAGAGATTTGCAGCCTGGCCGTGAGATGTTGAGGCCGCCGCGGAGGAGAGGCGCCAGCACGCGCCCGTGTATGATAGTATTGATCACGATAGACTCGACTTCGTGAGGCGACACGCGACCGTACCACACGCCGGAGCCTTGGGGGGTATATATCTGCAGCAGAGTCAACAAACATGCATGGAATATATTCGAACAACGCACCACACAGTTACCGGCGAATTTATGCCCTGTTATATGCGACGTCTTGAGGATGAGAACCCGCTTTTCTGCAGCGCTGCTCTTGAGCTCCTTGGCGATGGTCTCCTGCCTCTCGTCATAGGTGCCCTGCAGATCTTCTATCGGGGTTCCCATGAGACAGTGGCATTCCAGCTGTGTGTCGGCCGCCCACCCGTTCTCCTGTAACGAGTGGATGAATGCTGCGGTGTATATCAGAACGCGCCGCACGATAGGGTGGAGGGTATCACCTTGTTCGAGCTTTGGAGCAGTGAGCGCACAGCGATTGTCCCGCTTCTTGTGGGAGCCTATGTACACACGGGCATCAACACCAAAACAGACGGATCAGATACAGGGACTGACACAGGAGTATCACGCAAGAGTATGGGAGCACCCACGTCCTGAACGGCATCTTCTCGACGACCGCGCTTCCACGCTCCACAGCCGGATCCACAGCCCACTCCCACAGCGCGCGCGCGCCGTCCCGCGTCCGCGGGACGTCCGCGACGGCGGTGTAGTCCGGGAACACGAGCACCGTGTCCTGCTCGGCGTCGTCCGCGATCGTGCTGTGGCTGCCGTTGAGTATGGACACGCGCGTCGAGTCGGCGGCGCGGAACACGCCCGCGGGGGCGCGCGCCGCCTGCGGCGACGGCGTCGCGGGCGGCGTGGGCTCCGCGATGGGCAGGTTGGCCGCGTTCTTCGCGCCGGAGAGCAGCGCGGCGAGGCTGCCCCTCGTCTCCGTCACCTCCCTGTCCCAGTCTGTCTTCCCTGTGGATATGACGACCTGCCGGGGATTTGGGTTTGCGCCCGTGCAGCGTGGCAGAGACCGAGACGTACCTGCCGGCGGTAGGGCTTGACTGTGCCTAGGAGCGGCGAGTCGGTGTCGATGGTGAGGCGCCCGGGATACGAGTCGTGGCCTGTGATATGATGAGCACGGTCGTTATCAGATAAAGCCCTGAGTGTACCTTCTTCGCATGGCTCCGCGCAGTTTCGACAGTCCGCGTCGGACACTGGGACTGCGGCGGCGTGCAGTTGAGAGCAGAGGAGCTTTGGGTCGGATTCTGCACCGAGAAGCAGCTCATGTAGTCTCTTGAGGCCGTACATGGGTAGAACTTGCAGGCGGAGAGGGGTATATCACTCCGGTCGTTTATGTATCAGATAAGCGAGGCTGTCCCCCGCGGAAGTTAGTTTCACTTTTGAACGTTTACATAATTCCCTATTGAATGTCCAGACTGGGATTGGGAAACGAGCATGTCGTGTCAGGAAAGTTGCGAGTGCATCGAGTATAGTACTGGCTATAGCATGTTCACCCTATTACTGATAAAATAAACATTATGTCGTCTGTCGTACTAAATTGTATGGTCGCGTCTACACTTCTAAAGACGAAGCCATTCGAGATGTATTCAAAGCTAACGAAATATTGGCAACGCCGGAAAGCTCGCGAAAGCATCGGCGACCCTATGTAGTCACCAAGTCATCAGTAGTGAACCAAGGTAGCAGCACAGAGAATACGTACCAGGACTACTTCTCATCCTTGAAAAGCTCCACAGCGTCGCTTTCCAGCCGCTTCAAAAGATCCTTTTCGTACGCAACCGCATCCTTCAGAATCTCAAGTCCGGGAACGTTTCCATCCTTCTCATCCAAACCATACAAGGCTTGTTTGACCTTGGTCTCTCGTTTCTTCTGGACCTTCTTGATGACGCTGAATTCTTCCGACGGTGACTGCACCACGGTTTGCCTGTTCCATTCCGTCACTCTCGGCTGCTTGCGTTGCGCGTCGACAAATTCTTGCATGCTCTTCAGAGAACTCGAGTAGCCCATGGGTAATTTGTCCACGGATAATCTCTGCTTCGTGAAGGCTTCGTCGATGCGCTGGGAAAGATTTTCGATCGTGATGAAGTTGTCGGCCTGGTGATATAGAGAGACTAGTGCACGCAGTTTTTCGTCTGTGAGTATGCGCCGTTGTTTGCTTGCGATGCGTGTGGACGAGCCATGCCGACACAATACCGTCACTGGGTGCACACGCCGGCGTATGAGGTTCGACAGTGACATGTTGGAGAAAAAAGTCACCCAAAATTGGCACAAACGATATTAGTAATCAATTTCAAATTGGTATGTAGATAAATCAACATATATTGCATTCCACTAGTTCTCCATGTTTGGCAGTCGCTTAGAAGTAGCATATCACAGGTGACTCTTAATACCAGCCTTTTCGAACAAAGCCTGTTCTCTCTTCTTACGCTCCGCTGCCTTTTGCGTCAGGCGTGGTGCGCGCCTCAGCTCCCTCTGTCCAACCTGTTGGATGTGAACCTGTAAAATCTGTGGGTAAGTAATGCCGATGGGAACGCTTTATGTACGCACAGCATCCGGTCCCTGGGAATTGTCCACGATGAGCATCACACGAGGCACTGAAGAAAAACAGACACATACGTCGGCAATACGAAGAGTTCGTAACCCTGCCCATCTCTGGGCAAGTTCCGTGTCTTGTGATACTCCCTCAGCACCAAATGATTGGATTACACGATCCACAACGGTCAAAGCCATAGAAGGGACAACAAACTAGATAGTCAAAGTTAGGACGTAACACTCGTAGGATATTGTGCACCAACTTTGGCAATGCCAATCTCTTTCAGCGCACCCTTGGCCTGATATTTGTCAATCTGTGGGAAGGGTTCATGATCAGTAAGATAGTTCACTGCCCTTGTACAAATAAGCAACATGCCTGTAGAGCAGCGCTGAGGACCAGGAGACGTGCAGATTCAATTTCTGCGCGCGACTTTGCGATATCCTGAATGACAGAACCTACATGGTATCATAATCTCAGTTATCCAGTGATAGCCTATGCGAGTACAAACCATGTTCGTAGAGATACTTTCCAAAGGTCTTGCGTCCAGGATCGGTTACTCGTTGAAGCATAAGGTCCAGGGCCGCCTGCGCTACTCCAATAGATCGCATACAATGATGTATCCGCCCCGGCCTGATGTCAAAGTCAGTTCACTGATTGATCGGAAACGCATGGCCTTGCGTACCCAAGACGCCCTTGAATGATTTCGAAACCTCGTCCCCAGCCCAAGACCAAGTTCGCAAGAGGAACGCGAACATTGTCATAAATGACCTCACAATGGCCTTCGGGCGCATCATCGTAGCCAAACACATGCATGTACCGAATGATTTTCACACCCGGGGTATCTGCAGGCACAATCACAACGCTCTGCTGTTGGTGCGTATTCTTGTTTCCCGGGTCACTCTTGCCCATGACGATATGGATCTTGGTCCGTGGGTCTCCAGCACCGCTGATCCACCTGTTGTACAAATTATTAGCGAAGTAGGTTCGACCGTAGACATCGGACAGAGTTTAACCATTTGTGGCCATTGATCACAATCTCATTGCCTTCTCTCCTGATGGACGTCCGAATATTCGTAGCATCAGAAGATGCGACTGGGAAGCGCATACCAGTGAGCATCAGGACGAGACCAAGCATCTGTCGTCGTACCATTCTTTTCCGTCATAGCAAACGCAGAACGAATCTCCCCATTAAGCAAGGGAATCAGCCATTTCTTCTGTTGCTCAGGAGAACCGTATTTTGCGAGCACCTCTGGGCACGCCGTTAGACTATGTTATGCAGGACATCAAGAGACATTCAAACGCACCCATATTACCAGTATCAGGTGCTGAACAGTTGACAACTTCCGAAGCAATATGGGAACCGCGTCCTAGAATCTCTGCCATCACTGCATACTGCGAGTGAGTCGGTAAGAGTCAAGATAGACGACACGAGACTTGGAATGACCCACTTCCAAGTTAGTGAGGGGAACACCATGTTCTGGGTAATGAGCTTTGCTGAGGAAAAGGTTCCAGAGACCAAGTTTCTTCGCCTTTTCCTTGAGTTCCGAAATGACCGGGATGACGGTCTTCCACCGTTGTACAGGGTCGATGGGAAGCTGAGCATGGGCCAGCTTGGACGCTGGGAGGACTTCCTCCTGGAATTTACCATGAGTTCATCCATGTCTCAAGAGAAAATTCGTCTTGAACAACCTCAACGAATGTGATAAGTTTGGCCAACGTTTCCTTTGCGTATGGCGAGAACTTGTCTTCAACCTGCCAGCAGTCATTCATCTACTACGAGAAAATACTAAAGCAACGAACCATAGCCCAAGACGCCTCGGACGTATATTCGGTGACGGGATGGGGAGCCATGAGGGAGATAATCTTGAATTACGCGAAAAGCCATCTATATAGTACTCGTACCCGTGGCCGCGTGGGGAAGCATGGTGACCCTGATCCGAGGGTGTCACTTATTTCCCATGACTAGATAGACTCAGTGAGACTCGAATGCGGAGGCATGAGAACATGAATTCCTCTATTGTATGCGAACTTGTCGTCGAGCGGATGTAGAGTAATCGTACATGTGAGAAAGTTACAAGTAAGTATACTGTATAATGTACAACGTGCGTATCATAGAGTCCATCAGCCCAAAAAAAACAGATGCAACAAGAGACGGAGAGCGTGTATCATTGATTGTTATTCGTCATGTTATTAGTTAGGTCGAGAGGATGATCACTCAAGGAAAAGGCGAGGTCTGGATCAAACCCAAACGCGCCTGGGTCATAACTGTGCCACATAGAATCCTGATCATTCACGGAATACCCACCTGAGTTGAAGTTTCTTATATATTCGAGCCCGCGGAATGGAAGACCTGTCGCGGCAAAGTTCGTAGAAGATGGTGTGACAGTCAGCCCACCTACAGTTGAGTCGCCAGCATCAAATGCAGGATAATCCAGCGACGATGGGTAGCCATACGTATTTGGATACAACGCTGAATCTCCAGTGACGTACATGTCAAGTCCCGTCTGGAGCTGGTCCTCATTCCCGTTCCACGGATTGGGATTGGATTGTACCAGAGGGCTCGACTGAAGCCCCGCGAATTCATATGACTCGAATCGTGGTGGAGATGGCTGTGCCGCTACAGTTGCTGTCGAGTACTTGAAGGATGGAGCTTGAGATGAGTTTGGACTAGCTGCTTCTGCAGTTTGTTCAACGACAGACATGGAAGGGGACGGCAAATTTGCAGATGACGGAGAACTGTGGGGGCTCACGCTGGCACCAGCAGCTGAACCAGCAAAAGGTTGATAATATGGACGTCCCGTGGGATCTACATCGTCATCAGGGCGTCTGCGTGAAGTAGATCTCGCTCTACTTCCAGCTGTAACGATCCAGATGAAAAAGAAATCTCGAATTGCACAGAGAATACTTACAATCGACACGATAGGGAGATACGGCCGCCATGCGGCGTGAGGAGGTGCTGGGATCCCGAGATTGATTCCTTCTGTTGCTGCGCCCTTTCGCAATGCGTCCAGGTCCAGCAGTACCAGGCGCATTGGTCACAATCGTGACTGAGCGGCGTCGCTGTGACACGGTAGAAGTTGGCGATGGAGGAACGGCACCGCCCGAAGGAACAGTGACAGGAGAAGAAGACCCCCTTCCTTGTTGTGAAATAGCTTGCGTCGCCGTCTCTGTAAGCTCGACGAGCAACTCTTTGCATTTCCTTGCACCTGGCCATTGCCCTTCCCAGGACTCAAGTGCAGCCAATGAGCTTCTTGCCTCATCCATAGCAGCAGAAGGAGGACCCGGAGCGTGCATTGCATAGAGCAGGAGAATGACCGCAGAGCTGAACAAATTCTGAATGAAGAAAGCGAGATGGTGCGATGGTGGTACCACATGTTTGACGCTTGGTGCTAGACGTATACAAGATCGGGCAGAAGAAACTGCCTTGACCGTAGATTTTGCCGTAACTGGTTGAGGTTGATCGCGTTTAACCGGAAGGAGATTGCGATGTAATGTCGTCAATATAGAATAATAATGACTGCAAAGGACTGCTCCCATTGACACTTGTTGGTCCGTCTCGGATTGGGATTTGAACGCGGCTGGAAGATCTTCACACCATTTGGTAAGCTCATTATCGAGAGATTCGACTGTGTGCTGAAGCTCGGCCTTCTTTTCTGGTTCTAAGTGATCACGGCAAATGTCAAGAGCGTAGACCTGTCGTAGGACACGACCGCCAATCTCATAGAGACGGTTCAGAGCGACTGAACCAGTCATCAAGGAAGGCCGGGGCTGGGGCATCGTCGCACCGCTGAAATACTCCGTTAAGTAATCATCGTCGACCTCCGCAGGTTGCTCAACATCACAGTCTGAGTCGTTGATTCCAAGGGGACGGCCAAGTGCGAGAGCCAGCATACGATCCAACGTATAAACTCCCCACCAAACCTTTTTCCGTGTTTCTTTCTCGATCGCGGTTATGAGAAGCTTGCGCGGGGATCGCTGTAGCGCAATCAAAGTTAAGCAGGGAAGCCCAATAACGTGAACTTACATGAAGGCCGAGGTCCTGACCAATTCGGACCGCTTGCCCGAGGAGTATCCAGGCCTGTGGCAGACAGTTGACAGAGCATAAAAAGGAGGACATCAGAATGAAACCCTGGACATGGGCCATCTGTGTGTGTGGATGGCTGATGTACTGTAAGATCAATGCCCTTTATCCACGCAATAAGCATGTTACTGGTTCTGAAGGATAACAACATACCGCTCATAATAGATCATCCCCATCCCTCCATCATCAGCCGATTGGCCGACGAGCCGACCGTCTTGGACGAGGTAGGCAGCGCAAGAAAAGACCGCGAAGACGACAGAAAGGAAGGCCGTCTGAGAGCGAATTAGGGTGTGATCTTTCAAATTATCCATGATCAGATTATATTGACGTAGAAAAGTTGATTTGTCGAGGACAGGCATGAGAAAGTGAAAGCGAGAAAAGTAAGCGGCAACCTATAGAAGTGTTATTTGCGAGCCATGGAAAGTCACGCAGGGATACGCACCAGCTTATCTGCCAGGTCCCGCTCAGGGAATTCCACTTCTTCAGGTTCCGGAAGTACTTGCACTTTGCCAAAGAAAACAGAAGCTGGGAAATAAATCTTGTTGACGCTAGGCCCCGGAGCGTTAGGGTCCTCCTCCATCGGCGATATTCGATGGAGGGGTGAAGATGTCAAGGCACGGAAGGATTGAATGAGAGACATTGTAGAGGAACCACCTATCCACCTCATAGCACCATATTCGTCGAGAGCCAGTTGCCCAAAAGATTCGCTGACATCATCCTCAGACTTGATGGCTGTAGAAGGCTCAGGTGGAGCGCCTTGTGGCACCAATTCACGTATTGCCGAGAGCGCAGAAGTGTTTTGCTCAGATCCAGGAGTTACTGTGCTGTTCAAGGCACCCTGAAGCACACCATTTGCAGCAGGACCTAATTGTTCTAGCACTGGCGTGATCTGCGAGAAAAGGGTCTCCATATGAAGCAAACGGGCCTCTAGTTCCTGTACATAACTGGAGAGCACAATAAACAGTTGCACGGTTTACGAATGGAGGCGTATGACTTACTGTCGACTAAGGGCAGCTCTGTCTTTTGTTTGCAGCCAAGTACATTGAGAGCCAGACGTAGAGCATTGTGAACAGGTTGGTTCACATCCATCGCACTTGATCTTCTTTCGTCTGAGGCGACAAGTGAGGATTATAGTAAGTGCGAAGGAGTTATGAAGATACGCTGCAGTAAACTGACCTACAACTCTCACATGCGCGCCATACTCGCCTTCGTTGCAACTGTATAGGCTTCTGACCAGCATCTGAAGGCATGGTTTCATCGTCGTTTCGTTTCTTCCTTGCTTGATGGGTCATGGGGACAAAATCGTTGCCCTTGGCCGTGAGGTACGGAAAAGGGGGGCACAAGAGTGATGTCAGGTACTAGGAATGTTGGCTGAGTGGAAAGGAGTTGAATAAGACTGCACGTGCCACCTCGGGCCGCGTCTAAGTATGCGTGCACTTGACTCGACACTCGACAGTGGAGATCTGACTTGCCAGCTGATCCTCGATGCCCGGTGGCGGACGTCAAAGTACCCCTCGCTCAGACTTGCGCCTTATATATCCACAGAGCACACCATTTTGTCCATTTTGTCATTGATCGATTGGGCTGGTCACCCGGCCTCACCCCTTGGCGCTAAGGCTGTCATCTATCGGTCGTCGCGACGTTCGCTAGCCCATTCCAACGAGCGACATGACTGTACTCTTGCAAATAGATTGGGGGTCGATATACAAATCAAAATGGATAATAAGGGAATCGCCGATTCAACACCGCAAACTCTTGCGCAAAGCAATAAATTGCAATTTTGCCTTGTCCCTTGTGGCGGGATCATGACGAATGGCATATAATGTGGCCATATTGCGCCAAGGCAAACCCTGATCAGGAATGGGGGTGAGTACGCACCATTACAAGGCTTTAAGAAATTCAAGAGGTGTGGGTTTCCGTTCTCGGGGTCAGTGTGATCAGGTGTGACGGAAGGGCCCTGATCAGTCTCTAAGCTCCCATACAGCCACGAACCACGTGAGAATTTTTGTTCGATGAGATCCTCAAGGACCAGCAATGGAACTGAAAACCCGTTTAAGTGTTTGAGATGTACTTTACAGTCCAGAATATGTGCTCAGCGCTAAAATGACAAAAATGTTGCTGACACAGCCACGTACTTGTGATGCACGTGCCGTGAACAGCTGTTTGCGTTCTACAGTAAACTCTGTCGTCGAGCTTTGTTATTGTCTCTTTTTTTCCTTTCAAATGGCCGACGTCGAAAACATGCTACCCGCAACGAGTGAAGGTGGAGATGCCAACATTGATGATGGGGAGGAGGCCGAGTCCAAGGTTTGCGCCACGCCAGCTGTCAAGTGTTCAGAATTTTCATTTGTTTTCAAGGAAATCATGCTCATGAAACAGAGAGTGGCTGAAATGGAGAAAGAGGCGAAAAAGTTGCGCGAACTTCAAGCTGCTGCTGAGGAGGCCAATAGTGCTGTTGGCAGTCAAGACGCCGCGATGGAAACCGAGGAGGATAAGACTGTCGCAGACAGCAGAAGCATTTATGTTGGCAATGTGTGTCACGAATCGCATGTGTATACTTATCGGCACTAACCTAATCCTCTCGGTTAAACAGGTTGATTACAGCGCGACCCCGGAAGAAATTCAAGGTCATTTCCAAGCATGCGGCACAATAAATCGAGTAACGATACTTTGCGACAAGTTCACGGGCCATCCCAAAGGGTCAGTCTTGCTACACTTTCTGGGACTGCTCTAATTAATGAGCTGTTAGATATGCTTATGTAGAATTTGCGGAACCTGAACACATAGATGCTGCGTTAGCCATGAATGACTCCTTGTTCCGTGGCAGGTTGATCAAGGTCAATGATCTCTTTCTCGATGAAATCAATTTTGATTCTTATAATGCTTATTCTCTGTAGGTCACTGCCAAACGTACAAATATCCCAGGTTATAACCGGGGCCGTGGTCGTGGTCGCGGCGGCTACTATAGAGGAGGATACAGGGGCCATCAAGGTTACAGCCCTTATCCTAGGGGCAGGGGCAGGTGAGAAGTTTTATTAGTCTGTCTCGCCCGTAGAAAAAACTGACTGCATGGCAGGGGACGGGGACGGGGGTTTTGAATCAAATCAAAATTGCTTGGGCCAATTCTAGGCATATTCTATATATCTATACTCGACTCGTTTCTTTTTCCTATGTATAAGATCATTGTAGTCAGTTTGTGGGTGGACTATTCGTGGGAAAATGCCGATATGAGTCTTGGCGGTTTCTGCTTAGTCCTCACTTCCACCAAAAATGCGCAACGTCTGTATGAGGGCCATGCGGCCGATGTCGACTGCTGCTCGCGCAACAGCACAGAAAGCCAAGGTTCCTGATTATCCATTCTCTAAAACAGCTATCATTCCCGCTGCGCCGTCGTCTCCACCTCCAAAACCCCTCCTTCAAGGCAAAGGCCTCATGCAACACCTAAATAAAACCCTTGCGACACCAGAAAAGCAAGAAATGTTTCAAAAATTCTTCGACCGCCACTCTCCGAACCAAATCAGGCCTGGGTCCATAATACAACTTACTCTCGAACATGCACCGACCACATTCACTGGGGTTCTTCTAAGCATTCGGAGACGCGGGTTAGATACATCTATCCTTCTACGCAACATTATACAGAGGACTGGCGTTGAAATGCAGTTCTTCGTGAACTCTCCCCACGTGAAGGATATCAAGGTCTTGCAGAATCCGCCAGGTGGAAGGATGCGGAGAGCCAAGTTGTTCTATTTGAGGGATTCTCCAGAGAAGATGAGCATGATTGCAGGCGGAAGGAAGTAGTTGGGTGCGTGCGTTCAGCCTTCGTTCTATACAATGATCTGATGTAAAAATGCAGGTAGGACTGAAGCTTGAAGCTTGAAGCTTGATGAGTGAGACATTGACCAGTCTCATGTGGTCAGAGACGATCTCTTATTTAGTTCTTCAGCACGCAACGCGGGTATGGTCATATAACCAAGTGTAGCGATTATTCATATTTAGTCGTTGAGTACACTAGGAACAGTATCTCTTTCCTTGCATATAAAAATGCCGGTTGTGGAATGATCTAATAAATACAGTCAGACAAATGCTGCGTGTACCCCACCGCCTTTCACACATGTTCCTGACCTGAACATGCCCAGTCGCCCTCGTTCCCTCCGTACCCTAACCCTTGGTCCCAGCAGACACAAGGCATCGCCGGAACCCCCGTCGCCTACATTTACTGATGCCACGAACATTTCTGCTATGAATTTTGGCCCCAATGGCCCAGAGAAGATTATCACTCGAGCTAACCTGAAAGCTAGTCTCCAGGCCTACGAAGACGTGAGTGGGGTTTCACGCAAGCTAGGAACACTATCATAAACTCTTGAGCTTCTCTAGTTGATGAATACGAGCGCTGAGTACAGGGCCGCGCTCATGATAATGTCCAAAGCTACGGCAGCTTTCGCAGACTCGTTGGAAACATGTAGCGGGTAGGTATACCGACATCTACCGACTCTTGTACGCGTCGTTGATCAATGGATGTCTAGACTGAAAGGACCATCCTATGAAGCTGGAACGCGGCTACAAGCTGCTTCAGGACTTCACCACCTGATTGGGAACCACTGGCATGTTCTTGTATGTCTCAAATTCTCAGTGCATATAACAGTGATCTGTACATCGCACAGGCGGAGACTATCGAGAAAAAATTCGAGCGACCGTTACGGCAACATCTGGACACTTATCGGACCATTGTCAAAGTACGTGCAGTTACGGTTGATTAGTCCCTTGTCTTTTGATTTCATGCTGCCCACTTCATTCAGGATCGCTCTGCCTCCTATGAACGCGCGGTCAGAGATAAAAGCCAGGTCATTCGCGATATTGAACAACGGAGTATGAACAGAAAGGAACGAAGTAGGTTCAGGCACCCCACATTTCTTGAATGTTTTCAATGTACCCCTTCTTCAGACCTTCAAACCTTCCGTGAAGCCCTTCTCGTACTGCAGCGACAGGTAGATGAACTTGATAACATGAAAGAGTCGCACTACCGTGAAATTGTTGAACACGAAGAGCAGGTTTGGGATGTCGTACAGGCCAAGGTATGTCTTACACAAATCCTGTACCCATCTGTTTGTTGAATCCTTCTAGACTTCCGTAGTTGTCCGCTCGACAATGGATGTCTTTGATAGATTCACAGCCAAAGCGTATGTACATAGTCTCCTTTTTCCTAGTCTTCGAAGTTCGATGATTGATTCACACCCTAGTTCAGACCCAACCATAGAATTTATGTTGCAATCCGTCCCTGACCCTTTCGATTCGTATGGGCCTCCACAGGCTGAGGATCAAATTTTCAGCATCTTAGCGCCGCTGTCAATCATGACGACACAGTCAAAATCGTCTTCACCCAGTCCCATGAGAGGAACCTCGGAACTTGATTCGATAGAGACCTCTGATAAAATAACATCTTGGTTGCCAACGGCGAGTAGCAGCAACGGAGCGTTCTACTCCACTGAGGTCACGCACTGGGCCGGCGTACCTTCACCAACGTCCATTTCACCACCGTCTATCTCACCTCCTAATCATGCAATCTCCCGGAGACACTCGACAGCTCCTACCAGTAATCAGCGAAAGGCAGAGTCCAAACTTCGTAGGGTGTTGTCTGCGATTGATGAGTCTCGCACGAATCCACATGAGGACAAACCAGATTGTTCGCATAGAACGACCGCAGTCAATGGTACGTCACCCCCGCCAGACACAGGACAACATGAACAATCCGAATGGGCTTCCACCTCGGGTACTTCTTTCGGCAGCAGCACGGCGAACGAAGATGCCACAACTCCCAGACATTCATTTTCAACAACCAACCTCGCTCCAGAACGGATCGAATTTCCTGAGGATAACAAGACGCAAACACCTATAGAATCGTAGGAGCCGATTCATCTCTACTATTATTATCTCCCTTACATACATGTATCCCGTTTCTGTTTCTGGGTTGTCTATCAATTGAACATTAGCCTACACACCTTACTCTAACAATCACGTAGTCCCCCGCGGCTGAATACCATACTGGAATAGGACTTCGTTGCTTATGGGTGCAGGGCTTCTGAAGAGAAGGTCAGTCCCAGTGGCTGTTTTTGGGAACGCGATCACATCGCGTATGGATTGCGTCTTGCAAAGCATGGCCATCATCCGGTCAAAACCTGTGATAGAAGATGCCATAAAAATGGGATCCCGACACGGATCGTGTAAAAAAGAAGCGTAAACATACCAAGAGCAATGCCACCATGCGGCGGTGCACCACACTGCAAAGCATGAAGGAGATGTCGGAAAGGTTCCTTCTCTGCCTCATCCAGCTGTCCCGATGAAGTCAAAACTATACTCAGCTAGCTAGAATACATGACACCTGACCTTTAGGATATGGGTGAAAATGAAGTCTTGCATGATTGCATCGTGGATACGAACAGAGCCTCCGCCGATCTCTACACCGTTCAGGACAAGATCATAGTGCTGCCCACGTACCTTAAATTAAAACACGTCAAATCCTGTATGGGAGCTTAAACGAAAGCAGTAATGCTTACAGACTCGACATCACCACGATACATTGCATCAATATCCTGCCACATGGGAGCGGTAAACGGATGATGTGTACTACTCCACCGACCTTTGGCCAGAAAATCCTTGTCGGAGTCAGCTTGCGTGAAAAGAGGGAACTCTGTAATCCAAAGGAAATGGGGCACTGTTGTAATCACAAAGTCATCTGAAACCATGCACGGTGAGTGCGAGTCCTTTCTCGATTGTGGATTCAGACTCACTCCGGGCCTGCGCAATCTCGGAAAGGCGAAGTCTGACCGCACCGAGCGCGGTAGAGCCCCCCTGAGAAGTGCCAATTAGAATGATCTGGGACAACAAGCTCAAAAGCAAAATACTTTTGGCATTCGTGATCGACGAGCAAGCCACACGTCATCGCCAGGCGCCAATTGAAGTTTTTCGTTAATGTGTAAAATTTCTTCAGGCGCCAGTTCTTTCAATGATGCGTGAATGGTAGAATTAGACAACCAAGAAGTCAAGGTCCGATTGGTGACTGTGATACGTTCCTGTGCTTTTGTTGATAAGTCAAATTCAGCCCTATTGGAGTCTCGTGCTCTTACGGTACTAGAGTCAGGTTGACACACCCGAGAAGCACCAAGAAATTGGGCCTCGCCGATTTTTCGGATTGCTATAATTTCAAGGACCTCCATGTTATCCTGAAATAAGCTGCGATGTCTTTCTGGAAGGAGATGAGTAATATCCAAGATCTAGACGCACATCAGTTCTTGTCGATGCACATATGGAACAACAACAAACTTCAAGGTTAAAGCGAGTGTCAGGTTTATCCGAACCGAACTGAGCACAAATGGTCACTACTTCACTATGGTCGAAGATACTTGAAGGCTTACACGCGTCATTGCTTCATGATAGGTCATGACCTCAAATCTGGTTGGTAGAGATATACCCTCAACCTTGTGCCATATTTGCTGCACGAGCATTTCGACCAAATCACGAATCTCACTGCCGCCAATCCGCCAAGCGTCTTGAGATTCGTGAAGACCCCATGAGACAAAAGCCATCTCCATATCGATCTGAGTGAACTCAGGCTGCCGGTCTTTGCGCCCATCTTCGTCCCGGAAGCATTTGGCCAGTTGGAAGTATCGATCAACACCACCTGAGCAGATCAGCAACTGTTTAGGTTGTTGTGGTGATTGTTGCAATGCGTAAAATGTCGGATTGTGGGATTCATTGCCGTCCTCATTCGTCTTGGTGATACGCGTCGGTACAAGGAACTCCCTTGCGCCTTCTGGGGAAGACCTGAGGAGTACTGGAGTTTCTACTTCTACGAAATCTGATATAGAAACATGAATTAACGACGTGCATAGGCGAAGAGAAGAGGTTCATTCCTCGTTGATGCAGAATTTCACGAACGATCTGGGCCACTTTGCTTCGTTTCTTAATGTTCTCGGACAGAGCCGTTCGGCGGAGGTCAAGATAACGATAGCGTGCCCGAACGTCATCATTTGCCTTTCGTCAATTGGATTTTCATTAGCTTTAGAAGTGAAATTAATTCTTACCACATTATGGGGATTGGACGGCACAAAGGGGAGACTTCCTGCGGTATTCAAAACAGTAAATTTCTCCACTTGCACGTCTATTTCACCCGTGGGTCCCTTGGACAGGAAACTGGTTAATGATAGCACGCTTCCTGATGAACGGCTTCACTGACGGGCCGTCGGGCATTGGGTGGACGCAAAAGGACGGTGCCTTCAATCAATACCGTGGATTCCACAGGTATCTTGGCAAGCGCCGACAAATCTGGTGTGCACTCTGAATGATCAACAATGAGCTGCGTGGTACCGTAGGAATCCTTGAGTGGATAGAATGAAACACTTTTCCCCTTGCTTGATGAGGAAAAAGAAGCATTTTCAATGTGATGAATGGGGATAGAGAGAATGATGATCACCGCTCAGGAAGGATCCATCCTGTTAAGACAACACGAGCACCCTCGTCTCGAGCAGTGAGCGAGCCGCAGGTATGGGTGCGGCTGGGATATGGAGCTAGGAAGGACGATTGGAGCCAGAAGATCCACGCTGAGCATGAGAGCCAACTGACCACAATGGGAGAGGGCGGAGAGCGGCTGAGAGAGGTCTTGTGATGCCAACTGAGAATAGTGCCTTGAAGCAAGAGAACCGGGGAAGTGGTGTCTCCAGATGGACCGCCGCAGACCGTGGGCCAATAATCGACAAAGAGGCAGCATGACCACAGGCCGAACACCGGATGGAGACGCGAAGAAAAGTTTGCGCTGGCGCTGACAAAGGAAGAGCTTCAGGGCCGCTCCAAGTTTCTGTGCCTCGTGCATAAATCTCCGACTGGCACACCAACTTGCTTAGCTTTTTATACGAAACACGCTGATCATCATGCTGATTCGGTCCCTTTCCTTACTCTCTCTTGTTCAAGTAATTCTAATACATACGTCCTCCCATTCCCCATGGCTTTCGTTCAGTTACCCGTAGAACTTCTTGACGCCATCTGCCAGCATGGGCAGCCCACTGATCTTGCCGTTTTGTCGAGGACTTGCTCTTCGGTCCACCTCGTCGCCCAGCGGCGTCTCTATCGTCACCTCTCGATCTCTACCGCCTCCCACAATCTCCAGGCGGTTGTCACCATCGCAAAGAAACCAGAACTTGCGCCGTACGTCAGAACATTCTCACTCAGGGCAGAGTGCGCGACAACCTTTAGGCCATTCCTCCAATTGGTTGGAACAGCGCTTTCACGCATGACAGAATTAGTCTCGCTCGATCTCTTTGTCGCCCCCGATGCAAGCTGGATTTTATCCAGAGTGCAATGCACCTATCCACGGTTATCGCACTTCTCCTGCTCGTTCTCCTTTGACGGCCATGTCGCTGAATTTCTCAGCAAGACCGAGGCTCTTACAGAGCTTGAGATTGATGGCGCCTCTACTATCCCTGTGTCAGGCCTTCCAGCTCAATCCATCCCCCATTTATCGCAGTTCATTGGCTCGTCACACGTGGCACGAGCAATTGTGCCCGGCCGTCCTGTTGAGAGCATTCAGTTACTTTCTGGAGACCTAACGGTGGAAGATGTCATTATGCTCGCTAAATCGACATCCCATGTACTCATCCTTGGAGCCACGACCACTTCCCCACCATTACCCATCCTCGACTCGCTTTCCCAGCATATGTCTTCTCTCGTTTATCTACGCCTAATGACCACTTGTGATTTCTTGGAGGGTTATCAGCCAGTAAGTACAGCAGTTGGCCTTTCATGGAAGCAATCTAACAGAGTATCCAGTCATTTTATGAGCACACTGCTAGTGCTTTGTCATCCCTAACTGAACTCAAGGTCTTTGAACTTGGAGGTTTACATTGGGCCAATGCACAGAAAGATCCACAAGACCAGCAACCGGTGTGGCAATCTCAGCCATTTATTGCAGAGGACATCGGTACAGAAGACATTGAGTTAGATTCCGGTTTATTCTATGTGTATTAAACTAATACGTCGAGACATTCTCTTTGCGTGTTACCGGATGGTACGTTTGGTTTGCAGATAACGATAACCAACATAATATTTACTCATCCTCCTAATGTAATACCACCTTTTCTAATTCACTTTATTAATTTTATTCACTTCCGAAGTTTCAACTCAGTTTTGTCTAGAGCATATCTTACTCGACAGTGCATTGTCAAGGTCATCTGTTGCGAAAACAACCTTCAGAAGATAGACATAGACTTCCCTTGTGCTGATAACTATTAACTTTTGCAACTCCAAAATGCTTAAATGATATTGAGACGTCACAAAGATTGCAGAATCGCAAGCAATGGAACTTACCGCGTTTACTGATATAAAGGCTGAAGCTGAAGCTTGAAGCTTGAAGACCTATCATACTTGAAAATAATGCATCAATTCGAGATGTCAGGGATAGAGGCACCCCAAAAATATGGTTCACTGATAGGTTGATGAAGGGACGCTCAGGTACTCGCTTAGACAGAGTCGCAACAAAGGAAATAGACAAGATAGAAAGAATATGCATCGTCATAAAGACCCGCATGGTTAAGTGAAAGCTTCACGTCCGTAGTAGGAGAAATCTAAAAACTTTTACTTCTCCTGAGGATGCGTGTGAGAAGGGCGGTGTCACGCATGTGACTCTCGAAATATCGTCACGTTGACATCAAATTCGGAATCATTTTTGGGAATGAGCAAACGACCACCGAATGAACTCGAAAGTAAACTCCACCAGGCTGCTCTCGCTGCACATAACAAGGTTTCTTGCCCATAACTTTCTTCAATCTTTCACCTCACCCTTGTGATCAGGAACTAAGCAATAAACAAGCAGAAGCGATTGTGCCGGATGCATCTAAACGCCAAAATGCTCTCAACTTTCTCCTCGGCGTTGGGTTGTTTAAATCTTTGGTGGATTCCAAGGGATCTGTCTCTTTTCGTGCAGTGACAAAAAGTGAACTCGCAGCGTGTGTTATCTATATCGCCATATACAGCAAATCTGACTGACTTGGGCGTTTAGTACCAAGGATCTCACCGGGGAGGAAAATCTGGTACTCGGGCACATCAAGACTTCTCGAAACGAAGGTATCTATCGATGTGTACCGTATCCTTCATCACAAAAAAATAATCTATATTCCAGGGATTTGGACGAAACACCTGAAGGCGAAGACTAACCTTCACCAGACCGTCATCGATCGATGCCTCAAAACTTTGACACAAAAACGACTTATAAAACGCGTTCCTTCTGTTCAAGTTAGTCTCCTTCTCTTATTTGAGAGAGCATCATGGCCTACCTTGTTCTTTCTAGCACCCAACGCGTAAGATATACATGCTAGAAAATCTAGAACCATCGGTGGCCTTGACCGGTGGCCCATGGTATACCGACAACGAGCTTGACACTGAATTTATCAAGCATCTCAGTGATGCGTGCTTGAAGTTCATCCGTGACATCGTCAGTTAATGTTGTGATCTTTCTCCCCTATCTGAGTCTTTTACTTGATACAGAGTTTCCCCAAGCGTCACGGTGATGGGGTTGAAGGACCACTCTATGCATTATCCAACTCACCGGACTACCCGAGTGCAGAGCAAATCCGCAATTCGTTGAGGAGAGCGCGTCTTACAGAAACAGAGCTCAATGTTGAACATGTTGAGATGTTGTTGAACGTCCTCGTGCTGGATGGTGAAATTGAAAGGGTGAGTCACTACCCTTGTAGTAATGTCAATTACTCAATACGTTATTTGTCTATCACAGCTTCCATCATTTGGAACATCTATGTGGAACAATTCCCTGCGTGATGACGACTCTGACGAAGGAGTTGAACGGTCTTCGAAGAAGAGACGAAAACGAGAAGATGACGGTGAGAAGAGCAGAAAGAAGCGCAAGCGATCCTCTCATAGCGATGACGAGGACTTGTCCGCGGATGATTCCAGAAAGAAATCCAGGAGACGTGCGAAAGACCTCTCGGAGAGTGATGACGAGTCCGACGATAAAATTCGTCATAAGAAGAGAAAATCAAAAAGAAGCCAAACCGATTCCGAGAGTTCCTCGAGCAGCGATGAAGATAGTTCCAGCCGGAAGAGAAAGTCAAAAAAACAGAAATCTAGAAAGTCGAGAGACTCCTCTGATAGTGAAAGCTCTTCGGATGATGAGAGAGGCCGCTACAGTAAAAGGTCAAAGTCGCTAAAACGATCATCCTCTCCAATCCGTGCTTGGGACGAATTCGACACTGGTGGTGGTGGGTTTGTTTATCGGGCAATCAGGCAGGAGTGCCCGGTATTCGGGGCTTCTGAAGCACCTTGCAGCCAATGTCCCTCGTTTGAGTTCTGCAAAAACGGGGGCCCTGTCAATCCACGGGATTGTGTATACTTTGGTGATTGGCTAGTGGGCGGAACCGTCGCTGCGATTGAAGATGGAGTTTAATTGAAGAGATATGTGTTCTCTCGATCACTTCCTCTCGGACAGAGCAATATATATAACTCCGGCGTTTATCAAGGTACCCCATTAATGCGATGCGATAAGTTTGTTGATGCATTAAATCCGATTATACATCGTCTAACTCGTGAAGCACTGTTTCAACAAAAGGTCCAGCTCTCCAGGACAGTACATCTTTTCGAGAACTCATCTCGTCAATGATTTCTATCCTTGTGCCTCCGAGATATTCGGCAACAACACCTTGGTATAGATCATTCTCGTCCGTCAGCACGAATTTAGTGAAACGCCACCCTAATGCTATCTCCCTATCCACTCGCACGATGTTCTCGCCAACATCATACTCAATACGGCGAAAGTCGAAACCTAGTCCAAGCCCAAGAGCTTTTGTATAGGCCTCTTTCATAGTCCAAAGCCAAAAGAAATCTTTGAGAGTTTCAGCTTGCGAAACTGCTGAAAACAATCTTTGGTGCTCAGAAGCTGTCAACTACACTCAGTTACCAATCAAT
The DNA here is from genome assembly GCA_017657225.1 of Termitomyces sp. T69sscA. Lineage (NCBI taxonomy): Eukaryota > Fungi > Basidiomycota > Agaricomycetes > Agaricales > Lyophyllaceae > Termitomyces > Termitomyces sp. T69sscA. The sequence goes on along the minus strand of JAGGAQ010005957.1, from coordinate 67,474 downwards.
TGACTTTCACTAGAGGAATCGAACGGCAGACCTGGTCAGATACACTCTCGATAAATGACGCAAGAGTATCGCGGTTTGGAATCCGTACTTTCATGACATCAATGCCGATATTGAAGGCAGGTGGATTGTGAAGTCCTGGTGCGAAAGCCATCGCTATTAGCCCATTGTCGTGCGAGATGTTGTAAGCAATGGGTGGAGTCAACCCAGGAGTAGTCTGTTTAAAGGCTCTTAGCTCGTTCGAATAGAGCCAGACATGAGTTGATAATGAAAGACTTGCAATATATGGTTTCTTACTTGTCGTTGCACTAAACGTCATCGCACTACTGGGTATCCCGCGCCGTTTGAGTAATTTACGGACGAGAAGCCGCCCGATTAGAGTCCCTGAAGGTCAATGAAGCAATAAGGAGCGACACTTGAATCATGCTCACGACAGGCATCTTCACGATGATAGAAACGTTTTATGCGAGCTGAACTTTCGGGATCTAGTATCTGAATAGCCCTTTGGTAGAGCTGATCTTCGATCTATGAGTATCTACGAAGTCCACAGATATGAGCTCTCACGTCTTCAGAGAAACTTTCGGGCTTATAGAGGACAGCCCAAACTTCCATGATGTTCACAAGTCGTAAACCGTGGTGATCTCAAGGTACAAAGTTCCGACGCTGAAATGAATCTTATCTTATCTCTCCGGGTTATAGTCCACCAGCTTCACGATGTCGAAACACCCGAGTGCAGAGCCTCTATCGAATGGCTTTGTAACGCTTGGAATGTTTATCATTGACGACTTTTCGTTTGCAGATAGCGAAGGTGTTCTATTAGATAAAACTTTGGATTCTCAGGAATGATTATAGCCCTTGCTTCGTAAATGGCTGTCTTTTTCACATCGAATTTCAGATCGGTGGCGGAGGGACCTATGCAGCAATAGGAGCTCGAATATGGTGAGTCCCCTCTTTGTCGAGGTCTATGATACCAACAATATTCAGGCTTCCTGCCGAGGATATTGGCATGATCATTGATAAAGGCTATGATTTTCCGTCATCGATCGAGGCAAAGCTCTTGAGTTATGGACCAGATATGTGGATATTTAGAAATCAACCTGACCGTTTAACGACGCGTGCCTTGAACTGTTATCGTGGCGAGCACCGAAAGTAGATTTATTTCCCTTCCTAAACTCTGCACTAATAGCTCATAACTCATAGCTTTGAATATATTACGCCAGGGATAAGAATAACACCAAAAGATCTCATCGGAACCAGGATACCTAAGGCCAGCGTGCTACATTTCATTTGTTCACCAAAACGAGCTTCCGATATCATCTCGGAAATTCATACAATTGAAGTTTGGTGTCCAACGATTATCTACGAACCGATACCGGTTTGCGAACATGATCAATGCACACACCAGAAACTGATGAACTCTGAAGGATAGATGTATACCGGCAGAGCTACCTGCCCTAATCAAGGTTTTACCAACCATCACGATATTAAGGTGTGTTCATTAGGTCTGCCGCCTCTGGGTGCGTTTTTGTAAATGTTGTTGGAATTACAAAGTCCGAATGCAGAAGAGGCCCTATCTCTGTTATCCATGCCTTTGCCACCCACTTCGTCTTCCATTGAAGAGGCGGCAGACCGCTTCCTCGGTTATGGAATAGGTGACTCAGGGAAAGGGTGGGTGATCATCAGGGCTGGTAGACTGGGCGCCTACGTGAGAACCTCCAGTAGTCGGGGAAAGTGGATTGACGCGTTCTGGACAACAAAAGATTTTGAGCAGGTCGTTGATGTTACAGGTGATCAAGAAACGGTTTTATGGTGCGATAGCTGATGTAGTCCTAGGAGCGGGTAACAGCTTCCTCGGAGGGCTTGCTGCGGGTCTTGTGTTAACTGGAGATGTCATAAAAGGTAAATAAAGTTGCCTGGTCACCCTACATTCTTGACAAAACGCCTAGCGACATTCTATGCATCGGTGTCGGCTTCGTTCATAATCGAACAAGAGGGACTGCCAATCCTAACTCAAAACAGTAGGGGGGATTTTGTATGGAACGACGATGTCCCTCACAGGAGACTCAAGGTTCTACTGACACGTCACGAAGAAAAAGAGTCGCATTAATTGTATACAACGTAGACGTACAATTACGAATAAGATACAGTCCCACAACATTATTGCTGCGCCGTTTGAAATTTCGCGCGACTGGCCGCGAAAAGCTCTTCCTGTTTTGCTAACAGTTCCTCTTCCGTTAAACCGGACTGTTCAAACTTCGAAACTTTTTTCTCGCGATCCTTCAGCGAGCGATTGGTGAGGAAACCGTCGCCCACAACTAAGTCTCAGACGCACCTTCTGTTGTTGTTTATGGTCTTTGAGGACATCCTCGACTTCTGTTGTGAAAGAATCAAAACCAAGTCGCTATTGTAGGATTGTAGCCCGTGCCAAAAAAAGAAGAGAGAAAGCAACGTACCTTGAGAGCTGTTATTATATGCTCTGGTGCTATTGTTTTCTTTGACTCCTGTTCACAGATCTCATTGGCCTCCGAGGAAATTAAATGAATGAATTCTTCAGATTTTTAGGCCGTGATTTAAGACGCAGAAGGAGTCGGTGTTCACCTACACAGCATTCGATGACCAAATCACGCGTTTCCTTGGCGCAGACCACGTCGTTTGGAAGTAGGTCTGTAGAAATGGATGAATGGTGTCGAGATTGAGCATGATCTTCTATAACATTGAGGAAGCGCAAAATCACCTACCAGAAATCATTTTCGCTACTGTTGCCTTTGGAAGAGAAAGATCATCATCTGTGGTCGGAGGACCACCAGAATGCCCCTCATGATCTGACATGGTTCACGAGCAAACAGGACAGGATGCAAGTCGCAATTCAGCAGTTTGATGTCACGGTCAGTCATTTCCAATTCCAAGTCCGCACGCGTCTTTCGTTTTTAACCACTATGGCGTCTGTGCGTTTTTCTCCATCGTTTCTATTGTTCGTCATTGAAATCTACTGATTAGGTCAATCCCGTCAACCCTAAACCCTTCATGCAGGAGCTCACCGGAAAGCCTGTATTTGTCAGGCTAAAATGGGGGTTGGAATATAAGGGTTTTCTTGTCAGCACTGATGGCTACATGAACCTCCAAGTATTTCCCAGTTTTCACAGTTGTAATTGTGATCTAATTGTTTTATCCAGCTCGCTAATACTGAGGAGTTTCAAGACGGGCAATCCAACGGAGCTCTTGGAGAGGTCTTTATCCGGTGTGTGCTTTTGGACTTTCTTCTACGGACTTTGACTCATCCCATGTCCAGATGTAATAACGTTCTCTATATCATAAGTCTACCGTTTTTCTGTGCTACTTCTGACCTGACACTGTCTCCTTCCTGCACAGAGAGGCACCCGCCGAAATCGATACCGAAGATCGAAACTAACATGAGCTCAGGTTGCGCACACATTGAGGACTCTTGTCATGATCCTGCTTTCCATTGACCTACACTCCATATCTTATGGACACTTATTGGCATTTAGAAGTACGCTTCCTATAAATGGTGTACTATGATCAAATGCACAGGCTCGATGTTCCTCTTGTTAGGTTCGCTCGTTTCGTCTGCTTTCGCGTGAGATTGAGTAGTGGTCATGTAAAGTCACCTTGCAGAGGAAAGACTTGCAGTAAATTCTACACATTTTGGCCCAATAGGTTCCTGAGATCTCTCCGTCTTCCTATTGAAACTCTTTATTTTGTGTCCTCGATAATATATTCTCAACTTTAAGTGAGATTCGCAGTTGAGCCTGAGTAGAGAGCAAAGGACGCAGTGGCTCTCTTTGACCTTAAATACAACTGATCCTTTCAAAAGCGATTGAGGGGAACGGTCCTGAAGTTTCAAGTAGTCATCATGCGTTAGGATAGATGAACGAGAGGCTCATTTGACCCTCCAATTAATGCGCACGAAGATTTATATTAGATGAACTGGCACGGATGGGAAGTAGTTTTGATCAGAAAGCCTGGAGAGTACCACATCTCTCCCTGGCTAGTGTGAGATGGTCCATCGTCATTGTGAAAGTTACTTGTAGAACGATGAAGACCTACATCGTGAGGGGGGGTCACATGAATGTTCCTTCTGAGGTAGACTCTCTTTAGGAGAGGTATCCGTAGTATACTTGGTACACAAACACATTATGGAGTACGCCGGCTGTTCATGCGTAGACCTCATCCATCCATCAATCCTCCTTGTCTCAGGGCAAAAGCACCCCCTGCATACAATTCACAAAGAATGGCTTACCTGGAATTGCCTTTTTGAAGGTTCAATGGTGCAGTTCAAATCTAATTCATATTTACACGATTTATGAGTCCTTTAACTTGAACTGAGATCCTCACATATTTATCTTTCTTGAATTCAGCGACGGACCGAGTCGTTACTCTAGAATAGTTCTGTTGGCCACGTGCATTTGGTACTCCGCTGAAGAATTTTGTTGACTCAATATTGTGCAACTGTATCGAAACCTTCATCTTCAATGGCAAAATCTATAAGGTCCAAGTCAAAGCGTACTCATCGCAACAAAAAGCGCGAAGATAGTGTCTATGCAGCGACAGAAGCTGCACGATTACATCGACTCAGTTCAAAACTCGCGGCTATCGTGTCGAAGGACTCCGAAGGAAATGCTCCCGCGCAGGGTGAGGAAGAGGGAGAGGATCTTACTCCAGGTTGGTGTTGGTTTGCAAGCTTTGGTCTTTTAGATCCGAGCGACATTACTGCGGAGATCATGGACACATTTTCTAATGGAGGAACTGGTCGGACTCTGCTTTTGAATTCCCTTGTAGGACGAGGCAGGCTGAAGCGTCATAACTCTCTTTTTTGATTTGTCCACCCATTCGAACGGGAGCCTTATTGACCTTGAAAATCTGCAGATATAGAGATGGACTCAGCGAGGGAGCCCACAGGTTGATTGGACTTTTGGCCTGCCCCATCTTTCTATCTTCATTGATTCTCTGTGCAGATGCTATGGCCACTGAACCGGAGCCTAACAAACGTATATCAACACATGGTCCGCGAGGGTCAAGGAGAGAGGAATGGAGAATTTCTAAAGGATTAGATCCTAAGCCCAAGAGAACTGGGATGAACCGTCAAGGAGGCTTTGCAGGAAGACGGAAAGCTGGACGAGCAAAGAGAAGACGATAATACCATTAATACATTTATACACTTATTCTTTTACTTCCGTACCACCAAGTTTCTCATTTACCGATAAATTACGCGCTGCATAGACGTACTCAAAATACTCTATGATAGATTATAGGAGATATGTATGACGTCTCCGCATTTCAAGGTTCACAAATACCAAAATCAAGTTTTGACAAGATATAAGATACTATCTATGACTGTGGAATTCTCGGAGTCCCACATGTACCATTAGATCAGACCGGTTGCGGAAATACAAAAGATTCTTTTTCGCTTTTCTCTAAGTGACCTTCCATATCCCTTGGCGAACCAAGGTCCACAGATGAGGTACGATTCTTACTATATGGTGAATCCGTGCTGGACGGCCTACAACACTGTTAGCAATCCCAAAGTTCAGCTGCGAAACCCGTACGAAAATTCAGCCATAGTGATATGTTCAGTGGTAACGTGAACTTCAGGGCGCTTAAGTGCATACTTTGAAGATTTGGGAGAATACGGTGCCATGCTATGCCGGATAGGGTGAACGCTAGCGATATTCGACATTGAGTGCACATAGACGTCGCTTGACTTGAACTCTAGTAGTCTGATTACTGCACGGCACGCGGCAATAGAACTGTTCTGATGTCACTAGGGAATGACAGGACGTGAACGATAACCGGGCACATACGTGACTGTGGCAGCCGGAATCTAACCAGTCACCAACCAGTCAGCGCCCCACTGACATGGGTATGGCCTCATCAATTATGTACAACTCACCGTAGCCATTCTATTCAAGACAAGATGATTATGTAAAGAAAAGTATTTCAAGGAGACGTATCATACTCACACATTCATGGGTGCTATCAGAGTTCAAGTCAGAAGCTGTCAACGATGATATACGACATGAGACCTACTGTTCAGATTGAGTACATTAAGGACTGCTGGTATGCAATTTGTAGAGAAGGATATGAGGAAATAGACAAGACCATCGTGAAAGAGCAGCTTCCAGAGATCCGTTCTTGCAGAATGTTTCTTGAGTAAAGCCACGGCCGTGAAGATAAGAATAACAAGGTCGAAAACCATTGCTATTGGAAAATGAAAATCTTAACAAGACGAAGCAGTTAAGGAGAACACACTGAAAAAAAATGTAACATTAAGTAAGGACGGATTGGTTGCAGTGACCACGCAAGCTTGACGTTGCTGATCCCATGCAGCCTTTACGATGAACATCGTTCGGTACAGAAGAGCCCAGTGTGCAAGGCAGAGGGTACCTAGAGAAGCGATAACGATGCGGTTACGCTCCCATAGAGCGACACTGGAGGAAATTAGTTTTAATAAGTAACATTCAAAATGTGTTTGCACTCGCGTTCTCAACATGAGAGAGGTTGAAGCGCAAAGGATTGTCATGTTACCAGTCCACTAAAAATAGTTGAGATTACATCGAGAGAGTGTTGAATTATGAGGCACCGAGTTGAAGGTATACAAGGCCTGAACGCGAATGCTTGGCCATTAACAGCTTTAGAAAGATGGAAATCGAGAACGTACTCCGCAGTTGATCTGAGAAGCACGATTGGTCAATCCGGAGATTATTTAAATAATAAAGGATATCTTACTGGAGTTGTGATATTGAGAGAAACGATTCTGTTTCTCATCGATAAGCACGACTGAACAAGAAAAAAGATACATCGGCACCCACAGGCCAACAAATGCCAGAAGCATGCAGTAACGACAGAGAAAGAAGAAAACTATAGACGATTTCAGTGAAGATCAACTTCAAAATTTCGCCACAAACTCTACGAGCATGCTTTCAGTGCATAATTGCAGGATGCTAATGACAACACACCAATGGCCAGCGAAACTTCCTTTTTCCGCTAAGGAGGGACCACTCAAAGTCCGAGGTCATAAACAACTCCCATACATACACTCCAAAGAGTGATAATATGAGTTTTGCGAAGATCTCTGCTGAAAGTTGCATCTCTAATGGTTATGGTGAAAGCAAGAACATACCGGAGTCTTTCGTAATCTCCTGAGGGTCTAACCAATTCACCATCGTGGCGCACTGTCTCTGGCAGAAAAAAGGCAGGAGAATGAGGCTCGGAGTTCAGTGGATATCCTTTGCGTTCTCGCTTTTAAAGATTCAAGCTATGGTCTCGTCTCCCGATCATACCGCCGCTTCTCAGGTCCATGTCGTTAGTGCTTCTTCATCTCTATCAATGGATTTACTAAGTCAACGGGAAACTCATTCTGGCAGCCTTTTCTCCGATGTTCCAAAATTATCCCCTGATAGTCTGAAGTCATCTGCAAGCTCGACATATTTTGTGCCATATGACGGGAGACTACGATCAGAGGGAGGACTTACGTAAGGCAGCAAGCACCTCGTCCCGAACCAGGAAAACCAACTCGCTTGAGTTTGGGTGTTGTGCCTCTAGCGTGTGTCTAGTACGACACAAATTACGAGTGGATGTGTCATTCATCTGACATGTCAAAGGTTTTCCTTCCGTTCCATGGAGTTCTCGGGTTTCTGTAGATTGAAGGGCGCGCTTGAAAGCTTACACTCAGTGTGTCGAGAAGAGACGGATAGAGCAGAGTATTCAGTCGACTTCTTCCTATCCGAATTACGTCGAATTTATGAGGGGTGGTGAAGTCTCTGGAAATTTTCAACGACTACGAAGCAAGCGGGTTGATGATTTTAAGTTAGGCCGTAATTTGATCTTAGTCACCACGGTTGTTACAACTCGCTAACCGTCGTGGCAAAAAATGCATGACGTTCTAGAGAACTCGTGAACACTTGTCGTTAAGCCATGTGTAGAAGCTTCAGAAGTCCCTGAGAATCACGCATACTAAAGGTAGCGATCAATCGAAGTTCACTGTTACTGTTGAAAAACATGACATTCAGCATCAGCTGCACCACACTGCAATTGTACCGTCAGCTCCACTGCTAACTAGCCATGGTTGCCGACTAGACCACTTGATCTGTAGAACGCCAAGCCCATCTCGGATTTCGTGGCCCCGCAGTATTTTCAATGGAACAATCAAAGGATCCGTCATGAGGTCATTGTAGACCCTTGAATGAAAGATCTGAATAGAGCCATCATCGGAGGAGGAGGCAAAGAGTGGATATGAAGGATGGAAATTGAGTGAGCGTATAGCACGCGTGTGGTACCTGAGTGGATGCGAGAGTCAAGGTCTGATTTATCAGTCAAAGATTTAACGAACCTCAAGATTTTGTAGGGCTTATTACTAAGCTCTAGATCAAACCAGCATAACTTCCTGTCGTAACCACCAACGATGAGATGGTCGCCGGAAGGATGAACGTCCATAGATGATATCCATTTAATGCCAGGTTGTAGAGTCTTCAAGAGCTTCTGCTCAGAAAGGTTATAAATTCGGACGTATTGCTGGGTCTGGGAAGGAGGATGTCATGACACATAGATGCAAAAGTAATGTACGCTTACGGCCACAAAGAAATGGGGTTTCAACGGGTGGAAGAGCACCATTTGGATCGTACCCTTAACTTTCTTGAACGGAGCCTGAGAATGTCTGCGAGGGACTTGATGGATCCATACACCACTCTGAGTTCCTCCAGTCGCTGGAACCAGTGTCAATGAAGCTCTAGCGACAGTGAAAAGAGAGGGAACAACTCACACACACTTGCGAGGTAATCGCCTTTTCGATGCCATGCCAACTGAATTGGCAACCCAGAAGAGGGCGGCATATTGGCAGTCAAGATAGGTGTGTTGACCGACCAAGTGTTGGTTGACGGTGTGAACCATTTCACGGGCGATGGCGTCGTTGGCGCAGGAGGAAGGGAGGAAGGGGCTAACAGAGCTTGTGTGAGGGAAAGAACTGAATTGGGTAAATTTGGAGGTATGATAAAATGGATTTTCTCCTCGCTAAAAATCAGCAAGTCAAACAGCGCTCATCCGGAAGGCAAAAATATACTCACACAGATACCACGAAGTAGCTGACGTCAAGCCGTGGGCACCATTCCAAAGCTCCTATTTTGCTGTCGAAATTCCAACGCTTGATCTCTCGTCCAACGTTAACCTCCCAGAGGCTTACTTGACCGTTTTCATCACCGCTGATAACCCACCCACCGTCAGGACTGACACTGACACACCTTGCGCGGCCCTTTGAGTGCAAAAATCGCAAGCTTTTGTAGTTAGGGAAGGGCTTTAAGCTGCTTGGACTAGGCAATTTGGGTATCAATGTACTGGGGTCAACGTTAAGCTTAGTTCGTTGGATCCTTGGAGCAAGGTAAAGGTCCAATTGACGATTGAAGCGTTCCTTGATGAAGCGATCGTAGGCTGGGACGAGCCGCAATGCAGAATACTTCTTCGGCAGATAGTCCTGCTCCCGGTCTTCTGGGTCACGAGCTTCCCATTCTTTGCGTTCTTCCTCAGTTGGAAGATATTCCTCTGGTGGGTTGTATGACTCAGAATTAGTTGGAAGCCGAGGCTTCGGAGCTGGTAGTGGGGGGACATGAGATGATGACGGTTCTGACCAAATGGAGTAGAAAGAGAATTTCGAAGTTGTTTTTGGTTTTGAACCTACGATTCGTCCTTGCCGTATGGCACGAATGATTTTAATGATCTTACATTCGACATCAGGCCTCGGAGTTGAACAAGACATCAGAAGGTACTCACTTTTTGTTTCTCCCATTTACTTGGTATCCATCGACGTTTAGGTTCTGGAGCAGATGAGAGTGGCATAATTTCCTCTTTTCCCTTGCCTGTGAACCATTCTGTAGTCGGCTCATAGGGATCATAAGTGGCGTCCGGCACTTCGCCTGCGTACAACCTGCGGATGATGTCAAGTTCTTCGTTCGTTAGAGGCTTGTCCGTCTGAGTATTCTTATCGAATGCAGAAGTCCTTTTATCATTTTTCAATGGTTAAATCGCGACATTGGAAAGGTTTGACTGACCATGCGGAGGGGTCTTCTACAGTGGATAAAAACTTATCCAACTCATCTCCTTTCGCTGGACGTAGGACCTTTTTTCCGTCTATATCATAACCAATATGAGGAAGATCGTCGTACCAGTGCATTGGCACGTTCCCAATGCGATTAGGTGCCTAACCTCTTTGAGTACGCAAGTTGTGAAGTGTACATAGGTGCTCACATCTTCTGTCGAGGAGTCTGAGTCATAATCCGGCTCAATCTCAGGATAGACGCGTTTTAGTTGCCCAGTAATGTCGGATACAATTGTTTTCGCCGTCGGAAATACATGGAGGGAGTCTGCATCGCTCGATTCTTCTTCTTCGTCATCTTCTTCTACATCGTCGTCAAGCTCTTCTCCATCATCCTCATCCTCTGTCTCTTCAAACGTATCGCTGTTGTCGCTGTCGCTCCTGGTATCAATTTCAGGAAACTCGTCCACCTCGCCATCGTCGGATACCGCGTCTTTGTCGTCTTCTTCGTCACTCAACATTTCTAGCTCTCCGACAGCGATTGTTGGTAGAGTGGGAGCCTCATCTTCCAACGGCTGCTTCCTCTTTTTGTCGGGTTTTGTGACCTCCTTGACGGCCATAGCAAGGAGCGAATTATACTTGCTTTTTGGAAAAATCTGGATCGGGAGGGCAATAGGCTTGATTCCAAACAATCATCATCAACTTGCTTTTCACCAGTTTAGGCAGAGCACCAACGGCCCAAGCAATATTTCAGCCATTGGAGCTACACCTCGTTTCCTTGCTTTACGAGTGTGATTTATAATGGTCAACTATGGTGGAGGTACGCGACGAATGTGTGGCTGGCTGCAGAATTTTATTCACGTCTTGGCAGACGAGGTATCGGCACTCGTAGTTGATATTGGTTCATCTTCGTTGCGCGCAGGATACGCTGGAGATGACACACCAAAAGCAGTTATTCCAACCACATATGGATACCATAATGTAGGAGATGACACGGCGATGGAGGTTGAGGGAAGCGACGCGACGCAAGGTCGTAAATCTTTAAATCTTCATATTGGAGAGAATGGCCCGTCCTTGTGGCGTGCAGGAATGGAGGTTTCAAATCCGATTGTTGATGGTCTCAGTGAGCTCTACATGTATATTGACATAGATCAGTGTGCTCTAACACGGTTATGACTATGTCAAGTCCAAGACTTCAGCGCCGTCCCTCCTCTCATAGAGCATGCCCTTGAGAACGTCATGCGTTGTACGCCCTCAGAACATCCCATCCTAGTGACAGAACCGACATGGAATACACCCGCCAATCGCGAACGAATGGCAGAAATAATGTTTGAAGAGTTTAAAGTACCCGCATTTTACATCGCCAATACAGGTGTTTTGAGCGCGTTCGTTACATTCGTTCTGCGCAGTAACACTTTCCTTGGACTGACGTTCTTTTAGCTTCTCTGCTGGCCGCGGCACTGCTCTTGTCATTGATGTTGGGAAAAGTATGGCCAGCGTAACACCTGTAGTGGACGGATTTGTTCTCCGCAAAGGCATGCGTCATTACCGCACCATCTGACTATTCGCCAACTTCTTCGCAGGACTTGCATATTCATCGTTGCCCAAGCTTGTCCATGCCCATGCTCGTCATATACTTGTTAACCCAACACCTATGCGGAGAGGAATAGAACTCCTCCCCCATCAATTAATTGCCAACAAACAGGTATCTTGCATCCCATCGCTGTCGACCTACCATTGAGTCTTCTGGTAGCCTGTAGATCTGAATGCACCGCCCCGCTTCACATTGAGAGAAGACCGTCTTGCGGGGACAACCGAGTCCTGGCGACTGTGGGCCGAAGCTCGAGAGGTGGAGGAGTGGGTTCAGAGTGTAGCAGGTGTCCTTGAGCAGGGATGGAATGATCAGTGAGCTTCGAAACGCATGGTTCTGTCTACTGGCCTAGAAACATCTCTCCTCTAGAACAGCAGCTTCTCGTCCGCAAAAGCCCTACGAGTTCCCCACGGGATACAATACCTATTTCGCTTCGGAGAGGCTGTCAGTAGGCGAACAATTCTTCTACCATCCACCGGCACTTGTCGTTCGTATCGTCCACATTGTCCGTCCCTTCCCGGGTCTCTCAATGCAAAATTCACAGGCCTCAAATCCTAATTTGCCAAAACACTTACCCGCTCTCATCGGTGAAACTTTCCGAGCATGCGACGCAGAATTACGCCAAGTCCTCTCGAGCAATGTAGTTGTTACAGGGGGTGGCACCCTGTTCACTGGATTCACCGATCGCTTGCAAGCCGAACTTACTCGTGGCTTCCCTCACGTACGTCGATCCTTTAGCGAGCGCGGGTCCGTTCAGTTACTGATCTTGTGATGCAGACTAAAATACATGCCCCTGGGAACCCTGTTGAGCGCAAATACGGAGCTTGGTTAGGAGGTAGCATTTTGGCGAGTCTAGGAACGTTCCACCAACTTTGGATTAGTCGAGAAGAATGGCAGGTAACGTGGTTTCGCTTTCTGACTTGGTAGTGGCTAATCCTCTCTCCCTGAAATCTCAAGGAACATGGGAAGGCTATCGTGGGCCAAAGATGTAAATGAAGTATATATTCTTCTTGCCTTCCTCTTAGATCTCGTTGCACTCTGTTGTCGAGTTTGATATGTATTTGATTCCCTCCTGCAAAGCCACATTGGACACACTCCATGTTCCTGTTTTTCGAAACATGGGACAAAAATGTCGTGGAGATACTCACTATTTGTAGTGTCACACATTGCCTCGCTCGAGTTGCTTACAACTTGTAATTCATTGATAACGCCAATTGTGCGCAGGCATCACAATGGATATTGTACAGTCAATGTATAATGAGTGTATAGGGGTGATGTAAAAGCACAATGACGAGGCAAACATGAAGGCAGTTTACGCCGTATTTAGAACCGTTATGGATGCAGAGGGAGGGAGGAAAGGAAGGCGGTATGGTTTGTCGACGAAGAGCGAAGGTGGGTGATTACGGAAACTTGCTCGATGAATTTCGTCCAGCTGATCGAGCGCAACAAATTTATGAGTCCAAACGTCAATTTCGCCATATGGTGGTAGAAGGGAGGAAAAGTAAATGTTCTTGGGTTGAGTAGAAAGGAGGAAGAACGGAAGCATTCAAAGAATCATGCTTTTAAAAAGCTTCCACCAGCTCCCTCCTCTCACGAGCATCCATTAACGCGCCGAGCCCTCCAATGGCCTTACGCCTGATCCTGGTAGCAAAATTCTTAGGCCCGAGCTCGTCTGCACCTGAAGGCGGCCCTCGAGGCTGCCTCGTCGGTTGGCTTACCAGCCTCGGTACACACACCTGTTGACTGTCCGAGGAGGCCGGACGACCGATACCTAGGCCTTCATAGAGCTTCTTGGACGCCTCCTCGCGTGGCGAAAGAGATGTTCCGTTCGAAGAAGACGACCTGGGTGTGGTCGGAGAAGAGTTGGACGCGGCGGTACCAGAAGAAGTATCATCATCATTATCGTTTGCATCGGAATTGTCGATGGCGACGGAGGCCATCGGAGCAGCAGCGGCACCACTGAAACGCAACGGCTGAGGGCGGAACTTGGATGCGGAGGGGTTAAGCGAAGGAGGCGGAGAAACACGTTCATAATCCTGAGATTCGCTGGGAGGAGTCACCTTGAGCACGGGCGAAGACACAACACGGTTAAGCCCGCTCAACACAGAGTTGTTGTTCCCGCCACGCCTCCAGGAAGTAGCGGAATCGGATTTGGAGGATGGATTCAATGCAACTTTGCTGTTGTTCGTCGCCGAGATACCAAGTGAAGTTCCGCCGCTGATGACCGTGGTAGAACCCGGAGTGGGAGGGAGCACAGATTCGTCATGCTCTTCTGCGGCAAACCTAGGCATATTTCCGGTGGCATTTAGACTCGTAGTTCGGCTACCAAATTTTCCCCCGAGGGCAGCAGTCATAGGCCCTTGGTCAACGCCGGCAACACCAAGCTGAGCCTTCATATGCTCAGCCTGATTGGCACGGCGCATCTGCGCGTTTAGAGCGGCAGAACGAAGATCAAACGAATTGCTCATCGGACCGGCAGTGGCAGGCGGGTTGTGGCCGAGGCTGGTGCGCCTGACCTGATTTTGATACTGAGTCTGCTGCTGTTGGCGCTGTGCTTGTGCAATCAATTCGGCTTGCATCTGTTGCGCCTGAATAGCCTGGTAACAATGATCATCAATCAGACGGTTGGCAAGATCCACGATTCACGTAACAAACATACCTGAATTCGCATCATTTCGAGCTGAAGCATGTGCATCTGCATAGCCTGATTCTGCATCTGGGCTGGCTGCATGTTTGGGTTGAAAGCAGAGCCGGGACTAAAGGGTACAGAATTGGGATTCAGGCCACGCGGAGCAGTCTGCTGACTAGAAAAGCGGTTGTTGGGGCCATCGACGGCTGCAGTGACGGGGATCTGACGGGGGACGAAGATGTTGTTAGGTGGCATGTCGGTGAGCTGGTCGTCCTGCTCGTTGAAAGCTGTGGAGAGATGGTGCTGGGAGGAAAAACGGGGGACATTGAAAGAAGCGGCGGGGGCGGCAGTGTGTGGGAGGGATGCAGAAGTAGATCTGACGCCGCCAGTACGAAGACCGGAGAGAAGAGAGGCGCGGGGGTTTGGGGGAGCGGTAGTCATGGATAGATAGACTCTTAATTAAGTGGAACAGGGAGTACAATGGAAAGGCGACGGAAAGAAAAGAGGAATAGAAGTTTTGTATAATAAGACGAAGAGAAGATAAGGGAAAGACGACGACGGAAGCAAAGCACAGCGGCCACAACCAGCAGTCACGTCACACATCACAAAGCCTTCCCACCCCCACGTGATCACAGATGCTTCTTCGCGCTTGCCCGGACCCGGCCATCAAAAACCGCACTCCGGATCAGAGTGTGCGCCGTGTGGAACGGGTTCATCATCGTCTGCGTCCTCAGCCGCGCTCCTCCATCGGCCACTGCCACTCACCTTCACATACAGCTCCCACACCTCCATGAAGAACTGCCGGATGCCCTCGTCGTTCTTCCCCTCGTGCAGCAGCACAAACTTCATGTCTACATGCCGTCAGCCCAGTCCGCATCGCACTTGGCATCCTTACTTCCTGCCGTGACGAACGCAGACACCGTCCACTCGTTGAACTTGTCCACGCTCTTCAGATACCTGCGTTTGTCAGCCCTGCTCGTCCGCTCACGCCAACCACGCGACCTACATCGTGTTTTCTTTACGCATCACGTCCTCAATCATGTCCAAGCTTGCATTTGCTATCATCTGGATGACATGGCGGTCCTGGCCACCCCCCATCCGCCCACCACCCCCCGATGCGTGCTGCGTCACGTTCGATGCCCCGGAGAGCGCCGTTAGCGTACCCGCGAAAGCCGACGTCGACCAATTAGGCAGGTTCGACGACAGGGGCGACGTCGCACTCTGTGCCGGCTTCGTGGAGTAGTGAGTAAGCGTATACAGTGGTGTATCCGATGGTGAGAGCAGGAACAGATGATGCGACATGACGACAAGTCGCGTACGCCAAACACATTTAAATCAAGAGCGAATCACGTGTGCAATAAATTATGTGGACGCGTCTTGAACAGTTCTGTGCGCTCGTTGCAAGTTATCTCTAGCGGCTGGGGCTCCGGTCTTCTCATCAACAGTGCCCAAATTTAGAGGCCGGCCCACCCATACTGAGTCCATCAATAGCCGTTTTTCCTTGGCCTTCTTGATCGCATACCATGAAACACGGCCTTCCGTGGAGTCTTCACTATTCGTGGTGTAATTTTCGTCGTGTGGACTCTGGTGACACCGTGTCGTCACCTTACATTTTCTGAGTTTTCATAACTCATCAGACACGTGGATGAGCCACATGATTGGATGGACAACAACTTTGCAAGTAATCGGTACAATCTCAATGACCGCTCCATTTTCATTCAGTTCTCAGTTGGGACGCTTATCATCGCAAAGTTCTTGCATGGTACCTTCGAGCTGAGCATGTCTTCATGAATGGATTTTCATTCTACTCCATAGCCAAGCCCATCCTTGAACTCCTTGTCACCCTAGAATTTCTTTTTCTCGGAGGCGTGTAACCTTGCGCTGACGCAATAACCCCAGAGTTTCGCTGCAGGAGGATTATTTGCGTCCATTTTCAGTATGGGCTGGCAAAAGTTTATTTGAGTACGAGGATGCCTGGCTTATTTTTCCCATACAGCGCACTATATGGCTCCAAAAATATCCATATAGGTCGTCATTCCTGTTTCTGCTTGGCTTGCCGTCTCTGGAATAACTACATTTGATATCGCATCAGTCACGTACAAGGCAAGTTGTTATTATATTCCTATCTCTGCTTATCCGACTTGCCATCGCTCTTCAGCAACAAGACACAGATGCCATTAGACATGTAGGCGGTCTTTTCGATTCCGAATGTTCTAAGCATGTATTATCTACTACCCCAGTCATGTATGTTATAGAAACAATGCAATTACTTCGACATGGGAGGGTAATAGTAATTATACGTGGAGAACTTGTCAAATAACGAGAGTGGGTATCGGGGGTTCTACAAAGTCATCGGTGGCAACGTAACAGGGACCTTGGGCGCGATTGACAAAGGTTTGAAAGGCGTGCTGGTCCGGGTATCCAAGCGGCTTATCTCTTTTTGCAATCTATCTACGCCAGAAGAGTTGGCAGCCGCCACCAGCCCGCGCGCGCCATGCTTATCGAACAGATAAGTGAGGAGGTTCTTCTTCTCATCCGCAAGTCCGTCCAACAGCACAAAGAGATGTGTCTCGTCACGCAGAACAAGTTGTGCAGCGATAATCACCACAGCAGCCGATTCACGTACAATGAGAGATGACTTGTCATTTAGTGACTAGTAAAGCGGGCGAACAACGAAGTGAGTTTGACGTCAGAAGCGAAGGGATATTACGCACGGATATCAATGTTCCCTTGAGACGCGGAAGTTCTTCCTCTGCGATCTCGGCTGGGAGACGTAAGATGAACCTTCCCAATGCAATGAGGCCAAACGCATAGGACGCAGACTTGACGTCGTCGTCCGACGTCGTGGGCCTTGGTTCCGCAAAGAATGCACGCAGGCTGGCATGCATCGTGGTAATGCCATAGACAGGCTCAATGCTTGCAGTAAGGGCATCTCGTATGGTGCTAGTAGCCTCTAGAACCTGTTGCAGAATTTAGTCACAGCTTTATTGTACAAGACAGCACCGTACATTGAGTTTGTTGCAATAGCGTACTCGCAGGAGCACTGAAAAGAGGTCTGATTCTCTCCCCTCGAGGTATGGACCCTGGTTTTCTAGAAGCTCCCATAGGAGAATTAATCCATATTCGACCTCCTCTGCAGGCTGAAATGTCTGTGTGAGAGAGACCTTGCGACTAAGCCTGCACGAAAGAGCTTACCTTTGAAGGTTCTAGGAACTGGATAAGCGCATTGAAAAGGCGTTCAAAGTTTTTATCCACCTCCCAAAGGTCAGTGTGGAGGGATGGCAGAGATCGGGATGTAGAAAAAGGTGAAGGACTACTCAAGACACCCTGACCGGGGCTCAAAGGTGGATTCGTGTCGGGTACAGGATTTTCAACTGAGAACGATGCCAGCTTTCGAAGTCCATGAACACCTAATTCGCCATCTTCCAGATCCGCGATGCAACGTTGAAGCTCTTTCACTTTGTCTGTTGACTCAGTTGCTCGCAGAGGTGTGCCCTGTGATACTACTTTAAAAGAATTAGAGATTTTCTCGATATCGCAAAAAAGCAGAACTTACGAGCTGTCCTTTTCGTCCACCAACCCGTCTCATGTCTCTTGCCCTGAAGTACATCTACTAGAGAAGACTGCTGCCCGTTACGGACTGGACTATCCTGGAACATGGCTGCCTGCCTCAGAATGGCTGCGTTCCTATTGATAGGGGTCGCCGGAGGCATTGGGCGATCCTGGACAGTCTGATGTGCCTTCGGTTTGTCCTTGAGTTTGGTTTTAGGCGCAGCATGTCCATTGGTGCCACTAACCATAAGAGAAGGTGGGAGCGTTGAATGGTGTAAGCTCTCCTCTTCTGGGTCTACCAGCTCCAACAAGCGTTCTGCGGCACTCTCTGCTTGTTCCGCCCGCGCACGAAGAGCATCTTCAACTACAAGGCGGTCGGTAGCCATGTCTGCTACGGAACCAGAAGAGAGAGCATTAGAAACGACGGTAGGTTTGGAGTCTATAGAACGGGGCGATGCTGATTCATTATTCATGGTCCTTGTTTGCGGTGTTATGGGAGGATGAACTTCAAAAGGAGCGGAAAAAGACATCAAGTTGATAGACTGATCTCCATCAGAATCACTATCGGGAATGGGCACAAATTGCGCTTGTAAAAGAGACTCGTCGTCCTCTGACGTCTGGAGAGACAGCCTCGAACGTCTGGCAGGTATGGGTACCGCAGCTGTGCGCCCGGCATCGCGAGCGCTAGGCAGAACGTGTCTTGAGGAAGGCGGCGATGATTGTAGCACTTTACGTACAGTAGCGGGTCGACTCATCGTTGCAGTGCTTGCAGCAAGCGGAGATGAGGCCCGGCGCCGGAAATCACTAGGCGAGGGAGGGGCTGTTACGGAACCATTGGAACCACTAGACGATGAGCGCGAGTGGGAAGACGGCACACCCGTGCCGCTCACCGAACGAGACATCGTTCCCGATATATTACGGGGCCTTCCTGGTGTTGTTGGAGCGGTAGAAGAAACAGACACTGTGAGAGGAGATGACGGCCGAACTAATGATGACCTGGGAGGAGTCACCGGAGAAGCGGGACGTTGTACGGGAGGTACGTGGGAGCCAGAGGTTGCTTGATGGCGAAGGGTCGGGGGTGCTGTTGCAATGGCTTTTGCCTTGGCCCTACTGGCCGCAATGGTGGCAGCCAACGATTTCTTCACTTTCGGAGTAGTGGGCGGTAAATTTGTTATGAGTCCGGGTTTGGGGCAAAGTTTTTCGACCTGTTTCCTAGCATTTGGATCAAGACTTTCGAGAATTGTCGAACCTTGCTCGGGCCATACGTCTCCGAAAGCCCAAAAAGAAACACGCGCTTTCTCGCGTACAGCCGGATTGGCATCGTTCAGTGCTTTTTTGAGTATTTTTTCAAGTAGCTCAAGCCCATTTGTGCCTTCAATCACATGTTTGGACCGATGGCCGTGGACGTGGACATATTGCTTTACATGGTCAACGACAAATGCTCGGGTTTGCACAGTTTTCTCTTGCATAGTGTTCCACAGGAGTGGAAGAACAATACGAGGTTGGGCTGAGGTGTATGTGATTATCTCTGTCACTGATGCTTGAGAATGTTGGGCAGTAATCTTCTTCGTGAAGCCTGCCATCCTTAGAAGGTTGGTCAACAGAGTCTCGCAAAACAGATCAATCGATGATCCAAGGGCGGCCGCTAGTTCACTGTAGAGCACCGAAGTATTGACTGAGACAGTTGTCCGAAGACTGGCGAGCTGCGAAAGAAATATTGTCGTCATGAGACATAGCTATGGGCGAGGACATACTGTCTTCAATGACCATTGAATAAATCCATCTTTAAGTAAAACGAGGAATGCATCCAGATAACGGAGATGCACATCTCCCTTCAACATCCCACGTACCCGAAGAATGACCTGTTCTCGAGCAGCCCAGTTATGCTCAGTTTCCTTCCCCTGCGCAAATTGTTACGTATACTTGTAAGAAGCATAGAATGGACTCGCCTCGAAAGGCTTTGACATCGCAGCAAACTCGTTTTCCAAATCTCTTATGGATGCAACCTAGGAAGTAATTGGATCGTGATAAGAGGATTACTTCAGTAGAAACCTACATATACAGGTTGAATGTCGGCAGATTCGTTCGTAGGTGTTTGAAGGACAGTTGGACCTGTCAAAGGAGGGCTCGTTGCTGCGCGACTGCTAGGTCGTGGTATGTCCTTCATGTTCCCCTGACTAACGGTCCGAGCAATTCCTGTTTGACTTCCTGTTGTTGGCCTTCGACCCTGGAGCATAAGACTTGGGGGTATATACTCTTTAGGCTTCGTATTAGACGCGTCTCCACTCTCTGAACCTTCATGATTGTGAGTATTACTATTGGTTGATGCGCCAAGAAGTTTTGATAGGACTCCTTCAACGATGGTTTTTCGAACGCCTTTTTTTGCCAGTTCCTTTTTCAGATCGGCGCGTGCACCATCGGTTACACCTGGACCTGTGAATAGCTCGATGACCGATTGTCGGGCGCAATCCCGGACGTGTGCGTCAGTGTCTTCCAAGCAATCAACCAGTAATGAGAGGTAGGGACGAATTGGAAATTGATGGTGGGCGCGTCGGATATGTACTAAAGTGAGGATTGACTGCTCATGTTGTTAGATATGTTCGAGTTTCAGCCCCTTCATATTCATATCATACCTGTTCACGAACTTTCCAAATCTTGCTTGCTAACCCTCCATCTCTAAGAAATCGCTCGAATATCGCGAGAGGCGTTTCAATACCCTTGTCTTTCAATTTTGATGTCATAGCGCTTCCACTTCCTGTCCGAAAGGCAAGTCCTCCCATAATCACTAAACTTTCTCGGGCCTTAAGCTGAGCTTTCTCCTTGTCGCCTAATCGGTCAATCACACCACCAGCAGGTAGGAACGTATTGAACACTTGACGTAGTGTCGCCACATCTACAACGCCAGAGGGGCTTACGGAGGAAGTCGAAGACGACGGAGAACGAGGTTGAGTGCTCGATGCCTGCAAAGAACCTGCTGATCGTGAAATAAGGAGAGGGAGGAGGGGAGGCAAGGCAGCGAGCACGGCGGTTGTCAGGTGTTGGTTAGGTATTCGCAAACATGCCTTCAAGACACTGAGTAGACCGTCTAAATCGTTAATCTATCGTGTTCAGGTTCATAACATCCTGTTGTCTTGTAAAAGAAACTTTCATCACCTCGATTCCTTCTTCAAAAGCGGCTTGCAATTTCGAGAGCGCGTCAACTTTGATATCAACGTCTAGAAACGAGAACTTGATCACGCAAGCAGTTCAGTTACAGAAAACATAACAGACCATTGCTTTTGCATTGGTTAATGAGCTGCTCGAGGCCATCTGAGGCCATGACAAAGGAGAAACGAGAGGACACCTGCACAGAACAAGTTGAATTATGGAAGAGAAGCGAACCGGAAGCTTATGATGGCGTGTGCCATCATCGTGATGGGAAATGAAAAAGATCTACACAACGTACTACATAGTTATGTTGGGACTTACTCGTACATTGATCTGTAAGAGATAAGCCCAGGTATCTGCTGTTCAACACTCATCTCAATTATCTCACAGTTCTCAAGACTACAAGACTAAGACGAGAGCCAACCTAATAGTAGTTAAAACGACTGCATATGAATAAAGCCTTTGAAGCATCCGTGATTTATGGTGGATGAATGTTTGAACCCCCCGACAAAATTGAATGATAGAGCGGTATCAAGTGAAGAAGAAAATATGTGTGCATAAGATCCCACAGTGATCGATTAACTGACGCAACAATGGATGTTTACTGTCTTTTGGCAGTCACACCCTTGGAAACAACCTATGACAAATTGATTAGGCACATATTCTGCCGCGATTGTAATAATACTACCTGGGCAAAACTTCTTCGACGTGAACTTTGTGTTTCTGACGATGCACGGGAGTCGTGTTGACGTTCAGGAGCCACCATGAGGACGTTAGCCTGCAACTCTTGATAATCTTCCTCTGCAATACTAATCTTTCTGAGAATATTCTTATCAATAACTGAAAAGGGGTCGTAAAGACTTGCAAGGCTCATGCATAGACAGGAAAAGCTCACAACCAGATTTCGATGATGTTTTGTCGAAGGCTGCACACATAGGGCATGATATAGGGAAATGACCTTGACGCAGGGATGATAACACATATTCTCTCAAGCAGCTGCTGCAAAATCGATGGCAGCACCGTGATATGCATACCATGTCACGTTCCAAACCTTCTATTGAACATGACATGCAAGAAAATGTCTTCAGCTTTTCACCTCTTTTAGGCTGGCGATTGTTCCTCCCATGAAGACCGCCTTGATCCTCTCTTTTCAAATCCTCCTGAAGATGTACAGCACACTGGTGATCATTTTCAACCTGCGGTCGCGCTTTCAAGTTTGAAGCAGTAAAGGACTTTTCGCTGACAGTTGTATTACTGCAGGAAGCTGTTCTATCTGTATTCTTTGCAGTATCGTAGGATCCTTGCAGAACATGCTCGCCAGAACTTGAGGCAACTTTGCCTTTTCGGAGGCTTTTATGGAACAATTGTCAATTGACCCACCAGATGTACGTATATATCACAGTCGTACCTGTCGCGCTGTTTCTTAGACTGGACCCAATCACGGGTGGCATCGGGTGGCTCAACAAATCTGTGATTGATCCTTTGTAACTCTGCCCTCATTAACGAGATCGTGGCCTTCGAATCGGCCAGTTCTGTGGTAAGGGCCAAGATTCTCATGCTGGCGTCCAGCAGGGATTGGGTCAGAACGATGTCTTCCTTGAGAGAAGGCTTTGGAACTACTATATACCCGCAGAATTGTTTGATGAGATCCATCTGAAAACCATACGAATCGTCTTTGGCGGTCGGGGAGGCTTCGTCAACCCAGAACAAGCGCGACAAGTAGTTCGCAGTAGCATCGATGGACGAATTGAAGATAAAACCGGCACCATTCGGATGATTGGGCCGGACATGAGAGTCGAACACGAGGAAGACATCATCGAATGATGTTGGTATTTTCATACAAGCCACAATTTCGGGAGGTTTAGTGATTATGACAGCGGATAAGGTAGAGATTCTCTGAATGGTTCTAGAGTATCAAGAGTCAAACGTACGTGGGAGCGATCGAAAACACCAACTTACAGTAAAAGTGTCCGAAAACTCGCCAATCCACAGAGCTCGTAGTAAGTTTCCACAAGATTGATTGAGTTGCTGAAGTAAGGGACCTGAAGAATATCTTCCACGTCCAGATGAGAGGGATTATTCCAAAGTTCACATATAGAGATTATTTTCTATGAAGTTGTATATCTCGAGTTGCAAGCCAAGTGTCGTTGTCAATTCGAGATCAATTGCATACCTCAGCACCTTGACGAGAAGATAACCAACGTATGAGGTCTTCACCCGAGGCACCATCATTGTGTTGTTCAAACGCAAGGCGGGTACAGTTAATCGCTGCGAGACCACAAGCTGAGTGCCCTGCAGAGGGTGAATGCCAGCCATATTGACTAAGACCATCATGGGAGACAATCAGTTCTCCCGTGAAGATTGGGCTGACACAACCCGCGTCCAATATACCAGCGGCTGCTTGTTCTGATCGATCTTGTTGGTCACTCATCGTACGATAACAAGAATCGTCAGTTTCAGAATCAAAGCATCAAGATGCTTCTAAATCAACCTTGAATTCGGAAGAAACACATAATAAACCATCATAATAAATAAATAATATCCCGATCACTTCGAGGATAGACATATGTACTATATTATCTGGTAAATGCAATGATAATCGTCAAATGCCAGCGTTATTCGAGACATCCTACGCAAAATTTGACGACGAACGACGAAGGAAACGAGAGGAGGAAAGAGCAGTGGCAGGAGAGGATAGACGGCGGAGAGGAGGCGAGGCACGGTTGGATGGACGAGGACAACGAGGAAGAGGACTGGAGACCAGGCGGAGGGAGGGATTAACACAGACGGCCAGCCGAAAAACAAGACAACAAAAAAGCAAACAGGCGATGTCTGGATTAAAACATCAGAACTGAGACAGTTTACGATACGAGGAGTGGCAATATAGCCACCCCCGCTTCTTAGCTCAGTACTGTAGCTTGCCGGCGGTTGAATTCTATTCATTCATTCATTCAACACAGACGGCCGCAGGCTAGACATCGGCCAATAGAGGCCCCACCAACACCCATCAACCCACTGTACTAGCGGCACAGAAGGGGACTGACGAGAAGTATCATACACTCTCCAGACACGCACCATGGAGACCCCATGACCCCAATTACAAACTATTTAAACAACGCTTTGGGCTAAATTAATTTCCTCCCTGATCCATTCCCCTAATTATGAATTCAGGTTAAGTTATCAACCAAATGATCATGTTGTCTTCCCTTATCAAGGCTTCTTATCTGAGTGTCCTAAGGATAATCCTGGTTGCAAATGATCACGCAAACGTTGTTTCTGAACAGGTACACATGCACATAAGCGATGCATGAACGATCACTTAGAAGTCCAAAATCCAAGGAGATAGTCTCACCAGGATTTTTAGTTCAGGAAAACCGCCTTCCACCTTCCGATCCCATAACAAATAGGGAGGCTGAGATGGTATAGACAGCCACACACGGAAGCGACCAGCAGTATCCTCGGTATTAAGAGGCATCAAACTCACTGATCCCAACGCTGGTGAAGGAAAGGTAAGAAGGAGTTCAGTTTGAGTCCAGCTCGCTCGATGAAGCCTCCACGAAACATGAGCCAAGGGAAAAACTAACATTATTCAAGACTGACCATCGACACTGAACCAAGTTAGATTTAGATGGGTCAGATAGAGCTAAAATGATCTGAAGTAGTAGCGCACTCTGTCGCAGAATTCGATGGTAACATTAGGAACGGACAGTGGTACCGGAAAGACGAAAGTCGATGCGTCATCAGCAGCTAAATTCGAAGTTGTGGAGGTCTTCTGCTGTTCTTGTGGAAGAGGGCAAGCATTCGTCATGATCGTACTTGTGAAGAAATCAAGTTGAACATGTGATCGTCTGAACGCGTTGCTTAACTTTCGACCCCGTTGTTTCTCTTGCATATGACCGTGACCGATGTTGTGATGGGGGGTGCTCACGAATGTGAAGCGCCAACACAAACTCAAAAGAGGGCTCTCAAATGGACAGTCCACAGTACGTTAGTGACATTCGATATCAATATTGGTCTCACTTTGAATATATATAGTTGAAGT
This sequence comes from Termitomyces sp. T69sscA, assembly GCA_017657225.1. NCBI lineage: Eukaryota > Fungi > Basidiomycota > Agaricomycetes > Agaricales > Lyophyllaceae > Termitomyces > Termitomyces sp. T69sscA. The sequence goes on along the minus strand of JAGGAQ010005957.1, from coordinate 42,477 downwards.
ACGCCTAAAAACTAGAACGGCAGCACGATTTGACTCGATAAGAAATTCCGTGTATACATACCTCCAAACTCTCGAGCGCATCAGCCTTCCTTCGATCCTGAATGGCTGGCAGGATGTCCCGGAACTCGCCTCGTCGGTGGATAAAATCTTGGTTTCTGAGTCCGCATGTCCAACGCCAACCCTGGCTCTGGAAGATGCGGCGCTCCAGATACACGTTTATCAAGCCTCAGATTCGGATTCTTTCGAAGAATTCTCAAACAGTGCTGGGATAAGAGATGACGATGATGACACCATGGCAGCTAGTGTTTGCGAATTGCCAAATAGTACTTGGGAAGGCTTATGGGACTCGCTGATATATGCAGACGATATCAAGCTAAAACTCTTGGACTATATACATGCTACATTGCTTCTGAGCGATGCCAATGTCGATTGTGAGTTCTAAATGATAAACTGTCTCGGCGCATTCTCATTATCAACCTAGTCAACCTTGTATCTTGGAACCGCGTGATTCTGCTACATGGACCCCCAGGTACTGGAAAGACATCTTTATGCCGCGCATTAGCGCAAAAGTTGTCCATACGCCTCTCTCATCGGCAAGTTGTGATTTAGCCCGCCCCGACAGTGTCATACCAAATGTTGCCTCATTCCATCTAGATACTCGCATGCTCGTTTACTAGAAATCAACTCCCACTCTCTTTTCTCCAAATGGTTCTCTGAATCTGGGAAGCTCGTCCAGCGTCTTTTCAATAGCATAATTGAATTGGTTGATGAAGAAGACGCATTCTTAGTTGTTTTGATCGGTGTGTTTTCTTTGCTCTAACGGTGAAGGAGTCCTTAATCTCGTATAGACGAGGTTGAATCTTTAACCGCTGCCCGAGCAGGCGCGATGGCCGGAACAGAGCCCTCCGACGGTTTAAGGGTTCACATACTATCCACTTTCTATGCTATTCCACTCATCTCTTTTAGGTTGTCAACGCACTCCTGACACAGCTCGACAAACTAAGGCATCGCAAAAATGTGTTAATCATGTCAACAAGTAATCTTGCGAAGGCTATTGGTACCACCACCCTAGCAAAGCTGTCGCGACCGCTGATCAAGTCTAAATTACAGACAGCGCGTTTGTGGACCGTGCAGACATCGTGCAATACGTCGATCTACCGTCACGCGACGCCATCTATGAGATATTGCGTACATGCTTGCGCGAGATTGTGGTAAAGGGAATAGTTACGTCTATTGGAAGTCCAATGCGCTAGACATGATCCAAGAAGAGCCAAACTGACTGTCATGGTCGTTTAGAACGTACCCACCCTGCGGCAAGCCCAGATATTTGAGGCTACAGCCAAAGCGACATCTTCTGCCCCTACTTCGTACGACGATCCACTTTCCAAATCAAAGTCCGTCGCCTTGAGGTTGTTAGCCCTTGCGATGCAATGCAGGGTGAGCATACTCCTTATTATCTTCTCTGTGGCATTCAACTTCCGTCAATCAGAAACACAATTTGTCAGGACGTGCTCTTCGCCGCCTTCCGGTGCTGGCACTCGCCCGTTATATTGGCATTGGAAATGTATATAACTTCACTACCGCTTCAAATCCGTCTGCCTCTAGTCAAACATCCTCTGTTGAAGCTCCGGATGTTGATGCGTGGTTAGATGGTATGGAGAAAGTTGTCCAAGACCAGACCTTGGAGCTCCAACGGCTCAACTGAAGGGAGACATCACGAGACTTTTTGGACCTCTTCTTCACTGATTTCGATTTTGTACTTATTCATCTCAAGCATGAACACGACCTAGACCAGAAATAGAGCCTAGAGCCAATGATACACATTTGTTTGTGTGACGTCCTCGCGAGATAGATTGAACTACCCCGTAATGATATATTCGATCGATATCTGACTACAACCCCTAAGAAATTTGCCTACTTCCCAGTATGAAAAGGATTATCTTTGTGTTTCGATCATCGTGGCATAATCAACTAGTTTCAATGAGGTGGAACGCCAGCATCTGGAGGTACAATCAGAATGTACCATCGACGGAGGAAATCGAAATGAACAGCACCTGAGCCTAAGATTGGCTTGCACCGTGAGCCAAGTGTTCAAGAACGCTTAGAGGCACTTCAGACTTTGTTATTTGATTACTCTGAAAGAAAGGGGTCGACGAGCCATCCTTAGCAACTATTTTCGGAAGCGGACCTTGAGGTGGATCCCTCGGTTTCTTGTGGTTGAAGCCAACGCTCTCGATCCATTCCTCTCGAGATACCTTTCGCCGGATATTCTCGTCTGCCAAGTAGACGTCCTTGCCTGCCCAAACGCGGCGCCCGAGATGTTCCTTCATACGTTGTGTGTTCCGGCCTAACACGTCATCAACGCGCTCCGAGAATTCCTCAAGCTCATCGATGTCACGCTGTAAAACACGAATATGGAGATCGATGTCAAGCAGTCGAACCGGCTCTTTAGAAGACGGTGACGGTAAAGAATCTATGTCAAGCTCGAAAATGTCGATGTCCTGCGGTCTATTGCGACGACTTCGTTCAATGAGCGAGATAGGCTGGCCGTCTTCTCGCGCATCGATAGTTGTGTCAGGGACGAGCGTGCTTATGGTTGATATGTCTGTGTTCGTGTCAGCGGAGAATGTATCGACATCGGACGTCTCCATAGTGGACGGATCAGGGGATAAGTTTTGTTGACTCCCTTTGTTGACCTTCCTTCTCTTGGCTTCTGCTCGGGCTTGCTCTGCTGCTTGCTTCTTTTCAAGCTTTTCCCGATACTTGATATAATATTCGAGATTGTATCTTTTGATTCTCAAGATTCCAGGAAGTTTCCGCGTTAACCAACGGGTCAAAGCAAGGTTCTTCGTGCGATTACTTAACCCGAGGATAGGAAGCAACGTGCCACGGTTGACCGCAATTGTAGGAGCAGGGATTTCGTTACGACGTGTCAAGATTTTCGTCTTTGTGCGTCGTTCCTTCCGGAGATCCAGAGAGATGGCTTCTCGAGCATAGTGTCGAGCAAGTATTGCATGGCCAGCCCAGCACAAGTGCCGAATGAGCATGATGTAAGACGTTGTATTGGGATAAGCATGAGGGGGGATCCAGGTGGAATGTGGAGTGTTAGCGACGTCGCCGTCATCGTCGTCGTCAAGTGAAAACAGTCGATTTTTAGCACGGGGAGGCTGCGTCAAAACCTCAAATGCCTGGACAAGTTTCGAGACGTTGCCTATTCGGCCAAGAATATCGATCGTAGTATTCAGGGCTGCTGTGGAGAATGGCTGCTGTGTCGGGATAGTAGTTTCTGGAACTTGGATACCAAGGTCAGATTTGATATTTTGGGAAGCCAGAAACTCTAACGGTGGGCAGTCAGGATGCGACAAGTCAATTCCGTATCCCCATTTCATCATCTCCTCAAACGCCTCCATATCCAAGGTCTCCTTAAGGATTCGAATAGTCAGATCGAGATTTGTGGCTGTGAAGGCGATGCGAAGTTTCCGCATTTCGCGAACGAAGCTATACATCATCATACGAGTTTCTTCTGACCTATGTTCCTTCTGAGTATTCGGAACAGGAAGGGTCATGCGGCGGGCAATAGCCTGGAGGCATAGACTGAAGGTTTTGGGTTGAGGCTCTATGCCGGCCTGTCTAAGCTCCTTGTAGACGCGCATAACGCCAATGTGATGCCCAACGGCAGCGAATTGCTCCAAGATGAAATGATAATCATCCAAGTCTGGGCTTGTGCTACTAGCGCGGATGTTGTGGATGATGGTCTGGAATCGGCCTTCATGTACGTGAGCCTTCGGTGGTGAGTTACCAGCAGCCAAACGCTTGCCCACATTGACTCGATGTTCAGCGCTAGGTGAAGTACATCTCCTAAGAACTTGTTGGTGGACTTCCAAGGGCAATTTTTCAAATCCCATGACATTGAGGAGATCATTGTATTCTATCCACACGCGAGACGGGCTGGCACCTCGGAGTAAGGATTCTCTCAAGTTGTTCAACTTCCGCTCGCGTGAGTAGCCTTGAGGCGAGGATTCGGCGGGTGAGGCATTGAGAGAACCTGGTGAGAGTGAGAGAGTTGAAGAAGGATGGGATGCTGAGGGACGCAAAGAGGCTCTAACAAGACGGCAAGGGGTTGAGCGAGTTATGAGCTGGATTGCTGGAGCAAGAGCATGGTATGGGCGACCACAAGTTGGCATTTAAGATCAGAGTCCAGACATCAATTGTCAGGAACCTGGCGCCAGAAGCCTCAAAAATTGTTTGCACGTGCTCAGAAGTTACAGTTATGTTTTCAGAACTTCACGGGATTTTCTCTTTATTGGCCGGGCAAAGAAGCTTTCGTTTTCGCCTCAGATTATTGCAGGTTAGCTCATGATCACTCGATTCCAAATTCTAGTCCTTGCAAGTACTGGATTCTATCTTCTTTTGGTCACCTCCTTCGGAGTCACGTGCTTCTCGTTGATTCATAGAAGTAGCTAAGCCGCTTTTCGCGCTTCTCACATACCGTATCTTACCGGCGGTATTTAGGTCTTGCTACTGCGTATGAAAGATGTGTGCTCGTCCCGGGCCCATGTGTGCTCTGGAAACAAGCAAATAGAACAAATATAACGTATCATCGCCGAATAGGAGACGCCAATCTCGTCTTTTTGACACTGCTGAAAAATATCCTTACTGATGCGATCATGACTAGTCTCTAGCATAGGTAGCCTTAATGTAGTGACACAGTAACATGTAGAGGCATGTTGAGATTGAAAGCAATCTGTTTTAAGGAGTAGTGGACACGCAAAGGCTTTCGCCAGAGAGGAATCGATAATCAAGGCTAGAATGGCCCTTTATTAAATCTGTTATTCTTGACTTTTTTGATTTACAGATTCACAGTATTCTATGTACAGTACTGTCTCAAGTTCATGTCCCCCAACCAATGGTTTACAGGCTATATTTGGCCATATCTAGTGTTGCTGACGCCGCCTAGTTTTCCTCTCCACCTGTTTCGACCTACCAGTCTACTTTTCAACGATATGTGTCATATTGTCAATGGTAAGGACACATATCGTCAATGGGAAGATGTAGATTATGGATATCACAGCACTCAAGTCTACCTACCTAACTGCCTACTCTAGACAGGTATTACTCAACCAAGGACATTTAGATTTCAGGACTATAATTGCACCATACACAGTCCCCTTTACGATTTCTTCAATTGCGAGAATTGTACCCAGAAAAGCCAGTTGAGCACAACAGAAGCCATCGTACATCACCCTATGTTAAAGAGCATTTGTTATGTTCGGGTTGATTCTAAAGTTTCCATGGACGTGATACTATTTCCGCGGATAACCTGGTCATTATCAGTAAAAGAAACGCCGACCTGACTTGAAAGCTCACAACTGTCCCAATGGGATGCTTTTGGGCAGCAACCGTCTCTTCCATCGAGTCATCCAACACCAGATTCAAAAAAAGATCGTAGCCACGGAGGACGCCGCTGACTTTGCGTCCACCCTGTAGGTGGATGAAGAGTTTTTTATCCATGAACTTATATGCTCATTAAGCAAGGTACAAGAAACATCTCACAAATACAGACCTTCTTGAGCTCGGGCTGAGATGCTTTAGACATAGGTAGACTTGGAGCAAGGAAGAGGTATACTGCTTTGTTGTGTTTGGCTCGACGCTAGTTGTACAATTAGTACGGACACCTTTTTGAAACAACAACGTTCTTCTTGGTTATCATCCTACTTCCTCTTCAATGGCTGCCCCTATCTCCAATCAATGTCCTTCAAACACACCTGGCCCTTCAGCGACATCGTGGTCACGATCTGGTGAACCAGGTTCTGCATTTAATGGCGTAGGTAGAGGTGGCAGAGGGCGTGGCCCAGGGAGAGGTCGTCATGGTCGTAGTAGTCGTGGAGGCCCTCGAGAAACCAAAGTGGTAGGAACCGACTCGAGCGGTGACAAATCCAGTCTTGTACCCACACTGAAAACTGCACCTACTCCGTCCACGAAGCCCGCAGCAGTTTCTTCTCCTACGGCGACTGAAAAAAAATCCGTTGTCCCCAATGTCGCCCCTTCCGGGAGGCCAAGGAGGAACTTGCGGCGGATTCAACAGCTGCAGGGACGGAACGAGACGCCCTCTGCTGGCATAGATGCTCCAACCAACCCAAGTTCGTCGAAGTCTGCAAGTCGGAGACGTCGTTCGCAAACTGGAAAGACTGTCCAGATGGCGAATACGATCAATGTGTCCTCCCGTGATATTAACCAACTACGGTCACAGTGCCCTAGCACGGGCACGGTCCTTCATGTCGCACCAATTAAAGACGCCCCACCCCACCTGACCAGCACCATTAACAAACACGACGATGTCGATGCCGTACTTGACCGTGTAGGAGTGGCTCATGTAGATGATCGGGCACATACGCCAGGGAGTCACATAGATTGGGCTGGTGATGATGACGATAGTCTGCCCGATCTCGATGATTGGGGTATCACCTCCGTGAAGGTTGCAATTAATGAAAACGGGTTAATGTCCCCACTCGGTGTCAATAACTTGAGGCCATTACCAGACATAGTTACAGACGCTGATTCCTCACCTCATCGAGAGACCCTCATACTGACGAAAAGTCCCTTCTCCGACCAGATCGAAACTACGCCACATCAAGCCAATGGCTCTACTAACGGTATTTCAACCTCCGGTAAGTTTTTTCCGTCCCCAAATTCATCTTTCTTGAACGTTTTGATTCATTACGTGATTAAAGATGATGCTCATGTGGCAGCGCCCATAACCACAACACAGGAACCTCTTGTCAGTGCTCCTGCGTCGGCCAAGGTGTCTTTGTGTACATTCCCGCCTCCATATGTTGCAGGCAGTACTCTTCAAGATGAAGTGGCACTTTTAGAACCCAAGGTGAACGCACCCGTTGCTAAAGTTGAGCTTGGACTTGCCGCATCTATACATTCTCCGGATGGAAGTTCGGACAAGGAAGATCCGTTTTCGAATATACTTGGTCGGAACGGTCTTTCTGCTTCTATTCATGCGCCACATGCAGTTGATATGATGGAAACAAAATCCGTCCCAAGCGACATATCTGTTCATTCAAGAGTTTCTCCTGAACATCAGACGCACCGATATCATGCAACAGGCCGTCCGCCTTCGTCTCTTCGAGCGGACGATAGTAGTCGCCCATCTCGATCAGGCTATAACACCCCTAGGGGCGGGCTATCTGCTTATCATGCCCGTACCCATTCAACACCTCCTGCAGGTAGTCACACTCGTCGTTCGCCTGCTCACCGGCCGGTTCTCACTGGTGATGCCATTTCTCGCCTCGCAAAGACAATCGGCGGTACGACACCCTCACCTGCAAGGGTATCTGCCATTAGCACAGCACAAGAATAAAGTCGTATGTACTGTGCTCATCTACTTCTCAATCTTTCTCAAGCAATTATAGACTAACTCGCAGAGATCTCTTGATATACCCCTTGCAGCCTTGCAACCCGGATCTCTTCATTACGACTGGTTATAGCTACTATTTCGTGTATCATCTACTGTGTTATATTATCTGGATGTAAAGTATCATTTGACCGAACAATGTGAATCTTGATTGGCGCTCCACATCACGGTATCACAAGGCGCTGAGAGCAGTACAATTATTAGCCTGAACTAAAATACGAAAGCTCTAATCCGATGGCTTTAATTGGTTTGGACCGGCTTGAGAAGTCGGAAACGATTCCAAGACTAACAAGCATGTTCCGCAACCGACCTTCCCACATGAGAGAGATATCCTACGTGGCATGAGGGAGCAATTGTACGGAAGATTCGCTTACTTACATTGTTTGTCGATGCGCGCGCCTTGACGACACCATGCACTTCGTCTTTCAGGTCGACATCGGTAGAATTGACCATTTCTAGCGGTAAGGGATCCACACTTGGATTATGGTCCACACCTGTATCCACGGATGGAGAACGCCTTATCCACCATTCCGTGCCCATGGTCCACTCACTCTCGAAACTATAAACATTGAAATCGAACCGCGATGACAAACAGAGATCCCTGGAAACCTGAGCGGAGTAGGCACCCGACATATGACCTAATATGGGATTGAAAAGTGCTGTTATGGTTGTGGGAGGTTGTGAGGGCTGTCCCTTGGCAGAAAAGAGTGATGATGATGGAAATGGTACCTGGAACGAAGGCGGAGTAGCATCCGGAAGTGTTGTGAAACGCAGTCCAATCGATCCTATGGAAACGACATTCAACCAACGCATGCCAAGATAGAGGGGCACGAGAGACGACTCGCCTCCCAAACTCTTTTCCTTTGCGCTTAGATAGACTTCAGCACCTGCGGAGACACGACCTTTAAGACCACCTTCGACGGCATCTTCCTCATCAACACGCTTTAGGCCTGCGCGCGAACCAATTGGCGAGTTATCATCTGTCGCGTCAGCCGGTAGGCCAAGCCTTCCAAAATTGTGGAGAACACGAAAACCCCACATGCCATCCTCAGCACTGTAAGAGTATTCCGTACACCACTTGCCAACGTCGTGCTGAAGGTTGAACATAAGATTGCTGACGTCGCCACCTCGACCTGGAAGGTTATAAGACGGATGAGACACCGCAGCAATCAATGCCTGCATTGTAGGTGATATTCGCGTCGAGTATAGAGCGTCTAGTCTGCCCGAAGGCAGATACAGACGCCCGTATAAAAGGTAATCTGGCATCTCCTTCAGCCTGAAGTTCATATATCCGCTGAGGTGTGTGTCCGCATACCACGAGTGTTGACCACCTCCCCAGCTATCCATTCCTCATCCTTCACTTCCGGTTTCCGGGGTTGATCATAGACCTTGAACCTTTCAATCATGTCCTTGAACTGAACATTCCCCGAGCTCTTCACATCGAGGTCACAGGAAGTGAAAATGTATCCAACAGAACCATTCAATGAGGGCATGGCAGTCATCGAGTATGTGGTTCTGAATAGTGAATTAGGAGACTTGGAAACCGATAGATGCAATCCTTTTGGGACCGTAAAATCGAGGATGGCTGAGCATCATGAGTAAGTGGTCGTCTTTCACAAAAGCCGAGACCCTAACCATTCGAGGAACGCGTTAAGTTAGCGTACAAATTATCTTCGTTCCACCCCGTCGCCTTGTAGTAAGTGCGAAGAACATAAGTGGCAAATGGATGCATCTGGATGTAAGATCACGCCCGATCACATGCGTGACGTCTAAGCGTACTTATTTATGCAATTGTACAACAAGTCGAAAGAGCGCTGAGCGCTAATCAATCCATCACGTCTATAACTATTGACGTCAAGAACATATCTTGTTCTCTTTGCCATTTCCCCTCTCGTCTCCGCAAGATGATGCCTCACATGTTCATCTTTACGGAGATTATTTCGGGTCGAGGAAAAGGTCTGCTCGATGCTGCGCAAATACGCACGAGTTCTGAAAGAACCACCTTATCACTTCGAACACAAATTCATCGATCCCAAAACAGGCGTGTGGTTGGCTTCTCACTCTCAACAGAGTCATCTGGACCCTCCCACCATGTCCAAAACTTGACCAGCTCTTTGTCTCCGCTGGTACGATGCAATGCCATGGACCGTTTTCGTCGACCGTTCCAAGTGAAAGGAGCAACCTCTGCTAAAGCTAAGTTCGACGTGATTCAAGAAGTTGCTTCCTCACCTTCGTTTGAAATGATATGCCACTCGAAATACTTCTTTACGAAGACATGGACATGTTCTAGCCTAGGCCTATCTTGTACTTCGTCATCGTCAATGTGACGGAACGCATGAGACTTTATCATTGGCAGTCGCAGTTTCTCCAGTCTGGAGTCAAACAAAGCGACCGACACACCCCTGCAGTATCTAATGATTCTTACTATCGACGTTCCACATAGCTGACTTACCTAGATTGAGCGTCGTTTGCCAGAAACGATGCACACGACAAAGCATGCGCAACCAACGAGAGGTAAGAAGATATAGTCAACTTTGATCTATCATGGCCATTTCAATAAAGGTATAATTGCATGACCAAAAACATACGACACCAAAGAGCACTCTGTGGTCATAAAATATGCAGAGGGTTCATGGAGGATAATGAGAACTGGGGGAACAGCGAATGTAGTTTGAGTATTCAACCATGCACCAGTTTCTAGGTGCCCGGGGCTGCGGGAAACAGTCAACATTGAGAGAAGGTAGCATAAATGGGCTGGGGAAGGCGGATAGCTAAGACTTGAAATTAGCAGGAGCTCAAAGCTGATGCATTATCAATGCTACCAACAAAAGCTGTACTCTGGTCGATAAAGAGTTAGTGCTTCCATGACCAGAGTTTGCTTTGAGCCAATCATCATTATAGTGTTCGAGTGTTGCCTTCAGACTTTGACGTGACGAGGAAATAAGGATCGTTTTGCTAGGTCCAGCGATCTCAGAAATGGATGACAAGCCTAAGTGAATCGGAGCTGAAGGATGATAGTCACCAGTTACAAGTAAACTTCTAAAAGGAGGGAGAGACGGGCCAGATTGGGGAAACAAGGAAGGCATGTCTGCCGCTTTATGATTGGAAGTTAATTACAAATGATCATGATGCTCGTACCATTGAGCCAAGGACTGCGCTTGAGCTTGATTAGTAATGTCCTCGTCGAACTCGAACGAGAGTGCTCAGGCTATTACGGCCTTTGCAAGCGTTCTAAAGCCCGGTTCCTCTCTGCACCCTTCCTTTCTGGTCATAGTGGATGGTGCCTTTGTCTTATTGTTTCTCGTCTTGGTTGTTTTGGCGTTACTAACGTCCGGAAACATACACCTTTTTGTGCTTATGGGTATAGAATTGGCTCTCTGGGCCAGCGTTAAATGGTGTGTACATATCAGATACAAATGAAAATCGCGTTTTACAGATGATATACAACAGGGTTGTGAGTGAACTCAAAAGGGTTACACTATCGGAGCAACAGTCACAGGAAGACGGGGGACAAGGAGTAAAGAAGGATTTATAAGCTGTATTATCGCCGTGGCCGGTCGCTTTCTTCATACCACTTTTTCATCCTTTTCGCACTCTCCTGGGCTAACGAAAAAACTATGCAAACATGAGAAAGAGTTCCATCGCCGCATTCAAGACTCACGCTCACGCTCTGTTCCGTCCAGTCCTTCCCGAAATAGTTGTGCTACATCTCCAGAGGATCCGCCAGCTCCTACCGGTCCGAGGGCTGCAAAGTGTTGAGCTTGATCGATCACCTCAACCAGGCGCGAACGGAAAGTCTTTGAGTTTAACAACTGAACAATGAGTCAAAGCGTTGCAGTTAAGGAGGTCCACCTTGATCAACATCTCCGAGAACTCATTGGCTTGCTCTTCGGCTAGTCTGGCCGGGCAATTAGATGCCATTCGAACTTCAGTATTTCCATAACATACATATCGCTGATCGTTTTACCGAACCCATACCACAATCCGCCGGCTCCAATGAGGCCTGTAAGACGTACGCTCCGCGCTTCAGCTTTCAACGCATTGCGTACTCTTGGGCCAAATGCAGTCGGAATGTTGAAGTCTGCCCAATCACTGAACAACATAAACCGATGTTCCGGTAGTATAGAAGATGAGCATACGAATAAATGAGTACATAAGCTAGCCAGATTGGTATCTGTATCTTAGACAATGCTGCTATCTAGAGAATTCTTCAGACGATATTTAAGTTTCGTGGTAATCAGTACTTACATCGCGATCCGAACCGCCGCCGAGGTGACCGACGTCAGGAAGGTCCTGCTTGAACACGCATTGAATTTTCTATTCCAGCAGCAAGTATAAACTCAGGTTACGCGAAATAGATCGCTACAAGTACCTGATTTCCTGCAAGAATCGAGTCGATGGAGAAGTAATCTTGATCCATATAAATTTGTGGCCAAGTCGCGTCGACGCCCTTCGGATTTTTCCTGCGGAGTTCACTTCGTGACCTCGACCACCATGAACCAAATTGTGGCTTCTCTCGGCTCTCTTGCGAGGACTGTGATTCCCGGTGCTCGTCGCCAAATCCTCTATGTCCGTGGCCCCCGTCCATTTTCAACAAGCCCGCGGGTTCGGGCCATTGGGGATATTTCAGCTTTCACTGCAGCATTCCAGAGGACTACGGTTTTCAAGAAACTAGCAAATCACCCAGAGGCTATCAATTCAATCCGCGCGCTGATGGAAACCATGCAGGAAGCAGGTAGGTAGCGCGCAGAAAGTGGCAATTGACGTTTGATTTTATGTGACCAAAGGGGTTGATGTGAGCTCTGGAGCTCAACCTTCGACGTTCAAGATGGCTAAACTTATGATGAGTTCCAAATTCCGCGAGCAAATAAGAGTGGTCGCAGAGGAAATGAAGAAGGCGGGTGTTGATATTAATTCGAAGGTGCGTTCCTCCCAATGTGTATCAGGAACTTTTTACAAAGTCATTGTGATGATGCTCAGGAAGTCATGGACGAAATTATGACACTCAAAAAGGCCGCTGAGCCACCAAAGTAATACGTTATACCGTCACAGTAATTCATGTACACGTTGACTTTTTAATGGAGGCACCATCAATTGGAGCACTGGAAGAGCTGCGTTTCAGCATGTCTGTCACGTGATTTGCGTGATTGAGACGAAGGCTTCCATCCTTGTACTTACCCGTCCTTCAATGCAATTTTCAACAGCAGCGCCAATAGCTGCTGGAGTTGACGGCTCCTTTCAAGCTCCGGTGTACCCTCTGCCTCAGGTCTCGTTCTACTCGATCGAGTATCCTGGTTATGTTCGCCCCACCTCTGTGCCACTGGCAGTATCAAACCTCGGCGGGCAGTCAGCTCTCGACAGTGCATTTAAGCGCGCGGCATCCAAGACCGAAACTTTAATCGAGCATAGATTGAGGCCGGATCAACCATTTGCACACCCAGTTCCGGGAGATGTTGTCGCTACCAACAACATTCTTCTTAGAGTTGTCAAGAAACGAAGAAAAAACAGAATGGATGATGTTGCTATTGGGGAATACACCACGGAAGTCATAGGGGTCATTCCAAAAACTGCTCGATTTCGCAGTGAGTACGATTACTGGGTTTTTTGTTTTCCCCTCACGATCGAAAGGTATGGTTGATTATCAATATCAACCGGACATGAACGATCCGGTCGCGAAGCTTCGAGTCGCCATGGATAACATGGATGGTACAAACCTAACCTAATTTGACATAACATTTGCGATGATCTGTTTTTCTCAGTTGACGCATTACTGTCATATGCCATTCCTGAAGAAAAAGCGGACTATACCGTTCCTGTTGAAAGCTCTTCTAGGATGGCTCCTAACATGGACATGGAGCTCGATCCTGAGCTGACCGGGATACCCATCTCTCAGTATCGAGCTGAAAATCGAGCCACCGTTGCCGTGAGGAGTAACCTTCGGCTTTTCCCTCCCCCTCTCTTTAGCCGACAGACCATACCTCAGGCATACAAGTAGTTCACAGCCCTGGTAATTTGCGCACCGTCTCATCTTTCCCCTTAGCTTTCGCCCCAATTCCGCGTCAATGATTTCTACCTCTATCGACGAAGAGACAGGCGAGGAAAAAAAACGATATATCAATCGAATGCGTTGGAAAGGTTATGGTCCTGCGAGTATCATGTTCTCGGATGCAGTTGTAAGTCATCATGTGCAACAGTTATAGAGGGTCTTCATTCCCGAGTTTATAGGTCCCAGACAAGCCTCCCCAAGTTGTTGAAGAAGGGCGGAATCTCATTGATAAGGCGATTTTAAAAAAGCTTCAAGATGTGTGTCGCCTTTCACTGAAAGCTTACAGAACAAGTAATTGTCTAGTGTAGCTTTTTGATCAACGGCCTGTGTGGACCCGTATGTCTCTGTTAAACCAACTTGCTCCCAACGAAACTCGTGAAATACTAAAGTGAGTACATCCTCGCTCGATATGGAAAGGACGAGTCCTCAACGCCAACCTTAGCTCAAAAGCACTTCTTCCCCTTGTTTGTTATGTATTTCAGGATGGCCCTTGGCGTGACACCCTTGTCCGTTTTTGCTTCGATCCCCGTAAAGACCGCAGTGCACGATTGTGAGTCTTGGGTTGTCCACTTATTTGGGTGGACTGAGATTGTTCTCCAGCTACCAACGTCTGTATTTCCGAAATGCCAACCACCCCATAGCTAGACCGTCTGTCATCACGCGACGACAGGACCGTTCCGCCGCCAACACTCAGATAAGGGCAATGGAAGAAGGAACAGAGAAAGACGCAGATAGAAGGCGAGATTACCAGTCAGTCCCTAGGTATAGCATTGATCAAGCTTTGAACAGGAGGTCTCATCTTTTCGATGGGCAGTCTATCACGAAAGAGACCGCTGCGTTTCAATTGTGCGATATAACTGACCCTATGCTCAAAGAGATGATCGATGACCCCGATGATCTCCGAGAGGAATGCGACGTGGGTTTTGTAGATTCGCCACTCAAGGCCTCCCTCACTCATTCTTCAAGGCAGGAACGCGATGGATGGTATAGTTCTCATGCATTCGAGCGAATAAAAACCGTTCTACGTCATAAGTTCTTCTCACTTCTAGAAGGACATCCTGCATCAGACGAGGAGTGCCGAGCACTGCTCCTAAACAACAATGGATCTGCCAAGACAACGATAGCCAACAGGACCCACAGACCTAGAGCAGGTAAACATAACATGGCAAAAGGTGCGCTGAGGCCAGAAGATGCTGCGGTAAGTGTCACTTCCATCATGGATGTTTATCTTCCTTCACAAACAATCAGGCAATGCGTTTAAGAGCCACATTGGATCGAAATGCGAAGACACTACAGGGTCTGCGGTGAACGATGCGAGTGTCCTTTACTCGCTTCATGTAGTAGTCTTAATTGTCATGCGACCTGAATGTCAATAGTCTTTCCATATCTTTCAAGCGGTTTTTTGACGTTTCATAATGTGATCTAAGCATGGGGTGGCATGGGCATAACAAACTCATGTTGCGCCGCTTTCCCTGGTCTCCCCCCTCTTCCGAGCTCGAATATAGGGACAAATCAAGTGAAATTATGATGTAGCTGTGTTTTGCTCCTTGCGAGCTCGAATCTACGAAGAAAATCAGCTTGCGTCACCAATGAAACATGAAATATGTACCGTGCCGGCAAGGGCATAGCGAGCATTGCGACGGAACTAGAGATGTTATAAACCCTCCAAACGGTCACGATCATAGAGATGAGCAAAATACCTTGGGATCAACCTTAGAATATATATGTCAGTTCTAGCACGTAGAAGAAAAAACAAAACACATACACCCTTCAGCGAACGTGACCGGAAGGAGGTGGGCCGCTTGATACCGTTCTTGTGGGCCTTTTTATTCTGGTTATGGTTGGTATGACTGGGAGGAATCAATGAGCCTCTAGCCTTGTTTTATAGAGATAAAGAGAACTATACTTCTTGGACTTGGCCATTGCGTCGTGAACGGGTCTTGAGGCTCCTTGGACTCTCTACCCGTGGGGAAAGTTTGAACTGGATACACAGCCACTGTGGCTGATCAACTGTGCAGCTCCTTCCAGATATAGTATTATGTGTCACTCTGGAAACGGCAGATATGAAATCCTTCTTGCCACTTTCGTTTGAAGAGGTCTGTATATTATGGTAAGTTATGGCGTCTTTCTCGGATTCAAAATAACTGCATACAGGAGCCATTGGCACTAGACTGACATGCTATCTCTCCTCCAGTCTTCATAGACTCAATATCGACAGCATCAACCATCACCTACTTGAACCTGTCACACGCGAATACCGCCCACGTGCTTTATGCAAATTATAATTACTCCACGACTTCCAGAGGCTTCCGTTACCGAACGTCGCCAAATCGATTCCGTTACACTGCACTTCGTTCGACCTTGGACGGTAATGAATCTATTCTCATTATGACTGTCTTTGATATTCTGTGCCCGCGCGATATCTCATGTATGCCACAATCACTTTGGCCACCGCCATGATCACCGAACGAGAAGACGAGTCGATCATCTGTCCATAATCATCACGCTCGCACCACAGCACAATGTGGGCGGGTGGGCAGAAGAATTGTCCAAGGAGCTTGTCTGTTACCCTACAGATTGGCTTCGGACCGGTGTCTGTGGCAATAGTGTTTTCAAATGGAAAGATACCTTGAAGACGTCTTGCACGCCAAGACAATTTATTAGCCTCATTCAATGTCCAAGCGGTGTTCCAGATGCAACTTGAATATTAGAAGAAATAAAGAACGCCGTCCTTCGTCTTGGAACTTGATGTGAAGGCTCATACAGATAGTAGCTTATGGTCCCCTCTTTGCTATGCAGAAGGGTAAGCGTGGAAAGACCTGGAAACGCGAAAATGTGTGGGAAACTTGGATGGAGGAGGCAGGTTGTCACGGGAGAAGTGGACGGACTTTGTAAATAACTTTGTGGTTGTTCGACCATAATAATGATAATTATCCCATCCTTGAGATTTCTATAATTGCTTTATAACCATTGCCCATACTGCGGCTCAAGAGAAAAGCTTATGAGCAATAGCCTCTAATGATATGCTCGATATTGTGTCCTTGCGGAGGCCGGTGAGTTAGCATGCTGAGACCGGGTAGACATTCCGCAATGATGATTCAAGTTATACACAATGCTGATTCGAATTGATTTGCGGAAGAGCTCCCTCACTTGGTATAGGTTAGGCTTGGTGTCGACTCGTACTCATCCAGACTTAGAATGAACATTATGCATGTGACCACGGTTGCATGACAAGTGATGATTCATTGAAACGGCCTCCAGGAACAATGTCTTATTCTTATTCTTACGCTTGATAAGTCTTGTTCTGTTGGTCATTGTCTTATGCCTCTCTTATACCGAGTCGTTGTCGACTCAAACAACTCTTTTCGGTCAAGTAAGTACCTTGTTTGGTTCCCAGCGTGCCCTCTAACCCTCGTGCGTAGCTCATTTGGGCGCAAAGTCCGGATTCAATCTGTTCACCTCTTTAGTCCATCGATAACAGAATACTAAATAAATCAGGACTATCTACTCACTTCATTCATCTCTCTAAAATTCCAGTTTGCCATGTCACCCAGCCTCTACTATGTTTATCAAGGCTTATGTCCTCCTCAAGGCATACCCATACCTCGGAGGAAGAAACGACAGCCAGAAAAGACTAGCCCCTTCGGTAAGAATATATCCTCTCCGACTGCTACGTTTCTTCCTCTCCTTACTTGATATCATGTTTGTAGTACGTACAGTGCAACCTTCCCTTTATCCCTCAATCGCATTATCTGCGCCATACGTGCAGACCCCACAGACAATGGCACACGCGTGCCTTGGTGCACAACAATCTCCTTTACCTACATGTCTACCTACATCCTTCACGACACCAGCAACTCCATGGACGCAGACGATGTCTATTCCTCAACTGCAATCACCCACCCCTGTATGGCCATCCATTGAAGTCGTCCCACCTATCTTTCCTTATGATAGCGAAACACAACTATTGCCTGAATATTATGAGCCCGGCACCTTTCCAGCGGTTGCCTGGGGCACTCCCGTACCGGTCAGGCTTAATCCTCAACTTATCTATAATCCAGCAGACCCGTCGGTGCCACTCTTAGAATGGGACATCAGTCACCGTCCAGATGTTGCCAAGCGACATACAGGCCGTCAAGTGATTGTGCCGCCAAACTTCCTAGAGAAAGCGACGTTGCCACCTATGCCAAACATATGGATCAAGTCCGACCATCCTGTCCTTGCATCATGGATGGAGAGTTGGGGTCCAATCCAAATTAACACCTCCGATTGCACTGTTCGTGACGTCCTCGATGCCATCTGGGAGTACATGCGGAAACCACTGACCGAAGGGGACATGGCACGTGTGATTGCAGCTGGTGAAAGGGATAATTTGGATCTCTCCGCGAGACAGAGGGTTCGAGTTAGTCATGAACTCCTTCCTGTTGCTATGAAAGATGGTTTTAGGCGAGTTGATGTTCTTGGAGGACATCGTAAGTTTCTTGGCCTGCGAGCTGTGGTGAATTCGGATCGCACGTGGACTACCTATATGGGACTGACATCTCTTCCTGTTGCATATGCCTACTGATTGCAATCATATCAATTGTTATCCACATGTGTATGTGTCTAAAAAGGCAAAAACAATATGGAAGTAGTCGGCTCTATGAGAAGACTGGTATCCAAGTCACAAGGAATACAAAGTGTGGTTGTGGTTCTGATAACGACCTGTGCCCTCGTGTGCCACATTTTCTTCAAATTTGTTGACGCTGATTGGCTGATCGAGGCCGACAAAAACCGATCACCCATTAAAATGACTGTTCGGCCGAAAGAGAATTCCGAGCTTAGACGTCATTTCATTTAAATAACGCGATATGCAACACTACTCAGTATTCTTGCTTTTGTTTCGAAACTCTTGAGGGTCCTAACATCTAATGCCTGCTCCTGTCTCTTCTCCACGAACGCTCTATGACAAGATTTGGGATGATCATGTTGTGTATGCATCTTCCCTTCAAACCATGCTCAAGTGAAATCTCTCAAATCTCGATTTCTTTAGGGACATAAATGATGACGGTCTTGCGCTTATATACATTGATCGGTACGTTCAGTATACATTACAAGGAAGACGTTGCTCATCTATCCAAGTCATTTGGTTCACGAAGTCACCAGTCCACAAGCATTTGAAGGACTGTGAGTTGTGCTAAACACTGAATATTACATCTTTGTCCAACACCATATATACAGCCGCAACGCAAACAGGCCCGTGCGCCGACCAGACTGCACTCTCGCGACTCTCGACCATAACATACCGTGCGTTCTCGCCTTCTCGTGCTCCGTCGTGCGACTGAGTCACCCTTAGGACGGTTTCTCGCAAAGATTTCAAAGATGTAGGCTCCTTTATCGCCGAGCCTGACTCGCGTGCACAATGCGCTGCCCTTGAAGAAAACGTGAAAGAATTTGGTGTGACCTACTTCGGAATGAAGGACAGACGCCAAGGTCGGGACATCAATTCATCTTCTTCGTAACCATTTCTCACTACTGCTCTTGATAACAGGCATCGTCCATGTCATTGGCCCGGAACAAGGCTTTACTGTTTGTGTTTAATGTCTCAGTCCTCGCGGAACCAGACTCAAAATTTTTTCGTAGCTCCCAGGCATTACCTGCGTGTGTGGTGATTCACATACTTCGAGTATGTTTTGTCTATTCCACGTTCGTGATAGTGCTGAATCGGTTATGACCTCTAGCTCATGGTGCCTTTGGATCTTTGGCATTTGGTATCGGCACTTCGGAAGTTGAACATGTGCTGGCAACGCAGACCCTTTTGCAGAAAAAGAGCAAAAATATGCGTATTACCGTCGACGGCGACCTTCTGGAAGGTGTTACATCGAAAGATGTCGTCTTGCACATCATTGGCGTCATTGGCACTGCTGGAGGTACAAACTGTGTCATCGAGTATGCAGGTTCCGTTTTCCGTGGATTTAGCATGGAGGCACGCATGAGTGTTTGCAACATGAGCATTGAAGCTGGTGCTCGTGCAGGAATGGTTGCTCCTGACGAGGTTACCTTTCAGTATCTCAAGGATCGTCCCCTCGCCCCCAAGGGTGAGGCTTGGGATCGGGCAGTCGAGTATTGGAAGACTTTGAAGACAGATGATGGTGCCAAGTTTGATATAGAAATCAACATCCCTGCATCCGATATCATCCCCACAGTTACCTGGGGTACTTCTCCTCAAGATGTCGTGCCAATTACAGGCTCTGTCCCCGATCCGTCGACCATCTCAGACGAAGTAAAGCGCGCCTCTGCAGAACGCTCTTTGGCTTATATGGGACTGATACCTAATACTCCCATGGAAGAAATTGCGGTTCAGAAAGTCTTCATTGGTTCTTGCACTAATAGTCGGATTGAGGATCTCCGTTCTGCGGCTAGGATTGTCCTAGCAGCCGGTCCTGATGCGAAGGTTGCGCCGAATGTTCACGCAATGATTGTTCCGGGGTCCGGGTTAGTCAAACAGCATGCTGAAGCAGAAGCACTTGACGTTCTCTTCAAGCGTGCTGGGTTCGACTGGCGCGAGGCTGGATGTTCAATGTGTCTGGGAATGAACCCTGATCAGCTGGCTCCGGGCGAACGATGTGCCAGTACGAGTAATCGTAATTTTGAGGGTCGTCAAGGTTCTGGTGGCCGCACACATTTGCTCAGTCCTGCTATGGCTGCAGCGGCTGCTCTTACTGGAAAACTGACAGATGTGCGGAAATTTCTGGGTCCAGCCGCAGAGGCCAAAATTGCAACGGCTCCGAAGTTGAAGCTTGCTAGTGCCTTTGACTTCCTTGATGCTCCTCAAGCGCCACCTGCGCCCCAACCTCACCATAATCAGCCGATGGCATCCGCTTCTTTACCTCCCAAGGACTTGCCTAGCGGTGTCGAGAAGTTCACGGTGATCAAGGGCATCGCTGCCCCTTTGCACATCGAGAATGTCGACACCGACATGATTATCCCAAAGCAATTCTTGAAGACTCTAAAACGGACTGGACTTGCCAACGCACTGTTCTACACTCTACGCAAGGACCCGCTTACTGGCAAGGATACTGACTTTGTTCTCAATCGCAAGCCATACGACAAAGCTAGGATTTTGGTAGTCACAGGGAAGAACTTTGGATGTGGCAGCTCTCGCGAACATGCACCCTGGAGTCTGTGAGTCTTTGACCAAACTATCTCCTGACGAAATGCCAACTTCTGTTGTAGAAATGACTTTGGAATCCGCTGCATCATCGCACCCAGCTTCGCTGATATCTTCAAGAATAACTCAATGCAGAATGGCATGCTTCCGGTGGTACTGCCTCAGGAAGATTGTCGTGCATTGGCGGAAGATGCTGAAGCCGGCTTAGAGCTGGAGGTCGACCTTGAGAAGCAGGAAGTCCGTAGGCCCAACGGCAAGGCGCCAATATCTTTTGTGACGGACGCTTTCAGGCGTCATTGTTTGCTTAATGGGTTGGACGACATTGCTTTGACGATGCAGAAGGGAGATGCAATTGAGGAATTTGAGCAGAAAAGGTCGCAACAATGGCCTTGGTTGGATGGTTTCGGTTATCAAGGCACGAAGATACCAATGTCATCGAAGCCTCCGAAGAAGATGGATTGGTAGAACATTGAGAGTACATATATATAACGTGTATATAGCCAATTGCAAAGGTCTTTCGAAGTCACGACTGTCACCGAATTCGGAGTTCCGTTACATTGTTTTCCCCCAATTCTGTTCATCGTCCACTCCGATTACCGTGCTGCCTCATGTCTCCTGTAGCATTATCCACCGAGAAGGTACACTCGGAATCTAACGGGCGCATGCCTCTCAAGTCATCCCCGTCCAAGGCTCAACCTTTCAAGGCTAAGCCTATTTCACAACCCGTGCAGGACCCTGCTCCCAAACCGCAGCAAAAGCCCCTCTCTGGCCGCTCAAGCAAGCCCATCATCACCTGGTTTCAGAGAAAGCTTGCAGGCACTGGACGAACGAAGAGAACGGAAAACCATCGTGCAGTTACTGAGACCATTGCATTGACCAAAAGCAGAGTTGGCCCGAATTCGTCTTCTTCACGTACTATCCCACGAGTAGCCTCCTCACCAGTGCCATCTCCGACCTATGGCAACAACAGGCATGGCAGACACGAGTCACATGGAGGTGCTCCGCAGCGACGTACCATCTCTTTGAACGGAGATGACCAATACTCAATAGAGGGTCATGACGACAACTCGCTCGAGGAGTCTTCCCTCGCGCGAGAATCAACTTGGTCGCCTGCCAGCGTACAAGAAGCTGACGATGATGCGTCTCTCCGTCCAATACCTCCTAGTGCCCCACCATCTCCTTCTCCCTCCCGATCTTCCTCGTCTTATCTCTCGGACCCTCGTACTTTCAGAAGCATTGCAGCGAGCACGAAGCCTACCACTCTGCTTAGTATCGACATGAACGGGAATGGTATGGCACATATCGCGCAGGCCCCTACGACACCCTCTACTTACGCGAACCGCTTCCCGCATATACGCAATTCTTCCGTTAGCAATGCAGGTGTGCATGGCAGTGGAGCATCCATCACCTTCTCCCCCCTTCCGCAGTCCGCATCGCGTCCCTCATCTTTCACTAATTCTGGGACGCATCTGGCTATTCAAGGTCATGCTACATTGCAAGCACCATTGCATACGACACATCATCCACGAAACAATCCTCGGCCTTCCTCCCCGCCTCTGGACAACGCCTCAGTCTTAACACTAGCTTCATCCGCCTATGCGATACCAGGAGTGCGGATGAATCTGGGTCAGTCAACTACCACATCTGCTCGAGGTGTTGGTGACTCTTTGTCCCATTTTGGAGGCAGTATCACCTATGGAGATGTTGAAAGCACGAGTCAGTTTGTCCTTGGGGATGACGAGAGGCTTGATGAGCGGGATGTTGATGCTAGCGTCCGTGCCTTGAGACCTCGTAGTACGCGAAGAGGCAGTTGGGAAAGTGAAGCGAGCGGATGGAGTGCACGAATCCAAGCAAGTGCTGGAACACCATCATTGACGCGGGAAAGAAGTCAACGGACATCGAACAGCATCAAGACAGGTGTTTTTACTGCTGACAATGCAGAACACGAGCGTCTAGATGATATCAAGGACAGAGACGACTGTGTTGTTTCTATCAAGCCTTCCTCTTCAAAAGGAGAAAACGAAATCACAAATGGCGCTTTATCCATGACCAATGCCGATGTGTCGGGTTGTAAGACGGTGATTGAAGCAGTTGAGCCTGTTCACATTGAGGAGCACAAAGAGCATACTCAACTTATCAAGTTTGTATCCGATACTCGGACGCGCCTTCATGAGAAGGACGGATCTTCTGGCATATCACCTGGCCACAGTGCAGACATGGCCTAGGAAGATTCCTCATTCTCATATGACATATGCATGCTGTATCATCCCCTGTATGATCATTCCCATCTCTGTATTTATGCACTCATTCGAATGTACACTTCAGGTTTATCTACCACTATTACATACATCCTTTGTACCTTCGCTCTCTTCTTTACTGCGTATTCAATGCGTCCTCAGTCCTTATGATGAAGCGACTTTCAGTAATGTTCTTCAATTCTTGCGAGAATTTTTCGTCTCTGTGTCCTTCGTCATACAAATTGAAACACCAAAAGTGAACTTCAAGTTCGCTTTTCTAGAAACAGAGATTATGTATATTCTTAGATGATTTCAATGGTCACAAGGTCCATGCTACACAATCGAAGCATTACTACTTGCGTTCCCGTGGTCGCGGAAAGTTGCTGTGCCATATGATGCTGGCTATAAATGAACTTCAGAGGATACTTGCGGGTACCATAAAAGATATTTCAAGCCACTGTTGGGTGCTGACCTCCAGCATGTTGCATGCGATGAGGACAAGGATCTGGACAAGCACTCTGATCATCACCGCAGTTGTATCGACTACTCAAGCTCAATGTCCAGATTATACAACTTACTCTCAAGTTTTGGCGTTTCCCCTCTCCTTTTGAACCCTTTTGCTCACGTTTTGCAGAGCCCACATGGTGCACCGTATGCAGGTCCTCTCGCGTTGCCTTTTATGCGGCCAGATCCTGCGTGCCGCACATTCAATAGCTCGGCTGTTGAGGTATCCATTTACATGAGGAGACTTCTGGATTTTATGATCTGAATCGAGGCAATGCAGAAAGTAGTCGATGACATGAAGTTGCTGCTCAAGGATCCAGATCTTGCCAGACTCTTCGAGAATACTTTCCCTAATACGCTAGGTAAACGTTTGTGCATCTTTTTGATGATACTTGATGACCAGGTACAGACACAACCGTAAAATATTTCAACTCTGTAAGACTTTCATGTCATTGCATTGCCTCTCCTATCCTGATTATTGTCATGCAGACGGAGAACCTAGCATTCATTATTACTGGCGTAAGTACCAAATACACCTGGCATTAACTTGGATGGAAACTGAGTATCAAACAAGGATATCACGTTTGTCTACTTTGACATCAGAAATCATTCCTAATTTCCCAGAATCAGTGCACAGTGGCTGCGTGACACGGCGAATCAGGTTAGTTTGCCATATTCTGATCTCTTCGCATACTAATGAACCAAGTTCGCGCATTATCACTCTCTTTTAGGAGTGGACTCCGAGCTTGCTACCCTAGTGAAAGCAGTCATCAATAATGAAGCTCGCTATGTTGCTGAATATCCGTATTGTAAAACTGGGCAACTTCATCAAGTCCATCGTTAACGTTGACTTTCAGGTGGCGCGTTTCAGCCTCCTCCGGAAAGTGGCCTGGCACCATCTCATAATGACTGGGCAGACGGTGTCACTGTCAACCCGTAAGTATGGATGACTTAGAGCAAAACTTGTGAAAACTTACCATTACATCACCTTTTTAGCCCAGTCGATAACCAGACTGTCTTCGAATGCAAGGTTTGTGTCGAAAACCCTCCTGACCACATCCATTGTGAACAACGATGCCAGTATGAGATCGATTCTCTTTGTGGCTTTTTGAAACTATCCCGGTCTTATTACCAAGCTACTGAGGACGCTTCGTTCCTGAACGATAATTGTATGTTCACTCCCATGAATTGTACAATTCCCAGTCGACCCCCTTTACCAGGGCGCGCTGCCATTATTCAAGTATTCCGCGTGATAAATGAACAGTCGCAGCCCACTTTTGATGCGAATTTCAACTTCATTTCTTATTACAACTGGACAGGCGGTGGCGGTTCGCTTTCTCCACAAGTAAATAATCGAGGAAATGGTGAACCCAAGGCCTATACTGGTCTTGTAGGCACCCATCACCGACCATCCGACGATCTGAGCACTTTCGGTGAGCCTAGATTTCCAGGATCCTCCTGGCCTTAGAATGGTTCTAAGTCTTTTGTCCATTTTCAGCTTTTCTTACACCTGCAAATGCTATGTTGAGTGTCGAGTTAGCACATCTTGCGGAGGTTTTGGATGCCACTGGCCAACTGCCAGACCTCAGCAAAGAAGCAAAGGCTTGGAGTTCCAGAGTACACGATGCTATATGGACACATACGGTTAGTTGTCATTCACGTAACTTCCAGTCTAAAATGTTGTAAAAATTTACAGGTCGTTGATAATATCTTTGCATATGAAGTTAACGGCAAGCTTTACTTCACCAGTCGTTCCTTGATGGAAGCTTTACATATGAAAGTACAGGCTTCGGTGGTCGCTACGTGATGGATGATGCCAACGTTCCTGTAAGTTTCGTTGTAAATCTTTACCTTTTCTAAGTAGCTTTCAAGTCACTTTTATCCCTGCCCTATCTGGGTTTTCTGGAGAAGAACAATTCTGCATATCAAGCTACGCGCAAACTTCTGTTGTCGGCCGGTAATCCTTATTTCGCTGCAGGGACGACGTTCAGAGGTATAGGGTGCGTTTATCAAGAATACATTTCTGTTCTACTACAGACTCTCATCGATCATTATTCATTTTACAAACTGATCAGTGGGCCACACGTCGATCCGTGGCATCCTTGGCAAGATATCTTTTTGTCGTCCAAACAAGTACCTAGGTCTCATAAAACTCTTAGGCCTATGTCTCAAATCTCAGCGATTTTTGGATCAGACGACGATGAGGAGATCCTCGAATCACTATACACAATCGCCAATGTGTGCTATTATGTTTCTAACCTGTTTCTCTTGTTTAAGATGTGTTGTCAGAACACGAATAGGCTTGGTCTCATCCACGAATCACAATCAATTTACTCACCCACAGATTATACACGCCCATGGTTCGCGTGGGCGAATAGTTATTTCGCAGAAATGATTCTAGACTTAGCTGACCGTAAGCCAGAATTAATTTTGAAGACGAACAAAAGTTACAAACCAGGTCAATAAATGTCACAACTGTGGTTTCCGGGAAATATTTCTTTTGTTATAGTTACAATGCATTCTATCGTTTGACAGTTGTGAATAAAAAAATCATTTGTGGTATTCATTAATCAATTTTTGAAGTCAGAAAACCATAAAAGTCCGAAGAATGCCAGGCGTCAGCAGTATTAAGATCATTGTTGAATCTGACACATTCATGCCCTTTATAACCCAACCCATCCCGCATAATTAGTGGTGTATATAACGATGTCAGCCACCCCCCGAGAGATCGGGACTCTCATCGTCGTAGTACTCAAAGCGGTTTGCTGTAGCTTTTGTTCCTCGTCACATATCTCACCTCCCGCCCCAGAACCATCTACCAAATAAAAGACACATTGGAAAGCAAGACCCGTACTGCTTAGTAACTCATAACGGAGAAAAACGTCGAACAAAGGCCATTAAACGAGGCGGACAGCATCCAGAATGGGACGAAGAGCTTCGCTTCACTCTTTATGAAGACGAGAGCAGTCCTACAATCACTGGGGACGGAACCTCCCCAAAACCGCCATCGAAGGACACCAGGGGGCCAAAGAAGGTAAAGGGAGGTTGGACTATGAAGATCGCGTGCTTCGCAGACGATGCACGAGAGCCTGACCTTATTGGTGAAGCAGATGTCGATCTTACGGAAGTTTTGACCAAAGGAGAAACAGATGGTCAATTTCAAGATTTCTTCGCATCTCATGCATCACTCAATAATCATTTGCAGAATGGTTTACATTAATGAACAAGGACAAGTTTGCGGGGAAAGTCTATCTCGAATTAACTTTTTGGTCAAACGTAATCGTCCACGTCGTTCTCTATATTCATTGTCTTAAACAGACGTTTTTATCTTTAGGAACCTCCGCCTGAGAAGAAAGTTGCACCGAAGCCAGCGAAAAGCAAACAGTATGGAGGGCCGGGATCTTTCATCCCCTCCGATGGAGATTCCACTTCTGGGCCTGTAAATGGAGCCTCTCGTATCGTATCTACTGGCAGTGCCTACGACCATTCCAAGCAAATCTCGGACAATATACCTTCGTCGTTGAGAGCGTCAAGCTCTCTCGCTAAGCTTGATTTATACGTGCCGCCATACGAACGATCCGTCGATACTGTAGCCAATGAGTTCAGGGAAATGGGATTCTCCGACCTTCGACGGAGAGATAGTTTTCCGGTAGATTGAGTTATTACTATCAAGTTCTGTTTGTGTTGCTCATGTATCAACGATGCAGCCCCCTCAGGATGTCCAAACCTCTAGGCCTCCGTCACAAAATGGCTATTCAAGTGTCTCGCCTCATCGTTCCCATGGGTATGACCAGAGCATATCCGAAATCTTGACATATTCTTATGACGGTTCACCTGGCTCATCGCCTCATCATACACGGACTTCGGGTGCACATTATCAAGCGCAATATCTCCCTCCAGCTCGTGGATCGCGATACAGCATTCCCACGTCTTCCTCTGGTTTCATGCCGTTGTCCAACTCTTCAGGATATGCGCCCCTTTCCTCTCACTCTTCGGAACCTTCTATTCCTGGAGGCCACACTACCATGTACAACGCGTCTCAAACGAATCCTCGACCAAGATATGTTTCACAAACAGCGCCTGACTCATTTCTTGTGCCCTCTTCATCCGGTAGTTTTGCCCCTCAACAATCGTTCCCTCAGTCACAGTCGTTCCAGTATGCGCAATATTCTTCTTCGACGACACCAGTTTCGCAAACATACTCAACAACACCAGTCCAGGGTCAGCTACCTCTGTTTCAGGAGCTACCTCCGGTTCAGGAGCTACCACAAGGATATCAAGCATTCGCGACAACAGTTCCCCCGGCACATGACGCTGTCACCAATAGTTCTATAAGTACGACTTCAACAAATCCAAGGCCGCTTCCTTTGCAGCCACAAGTTGTATATACGCAACCACCGGCCTCTCTTTTGTATTCTGCCCCTCCTGCAACGGCTCAGCCGCCAATCAACTCGTTTACACCTCCCCAGCCTGTTACTACTATTTACCCTACTAATAATATGCTACAATCCCCACCTCCACCGCCACCACCTTTACAGTACACTGTAGGACAATCTCACTCTACTGCCCAGACCGCTATCGTACCTCCGCCGCCGCCGCCGCCGCCGCCATCTAGTTCGCAATCACCCAATCGCACCGCCCGACGTCAGTCCAGCCTACCTCAGCCGCCTGCGGTGTATCAACAAGCACTTCCACAAATGTATCAACTCCCACCGCCACCGCCTTTTCCACCGCCCGATTTCACCAACCATCCGCTCCCCCCGCCGCCTCCCCCGCCGCCGCATGTTTCCGACCAGATCCCGTCTTATCATCCTGGTCCACTACCCAATCCTCCACATGCTGTTGACAGTCAAGGCCAATGGATCACGCAAGCACATTACACTCAACCGGGATTCTAGTAAAGATGGCAATTCTGGTGTGAATACATCCATATGCTGGCTTGCCATGTAGCCTCCTTCGACAATCACCTTTTGTACTCTCATACGGAGGCTTTCTCTGGGCATATTGAAGCATTTAAAATTTGATGCTCTCTGTAATATACCTAGACAAGACTATACGTATCCACGAGTGTATACATGCAGGGCGGACAATAAAATATTACTGTTCGGATGACGATCTCTCCTTTTTCCATTTTGCTATTTCAGTTTCTGTCGCTATAATTCCGCGACGCGCAAGGTCATATCGGGCTTGCTTGCGTACGTCATTCTCAACATGACGCTGTTTCGCTTCGTGAGCTTGGAGAGCATCCTCTGCGCTAAACACCATGCCAAAGACGGCAACTAGCGAAAATGCAAGTGATTTATCAGCTTTGGAACAGAAGGTCGACTTTTGCAAACGCACAGGTGGAAACAAGAAACCCTTTGAAAGCGAGTGGTTGCCGGCTTGGGAAACATGATGAGACTGGCGAGAGAAATTTACTCAAATGATGGGTACTACCGGAACAATGGCCAAGAGTAGTGAACGATAACAGCCAGTCCTAACCCAATCGCAGTTGCTCGCACGCCTCCCTAATGTTGATGAGACTGATTGGTATCAGGGATGCCAAGAGAGCAACAGACGTGAATTGCCGCCCTTTTCTGTATCTCATGGGCTTTATCGACATCCTCACGGTGTCTAAGAGTCGACATGTACAAGGAGCTTGTCGGTCTCTGTACGGTTATGGTCTGTGTGGTAGACTTCCGAATTTTTTCCGCTTTACAGTTGTTGACATAAATACTTGATGTCCACAGGCTAACAACACTGCTCATTGGAATACTATCCCCTCCTGTGGAGTCCGCAGGTCCCCCAAGTCGGCACCCTGTGATGTCCCAAAAATGACCGTGGTTTTTTCTATGTTTTGTTGTCAGATACTCTTACCTTGTATAATAAAGCAAGCTAGAATAAATACCTAAAATTTGTTGAGTCCCCTCTTGACGAGGTCTTGGTGGTTTGTCACTCACTCGTCACGTCTGCCGTATGATGCTGGAGCAGGTTATCACCAAAATCGATCGCAAAATGCGACGTGCCAAGAACACGTGCAGGTCTTTTGTTGAATGTCGATCTCCTATGGCTGAGCTCAAATAAAACAGTGATAGCCAAAATTTGCAAGAGTTTCCACTCCCACCAGTTGCTGTCAGGCAGGATGGCAAGGAAGAAAACTTGTGTTGTGTGCCACTGCCCAATTGTGGATCCTCATCTATATGAGGAAGCAATTCAAAGTGCCATGGCAGACCTCAAAAACAGGAAATATACATTAATTTCTGAAGCCACAACTAGTACAGGGGCATGTTATTCACCTATTCTATGCACAGATATTTCTGACCCAATGCTACACAGGTTGTGTGAACCACATTGTAAGATTGTGTCTCAGGTCAGCATCGATCCAGTCTGAAAAGAATCAGATCCTTGACCCTACTGAAGAGAAAGTCCTTGTTGATTGGTGTGCTCATTAAGCACTCAGCCTGTGCACTTCACCTGAATGATCTACAAAAGCATACAAAGGCTTTATCTGGCAAGACTTCAGGGAAGAACTGACACTGACACTTCTTAGTACAAAATCTGTCACTCAAATTAGGCTGTGTCAGGTTCTGCTGACCATGGGGGCTCAGTCTACTGGGTGAATCCTTACATGGTGTGCATGACATCCCCAAATGCAATGGTACTGTTGAGAGTGCAGAGCATGTGAAACCAGGGCAGAGTCAGAGATGCAAGTGGTGGTTGAGCGAGTGATCACCTGTTATGCTGGGACAAGAGTGCAAGTGCTGGGGATGAGGAGGGGGGTCAAAAGACAAGTGCTGGGGCAAGTGCAAGTCTCAGAAATGCGAGGGGAGAGGTGAAGATGAGCACCAGTGGGTGAGTGAGTCCTGGAGCTGGTGAACAGATAGCCAGGGCAAGTGAGGAGATTTAGCAAGTCCTGGGATCAAAGGCAGGGGAGAGAAGATTTAAGTGAGTCAAAAGAGGAAAGAGTTGAGATAAGATAGATGGAAGGAAAAATAGAACAAGTTGAGATGAGGGCAAGAGGGCAGAGAAGAAGGAAGAGACCTAGGGACTGTGTCAGGTTCCGCTGACCACGGGGGCTCAGTCCACTGGGTGAATACCTTATGTGGTGATCACTGTGTCCATGGACGCAGAGCACCAGTAGGGTGCAAGGTGTAGGAGGCCAAAGCAGGGCAGGAGAGGTGTGCTGGGGAGTGCCGGTAGCGCCGGATGAGTGGGTGAGTGCCAGAGAGGTGGAGGACAAGTGCTGGGGGGTAGGCATGAGTTCCAGGGATACAAGAGGGTGGAACGAGCGAGTGCCGGTGTGCGAGCAGGTCCCGGAGTTCAAAGAGATGGTGGACACGGGGACTTAGCAAGTCCTGGGGATGCAAACAGAGACATGGAGATTAAGTGAGCCAAAAAGGGAAAGGGTCGAGATAAGATAAGGGGAAAGAGAACAGAACAAGTTGAGATGGAGAACTGGAGACAGAAGAGACGAGAGAACTTAGAGTTGAGAGAGAGAGAAGAAGCAAAGCAGAATGGATTAGAGTAAGAGACGAGTAGAGACAACGCAAGGAGACAGTATGAGGCGAGTACGATAAGAAATGAAGCAAAGTGGCAATAAAGAGACTGGAATGCAAGAAGCTGAGATAGAGACAAAACACAATGAAACAGTACGGGGCTATGGTAATATCAAGACTAGTGTACTACTTACTACTCTACAACTTATATACTACACAGTAGGTAGGCCCCAGGGCTCAGGACTGGGTTCCAGTGGTGGGTTGCAGCGCTGGAGCGTGAGGTGAGACCCAGGGGCCATGCGGGACAGAGTGGGGGTTGAGACATGTTATGTGGCACGGAGGTCTTATACTGGGAGTGTAGAGACACATGGTGGCGGGGCGGTGAGGAGGGGAGCAGGAGCGAGGCATGGCATGCAAAGGTCAGGTCAGCGGTGATGCATGATTGCGATGTGTGATGGGGAGTCTCGGCATGGGCTGGGGGTGACGGGTGTTGCTGGTGCTGGCGCTGATGTGGCAGCTGTGGGCGGTGTGATAGCTGAGGCCGGCGCTGATGTGGCGATCACAGTGGTGATGGGTGAGGGGGTGCCAGAAGTGGTGGTGGCTGGTGGTAGTGACAGGCAGTGATGGCCGGGGGCTGCTAAGGGGGTTGGCCGGATAGCGGTCTGGACCCAGGGCGGTCGTGGGGGTCATTTTGGGGGGGGTTGGAGTCCCAGGGCCAGAGCTGAGTCCCAGGGGTCGGTAGCGGGTCGTGACAGACTGGAGGCAGAGAGAGAAAGGAGAAACAGAGTTAGATTGGAAGTACAAGACGAGTAGAGGCAAGTGAAGTGAGACAAGACAAGATGAGTACAATACAGAAATGAAATAAGTAGAAAAATGGAAACCAAGGCATGCGAGACTAAAGAGATAGAGAACAAAACACAAAACTAGAGACAAAAGTATGGCAATATCAAGACTAGAGTACTAGATGCTACTCTACAACTTATGTACTGTATGGTATGTAGGCTCCAGAGCACAGGTCCAGGCCCTGATAGTGAGTTGCAGTGCCAAGGTGTCATGATCACAGCATCATGACATTGGATACTGCTTAAATAGTGCCTGCAACATGTCAAGCCAGGCTTGACATTGTGGCCTTTTAGCTCAGTTGGTAGATCACTTCTATTGCAGGAGTTGTGGTCATCACAAAAGGCTCAAGATGAAGCCCAGGGATTGTGCAAGGCAGTGGTGGTCAATGCATGTTGTGCGGCGCAAAGGAAGCTCCTCAAAGGAAAGTCTTGCTTTGGGAGTGCAGAGGCATGAAATGGTGACGAGGCAAGGAGGCAAGTGGGAGTGGAGCATGGCATGCAGAGGTCAGACCAGTGGTGATGTGTGGTTATGATGCATGATGGATGTCTTGGTGGTAGCTGGGGGAGGCTTTGGCACAGGCCAGGAGAAGTGCCAGGAGTTGCTGAAACAAGCGCTGATGTGGCAGCTGCAGCTGCAGAAAGCGCTGAGGATAGCTGGGGCCAGTGCTGATGTAGCGGCTGCAGGTGGTAATGGCCAAAGAGTGCTGAAGGTGATGGTGGCTAGTGGCAGTGATGGGTGGTGATGGCCAAGGGCTGCTGAGGTGGTTGGTCAGGTAGCAGTCTAGGCCCAGGACATGAGGGAGGCTAGTTTGGGGAGGTTGGAGTCCCAAGGCTGGGGTTGAGTGCCGAAGGTCAGTAGCAGGTTGTGACAAGCTGTGCTATTGGCCTTGACTCTAAAAGAGTTGCCAATTTTAACAAAACTACTATTAGTGATTACTTTACTCAGTGAAAATCATTGCACAACAAATTCAATGGTGTGCCACCTGAGAATCAGTGTGGAATATGGACAAAACCATAAATCAAATAAGTGGTGAGTGAAGAAAGAATGGAAAATGGCATCTTTTCACTGTCTGGCAAGAGAATCACTATCACATTAAAGCTGACAACTTGCAGCCTATTATTCTCACTACTCAAGGAACTTTTAATGATTTATCATATACTCTTTCTCTTCCACACTATGTTCCAAGTTGGGTGATTGTTACAACTCACTACTGACTGCCAGTACTCAACCCCAGCCTCAGGACTCCCACCTCCCCAAACCAGCCTCCATGATGTTCTGGGCCTGGACTGCTATCTGACCAACCACCTCAGCAGCTCTTGGCCATCACCACCCATCACTGCCACCAGCCACTGCCACCCTCAGCACTCCTTGACCATCACTACTTGCAGCTGCCACATCAGCATTGGCCCCAGCTATCCTCAGTGCTTCTTGCAGCTGCAGCTGCCACATTAGCGCCTGTCTCACAACCTCTAGTGCTTCTCCCAACCCATGCCAAAGCCTCCTTCAGCTACTACTGAGATACCCATCATGTGTCATGACTATGCATCATTGCCGGTCTGACCTTTGCATGCCATGCTCCATTCTTGCTTGCTTCCTCACCTCATCGCTATTCCATGCCTCTGTGCTCTTAAAGCAAGGCCTTTGTGGGAGCTTCCTTTGCGCTGCATGACATGCATTGACTACTGCCACTGACTTGCATGATCCTTGGGCTTTATCTCAAGCTCTTGCACCACAACTCATCATTGGGGCCCAGACCTGTGCCTCAGGGCCTACTTACCATCCAATATATAAGTTGTAGAGTAGCATCAAGTACTCTAATCTTGATATTGCCATATTTCTGTCTCTAGTTTCATGTTTTGTTCTTGTTTCCTAGTCTCTTGTGTCCCAGTTTTCATTTTTCTGACTTATTTCATTTTTGTTTTGTACTTGCCTCTTGTCTCTACTCGTCTCATATCTCTCTCAATCTAATCTTTGCTTCTTCTCTCTCTCTCCTCCTCAAGCCTCTAAGTCTCTTACCCTCTTCTTCCTCTCTTCAGTCTTGTCTTGTTTCATTTCTCCTTCTATTTCTCATCTTAACTCTTTTCTCTTTTGGCTCAGTTATATCTCCATGCTCCTTATCTCTGATCTCAGGACTTGCTAAGTCCCCTTTGCTCACCTGATCTCTCAACCTTCAGTCCTAGGACTCACTCCCTTCCTGGCGCTTGTATATTACTCCTCTTTCATACCTTTGGGACTCGCTCTTGCCCCAGCACTCATCTTCCAATCCTCTCATATACTCCTGGCACTCACACTCCTGCCCTGGCATGACTAGCAATCCCTTGCTCATCTGCCACTTGTATCTCCAGCTCTGCTCTCAGTCTTGCATGCCCTGTGCTCCCAACAGTACCACTGCATTTGTGGAACATGCATGCCACATAAGGATTTGCCCAGTGGACTGAGCCCTCATGGTCAGCAGAACCTGACAGTGATAGTCCCACTAAACTGTAGGTCTGTTTGTGCTAGGTCATCTTGGCACCTGAGATGTAACCAAAAGCCCTCAAAAAGAAATAAGATGTGAAGAATAGGTAGTGGGAGGGTGGACAGAATTTATACTTGCTTTATCTATACTTGTAGCTTGCAGTGCTAGCTATGTGGTGGTTCAGAATCAATCAGATTAGTTTCATGTGGTTGTTAGTCTGAGATATGTCTCTCATTCCTCCCATGCCTCAATAAATGATGACATTTAGAGCTACACTATTTGTAACTATTATTCTCATTACTTGAAGAACCTCTAATGGTCTATCATATACTCTTTCTCTTCTACACTATGTTCTGAGTTGGGTGATAGTCTGACTGAACTGTAGGTCTGTTTGTGCTGGGTCATCTGGGCACCTGAGGTATAGCCAAAAGCCTCTACAAATGGGTAGTTGAAAACCACCAACCACTCTTGATTGTAAGGGCAACCTCTATGTGTTGCTGCTCAATCACACAATTAGCAGAGGAGAATCCAAAGTCATATTAGGAATGATAATCAATGATACAATGGTGACTAATCACCTAGCAGAGGAAAATTCAAAGAAAACAAGTCTAAGAATCCCTGCTGCTTGGTGCAGTGCATCAGCAGGCAGCAGAGGCATGAGAACAACTGTATGAGTGACCAAAGCTAACCTTGACCTTGGATAATACTTGAAAAGGAAGTGCAGGAAGTTCCAAAGGTTTTCTAAAAAGGAAATAACCTCCAGAAATCTTTGGAGGTCTAAAGCAAGCCCCAGGGGTCCTGGAGAGTGGTGGAGGAGGTGAGCTGGAGCATAGGGAAGTGCCTCAAGGGGAAGTCAGTGTAGACCAAAAATGAAGTCCTCTGATATCACCCCCCTCTAGCATATAGTGTTTCAATGTGCAGGGTAGAAGAAATTCCAGATTGCCTGGTCCATTGGTGATATGTGTCACGACTCGCTACCGATCCCCAGGACTCAGCCCCGGCCCCGGGACCCCAACCCTCTCAAAACCACCCCTACAACCGCCCCAGGCCCGGACCGCTACCCGGCCAACTCCCTCGGCAGCCCCCGGCCATCACCGCCCATCACCGCCCATCAACGCCACTAGCCACCGCCACTTGCGGCATCTCTGGCAATCACCGCCATGACCACCACATCAGCGCCGGTCTCAGCTATCACACTGCTCATAGCTGCCACATCAGCACCGGCACTATCCGTCACACCCGGCCCATGCTGAGACCCCATCACGCATCACGATCACGCATCACTGCCGCCCAACCTCCACATGTCATGACCCGCTACCGACCCCCGGGACTCAGCCCCGGCCCCGGGACTCCAGCGCTCCCAAAACCACCCCCACAACCGCCCCGGGCCCGGACCGCTACCTGGCCCACTCCCCTGGCCATCACCGGCCATCACCGCCCGTCAACGCCACAGCCACTGCCACTCGTGGCACTCCCCGGCCATCACCGCCATGACCACCACATCAGCGCCGGGTCTTGGCTATCACATCAATCAGCACCGGCACCACCCGTCACCCCCGACCCGCGCCGAGACCCCCCATCACGCATCATGATCGCGCATCACTGCCGCCGACCTCCACTCGCCACGCCCCGCTCCCGCTCCCTCCTCACCGCCCCACCACCACGTGTCTCTGCGCTTCCAGTACAAGACCTCCACACCGTGCAACATGTCTTAGCCTTGCCCTGTCCCACGCGGCCCCCGGGTCTCATCCCAAGCCCCGGCGCCACGACCCGCTGCTGGAACCCAGGCCTGACCTCCAGGCCATACGTACTACGTAGTATATAAGGCGCAGAGTAGTAAGTAGGTACTCTAGTCTTGATATTACTATAACCCTGTCTTTTCTGTTGTGTTTGTCCCTGTTTCGTCTCTTGCGTGCCCTGGTTTCGTTACTTTACTTGCTTCTTTTCTTGTACTCGTCTCGTTTCGACTCTCTATCTTGTCTCTACTCGTCTCGTACTTTTAATCCATTCTCGTTGTCCTCTCCTCTCTTTTCTACTCTAAGTTCTCTCAACTCCTCACCCCTGGCTCTCTTCTCTTCGACTTAATTGTTTCCATCTCTCACTATCTTATCTTGACTCTTTCCCCTTTTGGTTATCCGACTTCCCCAGCTCTGCTTCTATCCCCGGGACTCGCTAAGTCCCCACGCCTAATTTTCTCTTGATCCCCAGGACTCGCTCGCTCACTAGCGCTCACTCGTCTTGTCCTCTCGCACCCCCGGGACTTGCGCCAACCCCCGGCACTTGTCCTTCACCCTCCCCGGCACTCGTCTTACCCACCGGCGCTACCGGCACTCTTCCACGCACCACCCCCCACCCCGCTTTGGTCTCCTATGCCTCGCGCTACTCTCAGTGCTCTGTGTTTGTACACGGTGAATAGCCGTAAGGTGGATTCGCCCAGTAGACTGAGCCCCCGTGGTCAGCGGAACCTGACACCACACACCATGCCCTGCTCCCGCTCCCTCCTCACCTCCCCACCACTGTGTGTCTCTGCATTTCCAGTGCGAGACCTCCGCGCCGTGTGACATGTCTCAACCTCACCCCACCCTGCACGGCCCCTGGGTCTCACCCCAAGCCCTGGCACCGTGACCTGCCACTGGAACCCGGGCCTGAGCCCTGGGCATGTACTGCGTAGTATATAAGTCATAGAGTAGTAAGTAGGTGCTCTAGTCTTGATATTACTGTAGCCTTGTATTGTTTGCCATGTTCTCGTCTCTGTTTTGTTTTCTTGCACACCCCGGTCTCTTTATTTCTACTTGCTTCTTTTCTCATTGTACTTGTCTCATATTGTCTCTCTATCTTGTCTCTACTCGTCTTGTCCTCTAATCCATTCTAATTGCTCTCCTTTCTCTTCCTATTCTAAGTTCTCTCGGTTCTACTGTTCCCGGCTCCTCTCTTCAACTTGATCGGTTCTTTCTCTCCTTATCTTATCTCGACTCTTTCCCCTTTCAGCCGCTTAGTTTCCCCGACTCTGTTTCCATCCCTGGGACTTGTTAAGTCCCCACGCCTGTTGTCTCTTTGATCCCCGGGACTCGCTCGCTCACCGGTGCTCGCTCGTCCCACCCTCTCGTACTCCTGGGACTTGCGCCAACCCCTGGCACTCGTCCTCCACCCTCCCTGGCACTTGCCCCACTCGCCGGCGCTACTGGCACTCCCCCACATACTGCCCCCACCCCGCTTCGGTCTCCTATGCCTCGCACCCCTCCCGGTGCTCTGCGTCTGTGTACATGGTGATCACCACATAAGGTATTCACCCAGTGGACTGAGCCCCTGTGGTCAGTGGAACCTGACAATATAGAATAGATTTTTTGGATGGCTTAGGATGCATCTGGATGTCTCCAGTGGAACTCTCTGACAAGTCTTGGCGCATACATATTCTTCCATAGTTACCAAGAGATATCTTCTATCTCATAACCTTTTCACTTCACCTTGTATTGTAGTCACTGTCAGAATAGGTGACTATCTAGAATCTCCTCCACCTCATACTCTTCATTGTTGTTGACCACTATCAAGGGTGTAGAGGGCACCAGGTGTTGCCTTGGGATAGGGTTCTCCAAGGCTGGTGTTAGCATGACCACATTGAATATCAGATGAAGCTGGCACATTCTTGCTGAGAGCCAGAGTTGGTAGACTAGTGGATTTACCTGTCATTCCACCATGAAGGATCCTAGTTGATGGTGCAAAAGCTTCTTTAATGGGCAAGTGGTGTTGATGTTGGAGGCATCCAGGTAGACTTGATCTCTGAGCTGGTACTTGGGCAGCAGGGCTCTTCTGCAGTTGTAGTATTGTGCCATGTTGTTCTTTACCTTTGCCAGAGCAGCCTTGGCTTCCTCTTCATCTGGTCCACAAACTCATTTATGGCTTTGTTCTTAGATGACCAGGCCTGGAGCTCAAAGTCTATATGTGAGTGATGCCTGATGTCTAGGAAGAAGGGTGACACTTGAGTGGCCACATGAACATGGTT
Source organism: Termitomyces sp. T69sscA (assembly GCA_017657225.1). NCBI lineage: Eukaryota > Fungi > Basidiomycota > Agaricomycetes > Agaricales > Lyophyllaceae > Termitomyces > Termitomyces sp. T69sscA. The sequence continues at coordinate 4,341 of JAGGAQ010005957.1, read as the reverse complement.
GTTGTACTGGAACTTAGCATCTGGAAGTAGCTCATCTCAGTCATCCTGATGCTCATTGCAAAAAAAGCAGAGGTACTGCTCAAGCTCCTGATTCACACATTCAGTCTGGCTATCTGACTGCAGATGGTAGGTAGTGGAGATGTGAAGCTTTATGTTGAGCAGTTGATAGGGCTCTCTGGTGAAATTTGCTACAAACTGTGGCCCCTGATTAGACACATAGGCATCTAAGAGGCTATGAAGCTTCTAGACATTCTTCCAATATAAATTGATGGCACCTATGGTGGAGCAAGTGGTGTGGGTGGGGATGAAGTATGCTTGCTTGCTGACCTTCACAAAGCAATATATAACGGGCAGTGATAGCTGTGTTCTCTTGAGCCCTCTTGGTTTTTGACTCGCTACTTGCCTCTGACAGTCTTAGAGATCTCCATCTTGTCCTTGTTCTCATGCTCGCTCTTGATCTGCATTTTGACCACCCTCATGCTCATGGTCATCAGAACTTTTGGATCCACTAACAACACCTGACCCTGCTTCAAGGGCTCCATCTTCAACACCTTTGACATCCAAGTCAGGTTTGTCCTTGGACTTATCTGACTTTGTCAACATCAGTGCTTCAACTATGCTGGCTGCTTTCACCACCTAATACACAGCTGAGATCATCCAGGCATTGGTCAGCCATGTGCCTCTCATTGGTTGAGGAACAATTGGACCTCGTCAATTTGATGCTTCTAAATACTATGTAAAACAATATTTTAGTTATAAAGGGATCACAGCAGACAAGCAAGTAGAAAGAGTTTTATATAATATCGATGCAAGTGATGTGCAGGCATGGGTAAGGGAGAATGAGCAGGAGTTGAAGAGGTTATTGTTCACAGCTTTTATGGTGAGGCTTAGGGGGGAGGTACTGAGCTTGGGGTGGGAATGGAAAACAGTGCAGTTGTTAACCAGGAGGCATGATGAGGATGAGAGATTTGCAGTGATGACACCCAAAATTATACCAAGTGGTGTCTGTCAGGTTCTGCTGACCACAGGGGCTCAGTCTACTGGGCAAACACCTTACGTGATGATCACTGTGTACACAAACACAGAGCACCAGGAAGAGCGCAAGGCATAGGAGACTGAAGCGGGGGGGGCGGTATGTGGGGGAGTGTCGGTAGCGCCGGTGAGTGAGACAAGTGCCGGGGAGGGTGAAGGACGAGTGCCGGGGGTTGGCGCGAGTCCCGGGGGTGCAAGAGAATGAGACAAGCAAGTGCCAGCGAGCGAGCGAGTCCCAGGGATCAAGAGATAATCAGGCATGGGGACTTAGCAAGTCCCGGAGATGGAAACAGAGCTGGGGATGGAAACAGAGCTGGGGATGGAAACAGAGCTGGGGATGGAAACAGAGCTGGGGAAGTTAAACAACCAAAAGGGGAAAGAGTCAAGATAAGATAAGGGAAGATGGAAATGATTGAGTTGCAGAGAAGAGCCGGGAACGGAGAACCAAGAGAACTTAGAGTGGAAAGGAGAAAGGAGAACAACGAGAATAGATTGAGAGTACGAGACGAGAGGAGACGAGACAGATAGACAAAACGAGACGAGTACGACGAGAAAAGAAGCAAGTAAAAGTAATGAGACCAGGATGTGCGAGAAAACAAAACAGAGATGAGAACACAACAAACAAGACGGGTTACAGTAATATCAAGACTAGAGTATCTACTTACTATTCTACAACTTATATACTACGCAGTACGTAGGGCCCAGGGCTCAGGTCCGGGTTCTAGCAGCGAGTCGCGGCGCCAGGGCTTGGGGTGAGACCTGGGGGCCACGTGGGGCGGGGCAAGGTTGAGACATGTCACGTGGTGCAAAGGTCTTGCACTGGAAACGCAGAGACACATGGTGGTGGTGCGGTGAGGAGGGAGCGGGAGCGGGGCATGGCGTGCAGAGGTTGGCAGCAGTGATGCGTGATCATGATGCGTGATGGGGGTCTCAGCGTGGGCTGGAGGTGACGGGTAGTGCTGGTGCTGATGTGATGTGATAGCCGAGACCCAGCGCTGATGTGGCGGTCACAGCGGTGATGGCCGGGGATTGCCGCGAGTGGCAGTGGCTGTGGCGTTGACGGGCAGTGATGGCTGGTGATGGCTGGGGGAGTTGGCCAGGTAGCGGTCTGGGCCCAGGGCGGTCATGGGGGTGGTTTTGGGAGTGCTGGAGTTCTGGGGCCGGGGCTGAGTCCCAGGGGTCGGTAGCGGGTCGTGACAGTGTCTGGGTAGGCAGTCACAAGGCATATAGTGTTGGGCTCGCTAGTGGAGGTGAGCCGGACAGGGTCCCAGAAAACATGTTAGCGGAGAGCAGTGATAAGGAAGTGGTGAGGATAGGCTTAGCGTGATTGCCAAGTGTAAGGTGCCTGCCACAGTTGCAAGGCATATGAATGTCTAGTACACCGGTGTAAACCTAGTGGTGAGACAAAGACACTGTAAGAAAGTGCTCTTAGCATAAAGTAGACTTATAAGGGATGAAATTGAGCTCTGAAGCCCAAGCGTAAGAGGTAACGGTGAAGGTAACTTGTTGTTTTGCATGTGATAAGTACAGTATATATAGTAAAGTGTAGGCGAGGTTGCCGTTGGCGACCCTTGAGTTACCAACATGGGGAACTAGTAAGTAAATAGTAGACCACAATCTTTTATATAGAAAAATGTTCATCAGCTCTTAGCAACACCTAACGGCGTCAGTCAGCTGTCTGTCATGTCAAAAATGCCAAAAGGTAAGTATGGAATTGCCTGAATGTCAATATAGTGGAATGATGGTGGTTACTAGAGAGCAGTGGCAACGCCGGCAAAACCTCGGGGTCAAGAAAATAAAGTAAATAAATCGCAAAAATAATGATGAAAAATATGCCAAACATAGGCTGGGGGTTTGAACCTCAGCTTTTGGAAGGGGGTGGCAGGTAATCCATAGGGCATGCTAACCACTAATCCATGCGGTTGTGCCAGGAAAATCGTTAGTATGCCTTTTGATACAATCTTATCACTGGAGTTCGAACCTCAGCTTTTTGAGGGGGTGCCAGGTAATCCATAGGGCGTGCTAACCACTAATCCATACATACAGCTGTGCCAGTGAAATCATCAGTATGCCATCTGATACAACCTGGGTCTTATCAACGACAGCACCAGATGCACCACTTTCTGGTTTTCACACCTGCCTCAAGGAGCTCTCATGCACCTGGCCATTACTAGCTTGCCTAGATGCAGCCTATTCATGCTTTCTACTTGCTACAGTCATTCCACTGGTGAGTTACCAAGGCCTACTGAAACAAACTCCAGAAAGACTTTGTACATTCTGTCTTTGACTGTCACTCCTGCTCCAAACCTATTCAGGAAGGCCGGCCTGACATCTGCTTTGGCCAGCCATTCCACTGCATCTGTGGAATTGAGTTTGTACAGCACACTTCCATTCTTGAGCTTTCTTGTTGATAGAAACTCTACCTTTGGGCTATTAAGCCCTTGCAGTCTCATCAGTTCTTTTGCAAATTTTGCCTTCTTGATCAATTCCCCCTCCATCAAGTCTTTCCACCCCTCAACCCCCTTCATGCCATCAACAATCATTTGCTTTGACTTGATTTTGGTCCTTTGCATCATGTCCTCATGCTCTGCCCTGCAAGCAACCTGCACAAAAGTCATGCTATTCGTTCTCTGATCTGCCCCTTTTTTCTTTGCCCCTCCATCCTTCCCTTGGGTCCCTCTGACTTTGACCACCTGTCCAATATCCTACTCATCATCTCCTTCGTCTGCTCTACCATCTCTTCTACTGTTCTCACTGTCACCTCCACCAAATTTTTAAGCACCTCCCTATATTTCTCCATGGCCACGCCTACTATTTCCAACGCTATCTTTTCAGCTTCTATTCCTATCATCACTGCATGCATTTCCTCCTTTATCCCAGTCAGTACTTCCTTTTTTGGACACTAATATACTTAGCGCTGTGAGAAGACCCAGATTGTATCAAGAGGCGTACTAACGATTTTCCTGGCACAACCGCATGGATTAGTGGTTAGCGCGCCCAATGGATTATCGGCCACCCCCCTTCAAAAACGGAGGTTCAAACCCTTGGCGTATTTTCACCAGTATTTTTCGATTTATTTACTTTATTTTCTGATTTATTTTCTTGACCCCAAGGTTTTGCCGGCGTTGCTGCCATTCCCTAGTAACCGCCATCATTCTACTATATTGACATTTGGTTGATTCCATACTTACTTTTTGGCATTTTTGACATGGCAGACAGCTTGACTGACGCCGTTAGGTGTCGCTAAGAGCTGATGGACATTTTCCTATATAAAAGATTGTGGTCTACTATTTACTTACTAGTTCCCCA